>JAOXOE010000405.1:10980765-11048388 GCA_028565055.1 Phoeniculus purpureus | reverse complement strand
GGGGGGGGGCGGGGGGGGGCATACCAGTCCTGCCCTACTGCCCCGGTTTCATTATTTCCAGGCCCGGAGGCAGGAGGGGGCAGCACCGGGCCGGCCTCGTGGCGAGGCGGGACCGGGAAAACGGGGACCAGTGGGGCCTTGCGTGTGCCCTCCCGTCCCGTGCACCTCCCATGGGGTCAGTGCGGGGGCCCCAGCGGGGTTGGGGCCTTGTGTGGCTATGCTGGAGGAAAGGCCCCACGCACGCTGCAGGTGCCCCTCGACGATTGGTTGGTGTCTACACGTGTGAGAGTGAGATACGGAACAGAACGGCTGGGAATTCCACAGGGACAACTAGCGTTTTGGGGATTTTGAGGGGAGAAGCTGGGTGCATTGCTAAAAAGCTCGCTGAGCTCCCAGCCACGGGAGGAGAGGAGACCATTGTGGAGAAGCGCAGGTGAATGTGTAGCCAAGGCCAGGGCAGCTCCAGAGCTCGGGGCGTTTTGCTCTCATCCGACGTGTTCCTCAAACCTGGTAGAGGCTGCCGTGTCAGTGTAAGGCCGGATGAAGCAGATGGAAGTGTCACTAGTTTCACATTAGGTTTTTCTAGTAGGTATAGCTGAGAAAGGCTGAGCAGCGCACACAGCCCTGTTCTTACTTGGTGTGTTGCTTTGCTGAGGAGTTTTGATTCTGTCATCTGGCTGTTCACTTCCCCTTTTGGGTTTTTTGGGGTTATTTTTTTAATAGTGTCCTTAAAACAATTCCACTACACCTTTGTGCATTTTTCTTTGAACTTTGTTCTGAAGTGGTTTGGCTTTTGAGTGGTGCTCTATCTACTAATATGCTAGAGATGAAGATGGGCAGGAAGAAAGGGAAGGAAGACTGATACAGCTGAGGAAAGGCTTGGTGAAGGTGGTGGTGGGTTTTCCGTGGTGAAACCAACTCTGCATTTTATTTCTGCAGAAGTCAGTACAAAAAGCGTTTTATCCGGTTTTTCTGCCTCAGTTAACTGGTGATTACACCTGACATTTCCCTTCTGTAGCATTTATTTTTGGGAAGGTTAATATTATCATGCAGGTAGACGTTTTTGCAGTGTAGAACTTGTAGGTTGGGCAGCCCTATGCTTTCTTGCTGTTACTTGAAGAATTTTCTTGACCAGAGTCCTTGGAGATTTGCCATGGTGTGGTGAAGGGCTGAAGGTCCTTTAATGCCTTGGCAGTTGTATCGGTTGATAGTTAAATGCCTACTTAATATGCTCCAAGACCTATGGAGGGGTAAAAAAGCAAATGATCCTTAAACCATAATGAGGCAGCAGAAGAGTATTTCACTTTTTTGACAGAATGACATGTGCTGTGGGTGTCAGGAGCTACCTAAGGTGGTTTTGGCATCTGGAAGCTTCCCTGGTGGAATTCCATCAGGATGGAATGGTGCAGTGTAGTGGAAGTCCTAGTTTTTAGGAATGTTAATGAGAGGTTGATTTGGTTAATGGGGCAGAGGCTCTGGATTTCAAGTCCTGCCCAGCAGCTCCTGAGGAGGAAATGTGGTTTGACTGTCCTCAACAGAGTTTTCCTTGTCTGAAGCAACCTCATCTTTCACTTTGCCTTTTATAAACTTTAAACAAAACAAGTTGGTTTCTCCTGTAGGGTTTGAATTTGCTCAGTATTTAATGATTTTCATTTATTTTTGGTTCATTTGAGATGTGCGTGGCTTTCAGCAGCTGGATTGTGGTCTTCTCGCCACTGGCAGTCTGGAAGGCCCATGAAATGGAAAACACAAACCCCAGTTTATGGTTTTGCTGCAAATGTGGAAGCTGCTGTGGAAACACCACATAAGCTGGTGTTGCCTCCCATCCATTCAGTTCATTATCTCTGTAACTTAAGACAGTTTGTCTTGGGCTATTTTTTGCCCTTCCCATGCTTAATACATTAAGACTTCTCTAATCTCTGAAGCACTTCTAGATTTGACTGCTCAGGAGAGAGCCTCTGAAAACCATGAGTACAGTAGCAACAAGTTGAAAATCTTTTAATGGGAAACCTGGCAGGTACTAAATCGCAAAAACTCTGGGAGTGGAAACACCTTGTTTGGCTCCATTGTCGCTCAGCTGATGGAATGGAATCAAAGAGCTGTAATCAGATGGTTTCATCTCCCAGGATTGTGGGAGTAGTGTCGCTGGAGAAGACCATATTCTTGGGCTAGGCTCCTCTTACCAAATCCAGAAAGCTTTAACTGTATAATAAATCAATGTTGTATAATAAAAAGCTTATTTTCAGGTCTTTGAACTTGGGGAACATCTGCTGTTGGCAGTGAAGTTGATAATTGCTTTCCCTAATACTGTGTCCATTTTTAAGAATTTGGATGCTCAGTTTTCTCCCTGTGCAAAAAGCCTGGTGATGGGCAGGTGTAGCTCCATCTTGGGTTTGTGTGTGTGCATGTCTCATTTTGGGCTTCTTGTTTTTAACTGCTGTAGTTCATTACTGGATTCTCATACCATGCACAGTCGAGCCTTCCTAAAAATCCTCAGTCCTGTTGGCTGCATCCAAAAGGATGTTCTTGAGGTGTTTTGGCTGTTTCTTAAGTGGTTTTGGGCCATGTAGCTCCCATAAATAAAGGTCCTCTTTTGTTTTCTTTCAGCTGCCATTGAATTAGCAACTGAATTAGTAGTAGGAGGTAAATAAAACAGCAAAACACCACCAGACCGCCACCATGATACTGGACTTGCAGGGCTCTGCCCTTGTTACTGTATGATGTCCTGATACCTACACCTGTGGCTAACACTCTGACACAAGCTGCAGTTCTTTTTATTTGGCGAGTTCTTTGGGTCTCCTTTCAAAAGAAGAAATAGTAATGAAATACCTTAGGAAAAAGGAATTCAAACTCCATGATTGAAGTTATTGGTGAATATATGGGTTTAGAAAGAAACCTCCTGCATGTAAACTATGACTGCAGAAGGTGGAGTCAGGTGTTTGGTGGCACCACATGAATTTGTTTACTTCCTCAGGCATTTCTTCAGGAAATGTCCATATAAACACTACTCCCTTGTGTGCGTGCTGGAGCCAAACACCCTGTATTTTAACTACTTTTAGTGCTTTATAGAGAATGATTCCTCTGGAAGAGATTTAGCTGAGGGAATTTCCTCATCTGTCAACTTGGAAGCCAAATGTTTGAGGCCGAGTCCTTGATTGCTGTGGTAGGAAAAAAAAGTCAGAATGCCTGGGATGATAAAGCGCTGCTGATTTCTTGGTGGTGTGGCATTGTACATGGCCAAGTCTTGAAGAGACACTGGTGGTGCATCTGAGGAGCTTCTGAAATTGAGGGCCTTTGGTGTCTTGCCAATAACTCCTGATACTTCAAGGAAGAATAATTGGGTGGGTGAGGAAGGACTTTATGCTGGCAAATGGTTTGGATAAGGACTTGGGGGGGGAAAAGTAGCCTTTAACATGTGGAAACCCTTAGCAGTAGCTGTAAATACCTCTTTGTGCCGGTGTATGGGTTCTGGTGGCTTAATGTGCAGCGTGTGGTGTCAACAGGAATATTTGAAATAAATAATAATAATCCACCTAACCTGCTTGAGCAGTGCTGGGCAGCGTTTCCTCTCCATTTCCACTGAGCAGCAGTGAGTGCTTTGTGTTAAAGGGTACTCAGAGGTTATCTCCGTATTCCAGATGTTTCTCAGCCACATTTTCTGCCCCCCCAATCTGCAATCCTAAGCTCGTAACTAAATGAGTAGCCAAAGCCATGCAGAGGTATTACTTAACTGTTGTGTCACCTTATTTTCACATTAGGTAATTGTTGTAGACCAGGCTAAAAAGCAGCCATGAAGCCAAGCATGGCTTTAATATATCTTTGTGTTTGTGCTTGCAGTATTTTCTTTTGGACCAAATGTTATAATTACGATGATTTTCTTTGCGTTACCCAAAGCAGTTTTTTTGGACGAAGTCAAATGACTCTGCTGTTTGATGTGCAGGTGGATTTTCATTTACTGTGTTTTAGCTGAATCCTCAAGCCTTAGGAGTTTAATGGTGTATTCTAGGAAATGAGCTGAAATAAACCTTGATTTTTAGCTTTTTTCCCCCTACCCCAACCCAATGTCTTAGGTTTTTGTGATGTTAATCATCAAGAATGGATGATGTGTCCGAATGGATGATGTGCTGGAAAGCAAAGCTAGGAAGAAGTTTGGATTATTCTCAACTTGAAACGGTCAAAAAAGTCTGTATTCTTTTTTTAGTTTAAAATTAAAAGAATCTTTCACACTTCTTCCTGCTGCTGAGGAGACTACCTGGTGTTTGAGCTCAGGTTGGTCTCCCTTGCCCTAATGAAAAAAGGATGGTTGTTCCTAAGCCTGGACCTCTCCTTTGCAGGAACTGTTTTGTGGACAGTGGCCTCAGCAGAAGGGGAACACCTGAAACCTCTCTGGAGCAGGGAGTTATTCAGAGACAAGAGGAGTTTTTATCCTCTCCATTTTTTCCCACTTCTCCAAATTCAAGAGTAGAACTAAGCACTGACTTTAAGGAGAAGCTGAAGGTCCTTAGAACATCTGTGCCTGACAGGTGTCTCCTGAGCCTGAATTTGATCATTTCAGAACTTCAGGTATTTCTTTGTTTTTGTTCATTCTTGTCCCAAAATGCTTTGCCAGCAGAATTTTCCTTTTCATGCTGTGGTGCAGGTGTGAATTGTTCTCCACAGAAGGGTGAACAATGCTTTAATGAAGTTCAACATTTAATGGTATGACTTTTTAGGTTGTTTTCCCCTCAAGCACTCAGGGTTGTTTAGCCTCTGCGTCAGCATGGGTACCAGTTCAATTGAAGTTGGGAGAATCCAGCTTGTAGGAAGCCAGAAAAAAATAAACTAAGAAAGTGGCATCCATTGCTCTTCCCAGTCACCAGGGAAATGGACTCGTCAAAAAACCCTCAGCAAGAGAGAAAGCACTCTTACAGCTGATGGGTTCCTTGATCCACTTTGTCAGGCAGTGGCACAAGAGCTTGTGCTGACACAGATAAGAGCCTGGAACTTGGGTCAGAGAGGAGGGATGCTATCTGCCTTTTTTGGTGTAACTATTAATTTAAATGTCTGTCAGAGAAACACTTTGCATTGTCTTTGAGGGCTTAAATTGTTAGGGATGATTCAGTTCTGTGAGGATTTTTGTGTTGAAGGGTAGTCTCCTCTTGACACTTCACTTGCATCTTCTCTTTGAAAGCAGTTGGCACAGTCCTGGTAAGATAAATCGTGCAGAATTTTATTTCTTTTCACTTGTGTGAAGCTTTAAAAGCTTCTTGAGATAAAATCAGTGCCAGGGTTTGGGGTGGGTTTTTTTTGTGTGTGTGTATCTCCAGTATTTCTTAAGGTGCTTGGAAGCAGCATTTTAAGGATAAACAAAGAAATGAAGGAAACTAAGGTATTTCCTGAAAATGAGCAAAGAAGACTCCATACATGACTGACTGTGGTGAGGATGGTGGTTCTAACATGGATAATGAAGCTAGCTTAAAGAAACAGAGCACTTTGAACATACCAGCCTGCTAGATGGATGAACAGACGCCTCCCGTCCAGCTCTGTCACTAACAGAAGTGAAAGTTGGCATAACAGCACGTTGGTATTTTTGTGAGGCATCAGCTCCATTGAGGATCTCCTCAGTGACAAATATCGCAGCAAACTTGAGGCGCTCAACTTTCAAAAAGGCTGCATGGGGCGGGGGAGATGTTTACTCCTTTGTCTAAAAAAGACACAAGAACACTCAGTGGGATTCAGTTGAACTTTAATTAAAAAAACCCACCACTGTTTTTTACATTTTAAAAAATACCAACTTTTTTTTCAAGAAGGGTACCTTTGTTGCAAAGATCTTTGGTGGTGCCCATCATGGTGGGTATGGTACAGCATACAACCTTTCCAAGTCCATGGAACTGCTTAATAGAAATAATTTGAGCTGTTGATTTTATAACAAAAAGGATTGTGCGAACAGTCAGGTGCGTGTTTAATTTTTTTAACTTTTTTGTGGACTTAATGTGTTTTTTATTGTAGTAAAACAATGTGTATGGTTTCATTGAAAAGCCAGTGGAAGAGATGATATTCCTTTAATACGAGATGAGTGAGTGGCGAAGATTTTGAGGTTTTGGACTCTTGCAAGCCGTCAGGGTTTATATTAGGGTTAAAATGAGGCTCTTGCTGTGAGCAGCTCTTGATTTGAGAAGGTCAGATGTCTGAGTTAATTGTGTCTTCTGGTTACCTGAGATTAAACTGAGCCTGTGACTCGGTTTCTGAAGACCCACCAAAGCAGAGCAGGGGAACAGGAGGATACTGCACTCTGGTGAATGAGTGGGGTTCAACTGCAGTATTTTGGTCTGGCAGCTGCCTCGGCTCTACAGATGGAAAATGCAGTGAGTTCTGCTGTGTAATACCCTGTCTGCCTTGATCTTAAAAGTGACATCTCAATCCCAGATCCTGCACTAGAATTCCACATGGAAATACTTGACTTCACTTATCGCTTAATGGTATTATTTTGCATAGAATAAACTGATGGACTCAGCCACTTAAAAAGGAAGAGGAGACTTGCTTTGAACACTGAACAAGCTCCAGTGTATATTCCGATAAGTGTACTGATTGAAGGAGATAAAGAGCAGGCTTTGTGCATGTTGCTTTTGGTCTTTTTCATGGTTGCTGAGTCTTGTGTTGTTTGAACAAAGTTGTCAGAAATATATTGTCCCATATATATATATATATATGTATGTATGTATATGTATGTATGTATATCTGTATTTGGGAGCACATAAACCACTACAAAGCAGGTGAAAACCATAAGCAACTTTTCTCACTTGCTTACCAGACAGAGCATAGCTTAAACAAGGATGGTTTTGACCTGTACTCAAATTTTCACGTCCTTATATGAAGATATCTCAGATTAGTGCCTATCTTGGAATTTGGGAAGTGTTGGCATTGATGTTGTTGAGCCATGCATGACTCTCCATGTGAGAAGTTATCACTTTGTTTTGAGTCTGATCATGCACTGCTTCCTTGCTGGTAGTTCACCTGCAGTAATGTCAAATTTTTATGTGAAGAATAATAAATTTTTGGGCAAATTTTCCGTGGCAAAATTGTTGAAGCTTCTCTAACAAGAGAGAAAATGCAGTGGACAAACGAGGAGGCAGCACCACAGGGATATATATCTTGACATAGTTGCTCTTTAATGATGTTCTGCTTCAGTTCATCTTCAGGGCAGTGCTACGGATGAGTAAACATTTTTTTTTTTTTGCTCAGTTTTCCAGTGCTTGGACTTAAAATCCAAATAGCAGGGCTGATGTCAGTACTTATTGAGGAAGAAGTTTCTGTGCTGATTAGAAGGGTTTCTCTCCATGCTAGTCTGCCACTTACTTGCTGGGCTATAAAACTATTTATTTACATGCCACTTTATTTTACAAATATTTTATCTTGTGTGTGTCTACCTTCTGTTTAGAGATTGATGGTCTAGGAAGAAGAGGCTGCTAATGGGATTTAAGAATATGGGGACTCTTGAGTGTTGCAGTCTTGCTCTAGACAACTACATTTTGACATCCCTCATCTTGGAGCTCCTGTGAAAAAGTGCTGTAAGCTGAAATCTTTGGCTTGGAGCTGATGTGTGGTGTGGGCGAATCCTTATCTTTTCCTTTGCTTCCTGGCACATTATGTTGCTAACATGGATTTTATGTCCAGTTGTGGAAGTGATTTGTCGCTGAATGTGGCAAACGGCTCTGGAATGCCTTCGCTGCTGCTCTAGGCCAAGTGAAGAACATGCTGGATAGAAATCAAAGACCTGTCTTGGGAAAGAGGCTTCATTTTTCAGAGGGAAATAGTCAAGGAGGTGTTACCCCATTGATACTAAAGAAGTTTGTGAGTTCATTATGGAAGTTTCCATATCTGTGGAAGGTAATAGAGCTGAAACAAGGGTGGCAGCAAGGATCATCTTGTGGTTGTGAAACTTGAGTGCTTCACTGCAGGTTTCGTCAGAAGAGTTGAACGCTCAGGAAGAGACACTGAATTATAAGGATAAAGGAGTAAAATTAGAATAAATGTGTTAAAAATGGTAAATTTTACCAGGTTAAAGCTCATCATCCCTCAATAAAATTTATAGGGATAAAGTAGGTGTGTTAGGTTTGAAAATGTACCAGGTAATAACTGATGCAGACTGCTGCAAAGCAGAGGTCACAATTTGGCGGTTACATGGGATTTTTTTTTATTTTAAAAAAACAGATGATGTGAAAAGTAGTAGAGAAGAAACAGTTTAGTCTCTTGGTGATTATCTAAAATAGTGACTGATACGGAGCAAGGAAAGGTATATGAGCAGATGGGGATGTGGCTCCTGAGAAGGGATGATAAATACTGGAGTGTTTATCTGAAGTAGTGTGTGCTCTTCAGGGTGGCTCTTTGAGAAAACGTTGAGTTCTGACTTAGTTGTAGAAGGGCTGTGAAAAAATATTTTTACTCTTAAGAGCAGATAGGAAGAACTTGGCTCAGTCCAGCGAAATGAAGGTGGGTAGGAGTTACAACTCTAAAAAAGGAAGAAACGGACCCAACACAAAGCTGCAAGCTGTTATTAGCAGAAGGAGTTACCCACCAGAAGTTAGCTGGTGGGTAACTGGTGTTGTTTTCAGTTGTTTACCCTGTTAGTGCATTTCCCAGTTGAGTTAGGGTTCTTGCCTTTTTTATTTTCTCCTTCTTTATCCTGTGCTATCATTAAGATAATTTTTGCAACTGCATATTCTTTAATACAGGTTATTTGAGGTCATCATGGTTTAGGACTGCTTGTGTCCTGCTGGGAAAGCCATGCTGAATAAAGGGGGAAACTGAGCAGGTTCTGTATTGAAGGACTATTTTGAACTCCCCCATCTCAAAACGATTTGTTTTTTCAGTGATGAATGCACTTGATGCTTCTGCTGAATAAGGTGTGGGGCACAGTTCCAGCCTTGACACTGAGCTCTGTGCTTCTGAAAACACACACAAAAGTGTATGTAGATGCTTTGGGACCGTTGGTGACCAGTACTGCTTGATCAGCTGTAAAGAGATAACAATGTGCTTTTGTGATTTAAGAGTGGGAATTGTCTGATCAATTGTTCAACACTTACATCTCTGCATGCCAGAGTCTGTCTTGGATTAATTGTTAAAATGCTTCTGTTTCAGCGTTCAGCCAGTTCAAAAGACTGGGTGGTACTAGAAGGTGGAATAAAGCATCTTAAAACCTGTCCACTAACTCTAGAGCATTTGCAGCACCTCTGTTTTTCATTCTGTATGAATGAATGTGTTCTTGCAGATGCCTTTAGCTTCTCTAAGGTCAAGTGATGATTTCCACTTTGTTTTATGTACCAATGGGGATGGGGAACACAGTGTGGAGTAAATCAACCTTGGGAATGTAAGGTTTTTCTGCATTTGAGGCACGCAGAAATGTAAAGGAGCACAATAAGAAAACATGGGGGGTGTGTGTGTGCTTGCCTTGGACAGCTGCCGTGTTTGAAGGTGCTGCTTGTTCAGAAGAAAAAGCTTGTTTTCAGTAGTGGATAGTAATACCTGAGAGTAGCAACTTGATCGTGCCCTTTGGAGTGAGGAAAAATTAACCATAATAAAGCTTTCAAAGAGAAGCTGAGGTTGTTTAAAATGATAACATGGGGGTTTTTTTCCTTTCTAAAACCAGCTAGTTCAGGGAAATACAGCTGCAGAGCTGGACTCAAAAGGTAGGAAGAAAAGGATTTGTATTCACCTTTGCAAAGCTTGTGAGGATTTCCTTCCTGGCCTGTGTTTCAAAGCTCAAATCACACAGTAGAAATATGAAAGAAATTCTTCATGGGGGGGTGTTTCTGATTGGGTTTTTTCCCCCCAAGGTAGCTTTTCCTTGCAGTGATCAAATGTAAGCCTTGAGGTTTCACTGAATGTCTGGGTGTAAGCTCAAGTAATGTGTCATGTGGAAAGTAACTTACACACAACCTAGGGCTGAGATTTTTGTGTGATACAAGGTGTCTTCACAATGCTTTTCAGAAGACTAAAGCAAAATCAGTATTTTGAGAGATGCAGATTTGGTGTTTGATCTGTCCGTGATTTGGACCTGCTGTGTGCAGATCAGATATCACCCGTGCTTGGTGATTGATGGAACGTGTAAAATTGCATTTATTTGGAACAAGTTATCACTTAATGTTTTGGATGAAGCAGAGGAGGAGTTTTGAGGTGATGATGGTTCTCAAAACTACCGTGTGGAGACCTTGCTTCACATACTTTGTGCTTGGTGTTACAGGCTGTGTGGCTGGGAATGTAGTAAGGGAGGTCTAGATGGTTTTAGGAGGTTTTCCTCTAATAGGAAGCCATAGTATAGCATGAAAAGAAATATGGATGTGTTTAATGGAAGAGCTGGGTTTGGATGGGCTTTTTATGTTTTTGAGGATAGTGCTTTGGTGTTGAGAGCAGTTGGGATGGGATGGCCCTGCAACCAGGCTCAAGGAAAACCACCTGAAGTGGGTTTGTGAACTTTATGGGGTTGGAATGAGTATGTACCTTCAGTGTCCCCAGTATAACTGACCCCATCGGCATGGAGAGCCTGTCAGCAGTCCTGGGTATCAGGAAAGGACCTTGCAGAGGCAGCTGGGTGAGTGGGTGCTGTTAGTTTCTGGGAGCTGATGAAGGCCTGGGCGGCACTGGGACATCCTGGTGCTGGTTTGTGTGATTGAGGCAGTACTGGGACCTCCTAATTCTAGTTTATGGGGTTTAGGCAGCACTGGGACCGCCTGGTGGGAAGACTAACAGGCTGAGGAGCCGTTTCCTCTGGGAATTGAGGTTTATTAGGGTTTTCTGATGGCTGTGATGCGGCCGGCCACCACCACCGCCCCCCCGCTCCTGCGGTGGAATCGTCCATTTCCTCTTCCTCTGCTGACAGCGGGCGGGGGGGGGGGGAGCAGCGAGCGTGGTGCTGACCCGGCAGCCGGTCTCGCTGTCCGTCTGTCCCTGGGGGCACTGGGGCCCACTATGGAGGCCTATGTGCTGGAGGACATTCTGGAGGTACGGGGCGGGGAACTGGAGATGGGAGCTTGGGCCGGGAGTGGGGAGCAAGGCCACAGCTCGGAGCTGACATTGCTCACAACTCCTGGTTTCTTAATTTGTTAATGCTTTCCTTTATTTAGCCCGTTTCTTGCCTTGAGTGTATCAGACCCATGTGACTGTGCTTATAGGGTTCCCTTCCCCTGCAGAGTTACATCCTCCCGTTATGGAATAAATGGCTTCCCCCCCCCAATCGCCAGTGGAACTTGGAAATGCCCCATGCCCCACTGGCTATTCTTGTTCCTCGTAATGCAAAATTTCTCCCCAAAAATCTCCATCCTGCACTGTGCTAGCTGTAAGGCTTAAGGGAAATAGAGTCACAGGCACTGAATCCCTGGATGTGGGGGGCTGGAAGGGACCTCCAGAGATTATAGAATAGTAGGGGTTAGAAGGGACTTCTGGTGATTATCTAGTCCAACCCCCAATCTGACTCTTCTCTGATACTTTTTAAGCATATCCAGGAGTGTTTGGAACATCCCCAGAGCAGGAGATTATCTAGTCCAGCCCCTCTGCTAGACCAAGGTCACCTAGAAGAGATCACATAGGAACCCACAATTCTGGGATTCCCTGGTTCTCTGAACATGTCCAGGAGAATTTTGAATGTCCTCAGAGCAAAAGACTCCGCGCTCTCTCTGGGAAGCCAGTGCCAGGGCTCTGTTACTGTAACAGCAATAAAGTATTTCCTTACGTTTAAGTTGAACCTTCTGTTTGCGACCATTGCCTCTTGTTCTGTGCGATCTTCTCTAGGTGAACCTGTGCTAGCAGGAGGTTTGGCCTGTACCTCTGTCCTACTAATGATCACATTTACGTTGCTTTAACACTTCAAGTCAATGCAAATACTTGGTGTTAACTTCCTTGTGGACCTTGGAACTGTTCAATGTGAGTCCATCCAGCACTTGGGTATTTATGAAATAGTCAGTATTCATTAGTAATCTTGTTTGGAAAGGCAGTTAGCAAATTAATTTTGTCAGTACAGCAGCGTTTAGGGTTTGCTTGTATGAACTAAGTACTGTAATTTCTCAGAGTAGGACATGGTGACATTTTCTGTTGATAATTTCATCACACATTCACTTGCTGCTCATGAGACCAGCTGTATCAAGGTGAAACATCTTCAGAAATCAGTTGTGCTTTGTCTGACTTACATCTAAAGTTATTTATAAATCTGAATTAATACGGTAGCAGTGGGGGCTGCATCAGTAGGAGCAATGTAATTGCTGTGACTTCCCTATACAGGTCCAGAAGTAAAACTTGGTTCACTCGAGACCGGTTCCTGTTGTAACTTTGAGCTGCATGTGAATTGCATGTTTTATTTTCCCTTCTTAGGGTTGGTTTTTTTTTTTTCTCCTGTGGAACAGTTCCTCATGTTCATTCAAAGACAAGCAGAGCAAAGACAGGGAGAGCTGCTCTCACTTAGGTGGCAAAACTGATGTCTGGTCTCTGCTGTATTGGACAAGGTTAGTGCTGCTTAATATTTAGTTAAATTTGGAGCAGTCAGTCCCTGCCTCTTCATAAAATCTTCAAGCATGTTTTCACCTCTGAGTTAGTTACAATTTTTTAAACAGGAAAAAAAAAGATGTTTTCTGTCATGTGCTGATTGAGTTTAGTGTAGACTGAGGCTCAAACTGTGTTAGAGGTCCTTGCTTCGAGAAGCTTCTGGGGCACAAATCACTTGTGCATTGAAAGGGTAGATGGTAATCAAGCAATTCACAGTTCACCAGGACAAGCAAGTGCATGTGTCAGGCCTATTTCCTTGGCAAGAGAAAGAAACATGAGGAGGGGAGAGCACAGTCTCTGCTTGTTTAATTGCTGAGGTTGCACAACTGACAGAAATAATTTTTCCTATCAGAGGGTAAAACTAAACCAACTCTTCAACATACTGAGTGCAACTGCAGGTGGAGGTGGTTACTGTTGCAGAGGATCTTGTGTGGTGTCCCAGCTGCTATGAACTTAGACCACCTTCCAAGAAGGTGTTGTTACCACAGAACTTGACCTGCTTATTGGCACTTCACAGTGAGGGTAACGGAGCATTGGAACAGGCTGCCCGGGGGCGGGGGTTGTGGAGTCTCCTTCTCTGGAGATGTTTAAAACCCACCTGGATGTGTTCCTATGTGACTTGGTCTAGGTGATCCTTCTCTGGCAGGGGGATTGGACTAGATGATCTTTTGAGGTCCCTTCTGATCCCTAGTGATTCTATGATTCTTCTGATAGTGGATTCTTGGCTGTACTTCTATGTTTGACATGTGACCTAGCTGACAAGAAGGCTTTTAGTGTTTGTGTAACCTTTCTGATTCTGGCTCATAAGCACTACTGAAAAAATCATTATGATGCAGAAGACCTTAGTATGGTATTTAAAAAGAGGCATAAACCTCTCATTGTGTTTTTCATGATGGAGTTTGTCAACAGAAACATCTTGGTTGGAAAAAGAGGAGATTTATATTCCCTGTGTTAATTTGAGATTTTTCAAGAGCAGCAACCACATTCCTACTTGCAGGTTCATGTTAAGCATTCATTTGTCTGGTCAAGCTCTGGTGAGGACAGTGACGACCAGAAACTGGACAGCAGAGCCCACTCTGCTTGAGTAAGTGGGTGCTTGATGAAACAGTAATGGAAGTAAGAGTGAACATTAGACAGAGTCTATCTGTAGTGCGTATTCAGAGATCAGGGAGGCCTCTGCAATGCAATTTTTTTTTTTTTACCAGACCAAGGCTTTTATCTGTAAACATTGTAGTCTCTGAAGATTGAAAGTGGGTTTCGTTACAGTGTTTCACTTTGGGGCACTAGTGGCTTTCCTGTGTTACTGCTCTTAAACAGGCTAATCCTCTCCCCATTTTTTCTCATAGATTCTCTCAATAATCTCTTCTGGTTTAATTTTTACCTTTTTTTCCTGGGGTTTTTTTTTTTAAGAGTTTGCCTGTAGCAAGTCAGCACTGGCTACTAATGTGCTCCAGCATTTCAGAGGATGAGATGGCAAGCTTGACGGCATAATTGCAAACCATTCTTGTTATTTGTGTTTTATTGCTTTGTCTTCTCTAGTAACAGTTTGCTTGCTCTTGGTGCATGATAGTATGTATGAAAATGCAATTATTGTGTGAGAAACCTTTAAGGCAATGAATAACACTGTGTTTATGTAGCTGCTGTTTAAAAGGTCACCGTTGTTCAGTGATTGTCTGCTGGCAAGCGCCTAGCTGATGGAGATAACTTAACCAAAGCCTTGACTAGCCGGTGTGATCAGATGATCTCCACCGCAGGCTCTTCTGTCTTGTAAGCTCCATTCAGGTACTTAATAAATATCGAGAACTGGGGGATCTGTTTTAGACAAGTGAATTTATTTTAGTTCCTGCATTCCCCTGTATACCCTGTTTCTAAACTTGTGTAGAAGTGTGTTAAAAGCTTCTTCATGGCTGAGTTTTTTGGCTGTTTATTTGTGCCCATGCACAGACTCTCTTTAGCTCTTTGCCTTGCAGGAATTTGATGGCTGTGGTCAGAGATAGGACAACACGTGCTCTAAAGCTGTAACCCACGTTCTGAACAACCTCTTACACTGCCCCCATGTCCAAATCACTCGAGAAGGACATCTGGTAGGAATAGTGAGTCTTGTCCATTCAAAGGCTACCACCTCCAGCAATTCAGCTTTATTGCACTTAAAACAGCAACATTTCTGCTGGTAGGTGATGGAATTGGACATTTGGGATGTTGTTTTAGGAAGAAATGAGTCGTTCCTGTCTCTGTGGACAAATGTGTTGTAGTAGGGCAAGAAACTTTATGCTACCAGCTGTGTGTGTGATCTAAACATGGTTTGCACTCAGGAAAGGGAATCATGGAACTATAGAAACATTGAGACTGGAAGAGACCTACAAGAACATCAAGTCCAACTATCCACCTAAGGAACCATGAGGATCAAGTCCAACCATCAAGAGGGAGCCATGATGAAGCTTGTTGTAGTGAGAAGCTGGTGCTGGAGCTTGTACAGACTTAGGGAAAAAAAACACTAAAAGAGCTTTGTGGAACACATGGCATCGGGAGTATTAAATGGAAAGTAGAAATGAGATTTGTAGCAGTTTGAAATTTGACACATCATTTTTTGGTCTTGGGAAGTAAACAGTGAAAAAGGACTCTGCTTAAGACTGCTGGGTTTGCTCTGCCCTTAAGCTTTGATTTACTTATTTTTAGCAGTATCTTTTTGGTAAGAGGGGGAAGAAAGATTTATTTGGATTTAATCATACTTGTGTGTGTGACTTTAGCTACCTTCACAAGCCTGTTAGTTTACCATATGGAAAAACTATTCAAATCTGTTCAACATGCAGCAGCTTTCAGCTGGGCTGTGCCAAATAGAGCAAAAAATAAAAAATTCATCTATTAGGTATGCCCCAACAGTGGGCACAATTCAGTGGCTCTCCAGCCTGTCAGAATTTTAACCAAAAATGAGTTGAAATGATTAGAAAGATTTCCTTCTGTGCTTGCTTAGTTCCTCAGGCAGTAACAGTAGGAATTCTGATTAGATGCTGGACTTGGTGTCTCCTGGTGTAACTTTATCCTCTTGCTCCTCATCAGAAGATTGGTCTGTTAGGCCAAACAAGTTTGTTTATTGAAAGAAAAAAACCCCAAACCCCAAAGTTCAGTTGTAAATGCCAAAAAAAGGAAAGGAAATTGCATGACGTTTTGGTTGGTTCCATTTCACTTTTGTTGGGCTCAGTTTTATGTCTGTAAGCATGATCAGTTACTTTAGGATAATTGCATCACTGTTTCTCTCTTGAACTTTATAGGATGAGAATATATACCAATAAATCTAGAATGACTCAGTACTTTGAAAGCACTTGACCTAACTAGGCATGTCTTCCCAAATTATTTTTGGTTAACCCCATAGATGTCTCTACATAATTCTTGAATTTGTTGTGTGATGCAAGATACTAAAGGGAGATTACAGGAGGGTAACAAGTTGGAGAAGAGCTGATGTCCTTCAGGATCTCTAGTTTATACTTAATTTTTATTAGTAGAGGAATGTTCGAAAACTTCATCCTTCTAGTAACTGATTTTCCCTGAATTGTAGCATTTTTCCTTGTTTTTATGGGTGTGTTAATGTCCATGTCTCTTACCTACTGGTCACTTGCTGTAGCATGGCTTGACTGAAGGAGTGCCAAGAAAGACAAATTGTGGGTCATACTTAATGTGTCTTTGACTTTTTTTATTCCCAGGAATCGTGTATTGTGGTCAGACCTTGAAGAGAGGGCTGGAGTAGCCTTAATACTAAGTCTACAAGTCTTACACTAGTGAAATGCCCTGAACTGTTGCTCTAATCACTTTTGACGATGGAAAGGGAAAGCTGTGACTAAGCAAATCTACACAGTGCGTCGTTCAAAGGGAAAAGTTTGTTGTAACATTGCTGCATTCAATTTCACCTCCCAGCACTCAAGCTGGTACTGCATTGGTGTGCAGAAGCCTATGTACACATGAGTGTTTCATTTGTGTCAAAGGGAATTCTGTGTTGGACTCCAGCAGAATGACTGATTGTACTTTCATCCTGTCCTTCCTCCACATGTCCTTGTTCCCTTCTGCTACTTCATCCTTGCTTACTTGCTATTGTGAAGAGCAGCAGCCCAAAACTACATAGAGGAGGGAATGGTTTTCTGCCAAATGGGAGTAAGAAAACATGTGGGCAGCTCAGAACTATTTCTGTTTCGAACCCAACTGGTGGGGTGCTGTTGAGGCCACTTGCTCACTGTAATCAATGGTGGAATAAATTTGCATGTCCTTTTGGTGATGACCTGATGCTTAGAACAAACATGTCAGAGTAGAGTGATCAGAACTGAGAATCTTGACAGGCTCTTTAACAGGATCAATGAGGAACACAGCTTAGGTGAAAAGTAGCTGTTGAGCATCATCTGCTCACCAAGGGAGTGAAAATATTCTTTATCTAAAATAGTTATCTTTGATTTGCTTTCCAGTATTATTTTCTTATTCTCTGGTGTTTGTCTTACAGAAGAAAACCTATTCTAGAAGGAGAGTAAGGTTATACACAGTGGGCAAAACAGGCAGAACGGAGTGGGAGGCAAGCAGCTTTGCTCTCCTGCCGTGCTGGGAGAGATGGATGTATGCCATCAACATGTCTGTTCCTCCAAAGCAGATCTTCTTTTTGCTGCACACGGGTACAGAGACAGTCTGCCGCCACAGAGGGGACAGACAGGGAGTGTTGAGAGAGTGTTGGGTGTGATAGGATTTTATTTTGTTACAGTGCACAACAGGGTTCCTTCAACCTCACACTGCATTTTGGACTCTTTGTTTTGATTTGTCCCCTTTCCACCACCATGAAAGGCAGTTTTGCTGCTGCAGGTTTCAAGTTTCAAGTGGGCTGCTGTTACTGGAGCACTGTGCTGACTTCTGCACCTATTAAATAGAGAAAACAGGATACTTGGGGGGAAACTTAAGGCTTTCACCGTCGGTCCATTCCAGTCAGAGAGGTGCTTTTTGATGGGCACTTTCGTTACTGCACCAGTCACTTGGTAAATAGTCTCTGCTGGTTATACACCACAGTATTGGTACAACTGCCATGAGTGTCCCTCACACCTTCTTCCAGCTGATGTGATGGAAAGTGCAGTTTGTGATCTGTGTCCAGATAAGCCCCAAGCGTTAAAGTAAATAACGGGAGTGCTCATACAGCAGTGCCTTTGGGGAAGCATGTCTGGAAAAACCTGTAAAGCCCCACTGCAGAGCAATACTGTACCCTTTCTGGACAGTTAGCCTTGCTTCAGGTTCTCCTTGAGAGGAGGTAAGTTTCAAGCAGAACCCTGTGGAAATACTGTGCTTTAGCAGTTCTTTGGGTCAGTTCTGGGTGCCTCCTCTTTGGAGGTTCCATGGCGTCAAAGAGCACGTGAGCTGCCCTCTGCACTGGGATCGAGTTTGGGTTTAAGATTGAAGTTGGGCAGTGCGGCAGGAGTAAGTCATTTAATATGGCTCATGGTGGGAAATGGGGCTGATTTTGTAGCACCCTAGTCCCTTGCAGATGCAAAGTGGAAAGGAGCCAAGCTGGCGAGTCTGATCATTGAAAGTCATGTGGACAGAGAAATGCTTCCTGGCAGATTGAACAGATCTGAAGCATTGCCTGGTGAAAACTGAGGGTCAGTGGTTTGCCTCCTCTTAACCTTACAAATGGAGCCTGGTCTGGTAGTGAAAACTGACCACGTAGCACCGCTAACAGAGGTTTTGCAAGTCTGAACTACGGTGTATTTGCTGCTCGCTTTGTCAACACAGAAGTTATGATGATGTGTTGCCATTGTTCAGCAGTGCTCATCCACAGTCCTTAGAATAACAACTTGTTTCAGCTGGAAATGGATGGGTGTGTGCAGCTTCTGAGCTGAAGCTGCAACCAAGTGCATTAGGCCAGCCAAATGGAAGAGGTGGAAAATACTCCAGAAGCAGCACTTGGAAGCTGTGCTACCTTTCAGTTGTGGAGAAGCTGTGCCACCTTTTAGTTGTGCTAAGCTGCTCTAAACTCCCTTCTCAGAGGATTAGTTTAGGGTCTTGATCTGTTACAGCAAAGCTGGAGAGTGACAAAGAAGTGTCTGCTTATCGAGCTGTGAAAAGAAAAGTCCAGGTACGTCTCCTTGAAGACTGAACACACCAGCAAGCCCTCTGAAGTTAACCAGAGATATATATAATAAATAGTCACTGGGATTTCAAGCTTCATTCTTGCAGACATAGCAGAGTAGAAGCAATGGACAACTCAGGAATTTATTTTTGTTTAAATTTTCACATTTTCTGTAGGTGTCATTTAAAATGAAGATGCCTCCAGGTTCTGTATCCGTTGATGTGGATCTGTCAGTGTAGCGGGTTCCTTCACTGTGGGCTTGGATGTGGTTGTAACAAGGAAACATTTGTTAAGTTACCCTTGCGGTTTGTAGTGAAGGCAGAAGGTGAGTCCGGTGGAAGAGGAAGGTGACCAACTGTTAGAGAAGGATTTTCTCTCTCTTCTGAGCTCACCTTCCTTCAGCAAGGCTTAAGGGAATAATTAGTCCGCTGAAAGTAGGGCAGTGAGGAATAGGATGTAACAGTGCACAGCAGGACTGCTTAGTCCTCTCTCACTAGTGTGTGTCCTGTGCAGGGATGTTGGTTGCTCTGGGAATTCAGGGGTTTGGGGGTGGACCTCCAAAATCTGTGGAGAGCAGAGTCATGCTTCGTGTGCTTCTCAGTTTTCATGTATGGAATGACAAAACTGCAAAGGCTTTGCTGCAGCTACGTTATTCCTTGCTTCTCACTGCTCTGTATTCCTTAGTTCTTACTACTAGATCCATTGCAGCTGCTTGGGTCAGGGTTGGAGTCAGTCTGGGTCAGTGGTGGTGACACTCAGGGTGTGGTTATCCAGAGAAATTTGGAGTCCTTGAGCTGTCCTTCAGCAGGGGGGAGGCAGAAAAACTCTGCAATGTCATTTATATAGCTTTGGAAGGCTTGTGTGATCCAGTGTGAGTGGGGTTGGCTGGGTGGTCAGAGGCAGAATAACCCCTCTAAGCTTTTTACAGCTGTAACAGTTCAGCTCTGCTCTGAGTGGCCCTATAAGTAACTTGTTAAGTAGCTTAAGTGATGCTTACCTTGGCTACTCGAGAGACAATCTTAGGGGACTGCTGCTGGTCTTCAGGTATGAGATTGGGGGATTCCGGGAAGCTTAGGTGCAACATCTCCTCTTCTTGGTTGCAGTGTGTCCTTTTTAGTGTGTTGGCTGGAAAGATGTGGCAGGTCACGCACTGAGAGCAGCAGCAGGACCAGGCGCACTGGTTCATGCCCTTCAGTTGTGAGGGTCAGTGTACACAACACAGTTGCTGTTTGGGCTGCATGACAGTATGGGAACACCCTTTGTTAGAGGCATTAGGAGCTTGTGAGCACCTCTGAGGCAGGTCACAGCATCTCAGGGCTGGTTCAGAGGCAGCTGCATTCTACTTACTTGAGTGCTGTCAAGGAAGTTGATCCTCTGTGGTCAGTTCTTTCTAGAGTCACTCCAGAAGGGTTCATGTGCTCACGTTCAACACTTTTGCGAGGTTGCAGGAAGAGTAAAGGTATGTGTCTGTGTCCAGTGGGTGGGATTTTACTATTCATGTCAAAAACACTGCAAATCTGAGCTTTAAGAAACACAATGACAGGCAGTTTCACAGCGTTTTGATTATTTTTGTGATTTTTTTTCTAGCCTGTTACATCAGAGACTAAAACTTGTATTTTGTTTTTTCTTTTCCCCCAAATAAACGTGAAACTGGAGCAGGGAGCTTACTGAGATAATGATTTGAGGTGTTATTTTTATGTTGGCATGAAGTGTTTGCAGCCAGTACCAGTTCCTGCATACATTTGCTTCTTGTGGAGCTACAGAGTGTCTGGAATGAGGATTTGAGATGGAAAAGAATTGTGTGTTTCCTCATAGCTTCACAACCTTCTTGCCAGCTCTAGGGCTCAATCTGTTGTTGTTTGTAATGCTGGGGATACTCACTACAGAGGAGAGATGGGAATTTCCGTATGAATACATCAGCACCTGTCTTGGGTAATACTGCAGCAATAATGCAGGTGTCCCTGCAGCAGAAACTCTGCTGCTGCCAAGCAGGGGGACGGTGTTATGCCATTTCAGTAGCGTGAGCTGTTACTCTTCTCACTGTTCTCCCTCCTTCTTTTTAATTATTTTTTTTTTTTTTAGCAGCAGAGAAACAAAGTGTCTCGTTGACGGAATAAAAGCAAAGAAAACACTGTTGAGACATTCCAGCTGCCAGACTTAAGATTTCTGGTGAATGAGGCATTTAGGTTTATGGGGGGCTGTCACTGCATGTTTGACAGGCAACAGAGCTGATCAGGCATCCCAGAAAACTGGAGGCAAATCGTCACTGTATGGGGCAAAAATGCTGCTGTCAGGCTTGGTGTCTGCCGTGGTTGGGTAGGGCAAAGGATTATCACAGGGATTGTTCCAGTTTCAACACAGATTTAAAGGAAAAACGACACAAAAACTGCAAGGCTTAAATTGAGGAGGCAAAACAATCTGCTTCTCTGGGCTTCATTCAGTCTGTTTTCCCTTGAGATAAAGCTGATCTTTATCTAAAGACAGCATGTCTTGTGTAAATACCTGCTAAACCGAGGTGGAAAGGAAGAACCATGTACTTCACCTTCATATTTGCATTGATAAAGTAAAAAATCTGTTCCCACTCTTTTATTTCAACACATGTAAGTTGAGTTGTGTCTTGAGGTTACAGATCAGAATATTTTTTTCTCAGTAAATACTGGAAAAAGTTTAAAACTAGGATGGAATTCTGCATTGTAATTCACAGACTTTTTGGGCTGCTTGTTTGTGCGTTGAATTTCAGATGCAGAAGTGAAAAATTGATGCCTGAAATACTTGGCCTGCTTTGACACATTCCAAATATATCTCTGCTGTCTTCTGATTCACTCTTACCTCACGAATCCCTTGAATGTTTAGATGTAAGGCATTAAAAATTGCCTAATACTGCCATGCAGAGAAAACCCAACTGCTTATTAATCAGAGCTGGGTTTGTTTCTCGCACCGTGGTCATAGTTTGGTTTCCACTTGCAAGGAAATAATGTACATGCTGCTGTGTCTGCCTAAATCAACTCATAGGGTGTTTTAATGGACAATGGAAAATACTTTATTTAAAATAAATGAACTATGAAGATGGATATAGATTCATATTTACAGTTAATGCAGTGTCTTGCAATAACACGGAAGAATTTCACCAGGGCTGTAGACATTGATCGGCAGATGCTGGGTGAGACCAGTCAGCAGCTCAAAAATTACTTGGTGACTATTTTATACAGAAGAAAAATCCTGACAGGGCTTCTGATCAGTCTAATGGGGAATTTATAGGTTTCTGTGTGTCCAGCCTTGGGCTTTGTGCATGTTTGGGAGGTGGAAGTGCTGTAGGTTCAGCTCTAAATCAGTCCATGACATTGGCTGCAAGAGCTGTTGGCTGCTGTCTTTGAGATAAAGGACAGGGGCAGAAATAATTAGCTCTCTGCCATTGGAGATGTGAGAGCTAAAACTGTTGTGGAACGAAAGCTGAGATTATGGTGAATGTGAGCTACCAGAGCTCCAGGGGAAGGCACTGTGACTCTGGGTCAGGTTCTGCTCTGGACTTGAGGAGCTCCTCATGTAAATTGGGATTAAAACTGCTTCAGAAAATACTTCAGAAGAATCTCAGGCTTCCTTGCTCTTCAAGCTAGGAACTTGCCAGTGCATTAGACTGAAGTTGATAAATAACCTGTGGTTGGCTTTACAGTAACTGACAGACTTGAAAATCCAAGGTAAATTTCATCTTGTCTGTAAAAACCTTTTGCTTCCACCTCAGAAATTTTGGAGATGGGGAGATAGTCAGCTGTTGGAGCACTTTCACATTGGCAGCAAGAACTAACTCAGAAGGATTGCTGGAGGAAGTGAAGTTCACTCTACTGTAGCCACTACTTGTGTCTTGTGCATCAGGTTCTGAAATGGTAATAGGAGGCAAAAGTCATCTGACAAAAGTGAATAAGCAAATCTGCTGTTGGCTTCTAAGGTCTTGAATCTTTACTCTTCTGATTTCTGACTAAATCCTGTGTGTGTGCAGGGTAGTCCTAAAGAGGAGGAGGAGCAGTTAGGGAATGAACTCAGACACATGGCTCTCAAAATCAGACTGGGAATGTAAATGAGAAAATGCCTTTTTACAGCCTTTTCTTAACACTTCTGGGTTGTCCTTAGAGCACAGCTGCTCACCAAATGCTGGGGACATAATGGAAATCAATGAGCTGAGCTCTTTACGTCAGTTCCCTCTGATGAGATGGGTCAATAATGGGCTTTGGTCATTCTGCAGCACCAAGTTTAGTAGGTGGTAGGTGCTGGAAAGTGTTTTCTGCACTTGTAGTTGCTTTTATTGTGGAGAGTCATTTGCTATTGAGTATTGGTTTTTTCCAGCTCCAAGTGTAGAAGATGGGAAGAGATGGTTATTTGTAAGGGGAGTGTATCTTTACTCCCTTCTTGTATTCCCATAAAATTCAGAAGACTGTAAGCTGTGTTTAGCCTTATAAATAGTAAAATTGAAATCAATAGGTGGCTGACACCTCGTCTTCAAATTCTTAGTGCATGTCGTTTCACATGGTGGGAGACACTGACATGAGGATAAGAGACCTGTGCTGATGGTGGTTTCCTAAACGAATGGCTTGATGGTGAGGAACTGGTGAAGTACACCTTAACATCAAGAACTTAATGACAAATAAGCTCCACTGTGGAAAGTTTCATCCTGTGTTTACAGATTGGTGAAGAGGAGATCCTGAGGAGAAAACTCCCTTTATTTAGTTTCTCTTTACAGCTGCATTCAGTGCATCAAACCTGTAGGGTCTTTTGCTTAGGAGCTTGGTAGTTTTGTTCTTCTGGCATCTTTCTTTGATTGTAGAAACATCAGATCAAACAGACATGTGATTGTGGGCAGAGTGAACTTGAGCAAGTACAAAACACGAGATTTCTTTTTATTGCAGGATGAGAGAGGAGGAGAAATGCTGTAAAAGACCTTCTGCTGCGGCCCCTCTGAACAATTGGATTATGTCAGAGTATTGTTAGATCTGCAAAATACTGACTGAGAACCCAGATTAAATGTCTTGATAGGCGAGGTGGAGTGTCTGTGTACCATTCTACACATATATTTTTTTTTTTTTAGTTAAGGGAAATAAAATACATCTGAGAACCATGAAAGGAAATGTCTGTTTACTTGGCCTGGTAAAGGGAAATACCTTTTCTTTGGTTCGTAGCTCCTGTAAAAGGAGTTAGCGAGTATTTATTGAGAAACCCAAATGGAATTTATACTTCTACCAAGTTATGTTCTTGAAGTGTTGCTCTGCAACTTAAACATTTTCAAAACTTGATTGCAAGAGTTTTCTTTTGGTAGCTCATGGTTGTCTTGGTGCTCTGTTGCTTGTAGGTGGCTTGTTTTTTCCTCCCCACTCTCCTTATGTTATAGTTGAGTTTTTCTAGTCATACCACACTCATATTCTCAGCTGGAAGTAAAAGGGGAAGATTTTTCCTTTTGAAACTTCAGCTGCATAAAGGACCTAATTTGAGGGGAGAGGATGTGAGTGGGGGAGAGACGTTTTCCTATTTTGACGTTTTTCTCAACAAATATTTCCTAGCATTAGGAAGAACTGTGAGCAGCTGTTAAATATCTTGCTCAGACAAGATCTTTTTTCAGTTAGTCTGAGGAGTGGGGATTTTGTGTGAGTTGAGTGAGCCAAGAATCCTTCCAACTGCTCAGTAGTTTGCCTTTCCAGTGGCAAAATCTGTTGCTTGGCTCCTGAGCAATGGAGATGTTCCTTTCTCTTGCTGCTCCAGGCTCAGTCCTTTATAAGAAGACAAATGGCAAGTCCTCAGATGAACCACAAATGGTCTTGTAGACGCATGGCACAGAGCTGGCACTGACCAGCAAAGGACTCTGGCGTGGCAGTTCCGTAGGACTGGAGAGGAAACTAGGAGTTGCCTTCATTAGTCTGCCAAACTGGAAAGCTGCAGCCTGTGCAAGCATCACTAGAAAAAAGTAGAGCTGACGAGGAATGTGCATTGGTGCAAGACTCTTGCCTTTCTTGGTCTGTGCCCAGCTTTGAAGTAGACCAGAGGCTTCAAGGGTGTGGAAGAAGACTCCAGAGCTGCCCCTGAGGTGTACGTTTGTGTATTGCCTAAAGCTGCCTCAATGGTGTGGTTGAAATCATAAATCTCAGACATTTGGATAGTAGTTCTCTGCCTATTTTGCTGGACAAACACGTTTAGACTTCAGCCTTGTGCTAATACTAAACCAAGTAAGTGCTGAGTTGGAGGCAGAGTGCAGAGGGAAAAGTTGTTGCATGAGCCCTTTGCTTGTGACAAAAGGTGAGATGAGAGGTTGGAGGGGGAGACCTTTCAGGAGTCCTCAGATGAAGCAGACACTCTTCTGATGTGTCTGCTCACTTCAGTTCTTTGAGTCTTTAGCTGCAGGAAGCAGAACTTTTGATGCTCACGAGACTGGTTTTGAACTCTGGAGACACACACAAATAAAATAAATTGTATTTTTATGTATGGTGAGCTGGGTTCCATGTGGAAGTACTACGGTGTGACAGTAGCTGCTTTGTCCCAAGAAGAGTGAAGTGAATATGTTTTGAACTCTATTTTTTTTATTTTCTTTGTTTTCTCAAGGTGTGGAATTTTGAGACTGTTGAGCTTTGTAGGTGGTGGTTAAGCCCTATTAAGAAATGCTTCAATGGATAGTTCAAAGCTGTAGCGAGTTCTTGCAGAACTTGTAGAGGAGCATCTTCTATAAATCGAGTGTGTTTTGAGTCAGCTGAGGGTAGTTTGGCTGGCAAGGTACTGACAAAGCTAAGGTTTAAGCGATAGCTGCAACTGTGGGGGTTTTGGTGTTGGTTACATCATTCTTCAACGAGATTTGTTGTTTTTCAGGTGGAATCATTTATCCTGGATCAGGATGATCTCGAGAACCCAATGTTGGAAACAGCTTCCAAATTGCTTTTATCAAGTACTGCTGATGGTGCTGACTTGAGAACAGTAGATCCAGAAACCCAGGCAAGATTAGAAGCTTTACTTGAAGCTGCAGGTAAGACTCCATGTCCCATAGAGGTTTAGCCCCAAGGCCCTTCCACATGAGACCTTGCTGGAACTGCTTGCATAACCCTAATCCATATGAGCATGACACAAACTCATACTGTAAGGCGGTGTGAATGTGACATGGTTGTGTGGGGCATTGAAGAGAGAGAAATTAATGGAAACACTTCAGATTCTGGAAAGGGAGAGTTTTGTGTGCAGGCTGTGCTTCTGATCAGATTCTTCCAGCCTGGAGTTTCTAAAAGCCTTGGTAAAAACTAACACCCACCCTTAGCTTGTGGCCTCCTGTCAAAAACTCAGCTACTCAGTGAGGCTTTGTAACAGCTAGTTTGTGAAAATCTGTGCTTGTAACTGTCCAGAGCTGAAAAACTATGCCTTCTGGGCACTGGACAGCTTCCTGCTCATCACATCTGCATGTGGCTTTTGAATTCATGTTGCAAACAGTTAATGCCTTTGTTTTGGATGCTGAAGTTCATTGTGCTTGGAATGTTTCTGCCAACCAATCTCACAGGCTCAATTTTCAAACTGTGTTCTCTCCTTTCCTGGCATCTGTACCCATCTGTACTGAATGGGGATGAAAGGAATAGGTAAGCTGTCGACAGCCGATGGTAAAGCATTTGCAGATCCTGAGGTGCTCCGCCGATTGACTTCTTCAGTCAGTTGTGCATTGGATGAAGCTGCTGCTGCGCTGACGCGGATGAGAGCAGAAAGCACAGCAAACGCTGGGCAGACGGACAAGTAAGCAGGAATTTTATACTGGGTCTTTTCAGTTGCTGGCCACTTTGAAGTGTTTTTTCTCTTAGTCTTGCTCATGATTGCAGGATGGTCAATTTCTTACTCAAAGGGAATGAGTGCCTAGTTGTCACCTCTGCTTCTCCTGCTAAGTATTCCTGGACTGTTGGGTCTTGCAGTGGGGAGTGAGACAACTAATAGCACTTAGAATTCAGAAATCAGAGTTATATCATTGGACCAACCCTAGAAACAAGATTTCTAAGCTCTGAAATAGTCTAGGCCTCAGAATGATACCAAAAAAGAGCAAATCCCCAAATGAGTCATTCAGTGAGAGCAGGAAACTAGCTGTGTGATCAGCAAAATTCAATCTGTTGTTTTGGTGATCTTCAGAGTGACTTTTAATTAAGGGAAGAAAAGTCCTGAGAGACTGGGGCTTTGCAGTGATCAGGAGCTTCTCGGCAGGGTAGGACCTTGGACAGAGCCAGCGGTGGCTGTACCCAAAGTTGTTACCTAGACAGAGGATGTGGGAAATGCAGCAAACAGACATTTGAGAAATAATTGCCCATGTATTAAGATCATGTTGATGGCACAAATGAAATAAGAGTCCTGATTACAGTACATAGTAGTTAGTCCTTGCTACACAAGTACCCATTTTTACATCTTGGGCATTTTAGCCATCTAAGAGAGTTACTACTGTAATCTCAGATTCTTAAATTATCACCAGAAGAAGGTTTTGTACTTCTCTTGGACATAACTGTGCTGAAACCATAACTCCAGTCCACAGTTGTCTTCTCTCAACACCTTTTCTGCTTCTCTCTGCAGAATTTGGTAACTTCATTGGTCATCCTGCAGGTGTTTTCTCTTGCAAACTCCTATTAAAAATGAGCAACAAGACTGATTAAGTCTGGAGATGACTGTTTTTGGAAAAGTGATGTGAAAACCCTCCCAAGTGAAAATGGCACCTCTTCAATTAGCAGTTGGCATACTTTGAGGTTGCGTTTCCTTGTGGCACATTGGAATTTTACTCTACTCGTCAAGCCAGCATTTCGAGCAATACCCGCTTCTCACTTGTAAATGCTTTTCTATCTTCTTAGCCGCAGCTTGGCAGAGGCTTGTTCTGAAGGAGATGTAAACGCTGTGCGGAAGTTGCTAATTGAAGGCCGGAGTGTGAATGAGCACACAGAAGAAGGGGAAAGCCTCCTTTGTTTAGCCTGCTCAGCAGGATATTATGAGCTTGCACAGGTTGGTTTCCTGGCTGCTTTTAGCATGTATTGTCCGAAACACAGGCATCTCTGTCTTTGCCACAAGTGTTGCTGAAGATGGGAGCTTTGCATAGCCTTTCAACCCCTTTGACATGCCAGTTTGTTGCTGATCCCCCTTGTGTTGGCAGGTTCTTTTGGCAATGCATGCTAACGTGGAGGACCGTGGTATTAAAGGAGACATAACGCCTTTAATGGCTGCTGCTAACGGCGGACACGTCAAAATTGTCAAGCTGCTGCTGGCTCATGGTGCTGATGTGAACGCACAGTCATCAACAGGTAAGGAAGTGCAATGGAACTCTTTAAAAGTGACAAAAAGGCTGAGCTGTGCAGTGTCAAGAAGTTCAGGAGCACTGGCTCTCAGGCAGGCAACACAGGACACTTCCTTGTGGTTTTACAGTCTACTTTCTGCCACTCTTTAATGAAACTACTAAATACTTGTTGGGTGTGGATGTGCAAAGGTTGATATGGTCAATTAGTAACCAAAAGTATCTGATTTTCACCTCCTCATAAAGATTGTGGGCAGTTTTGAACTTGCTCTGTAGAGATGTTTACAATTTGGTTTAGAAGCAGCAGCTTACTCCACTCCTTGTTTTGAGCTTTTATTTTTTTGGCATGCTATAGTCTTGCTGATTAACAGGAAAAGGGATGGGTTTGGTGACGGAAGCTGAGATTAGAAGAGATGGAAATGGGAACAGAAGTACATCGATGCAGTCAACAGGCACATGGAGCTCTTCATTCTCTCAGCACTGAGCTGCTTTGTGCTGTTACTTGCTTTTTTTGCTCCTTCACTGTAGGTCCTAGTCTGTAGCCTGAAAAAAAAAATGTTGTTCCATATGGTAGCCAGGTAAAAGGGATGAAGTGGAGCATGAGTTGAAGTTCACAGTGTAGAAACACTATAAAATTCTGTTTTCAAACCTCCTTTCCTCTTGCTTTAGGCAATACAGCCCTTACCTACGCCTGTGCTGGAGGTTACGTCGATGTTGTGAAAGTACTGCTGGAATCTGGCGCTAGCATTGAAGATCATAATGAGAATGGCCACACTCCTCTGATGGAAGCAGGAAGTGCTGGCCATGTGGAGGTGGCCCGAGTGCTGCTGGAAAATGGAGCAGGAATAAACACACATTCCAATGAGTTCAAGGAGAGCGCACTTACGCTGGCTTGCTACAAAGGTACTGTAGCAAAGGTGGAATGGCTGTGGAAAGACTTGTCAAACATCCTGTCTAGAACATAATGAGTTTATAGGATGAAATAGACACTTTGTACTGATGTTGTCCTGTTAGATGGGAAAAAATCTAACTGTCTTTGCAACAAATAAATCACTATGGTAAAGCTCCTGGAGCGTGTGCTGCTCGGAACTATTGGCACTCCAGTGAATGTGATTTTTAGAATCCAGATGGATTTAATTTATAGTAACTGCTAGATACTCAGAATTTGCTTGAGTATAAGAGACCTTCAGGCTTGTCAAGTTCAACTCTAAACTCAGTACTGACAGGTCATCACTAAATCATGTCCCCTGTTCTCTCTAACATAGTTTTAACCTGTTAAATATCTTCTTCACACAGGCCATCTAGAAATGGTGAGGTTTCTGCTGGAGGCTGGTGCAGACCAGGAACACAAGACAGATGAGATGCACACTGCTCTCATGGAGGCTTGCATGGTGAGTAATGTCTGCACAACTTTCTCCACAGTGTTTGAGATGCTTTTAACAATCCTGTGTTCTCCCAGAGGCATTTCACATAGCTGTGGTGAGGTTAAGGAGTCTTAATGCCAGAATGGTAGAATCAGTGCCAGGTTTAAGATTCTTCCACATTTTGGTAATGAAGAAAATTTGCTAAATTCTTGTGTTGAGGTAGTTCTTTCTGTTTGAAGTGTTGCTAGGCTTAAACAGCTGTCTAAATCTCTTCTGCCTGCATCTTGTTTAGTGCATGTAGCCCACTCCAGATCTGTTATCTATACATTACCTGAGGTAATAGGATTCAGTTCCTTTGGCAGCTTCTTCTGATGGTGGAGGGGCTAAGTTAGGTGGGTCAGTAGTGTGTTTATGCCAACATATTCCAAATGCTTTATCTCAATATCATAGAATCATGGAATCACTAGGGGTTGGAAGGGACCTTGAAAGATCAAATATGGAGCTTAAATGTAAAACTTGTCTCCTAGGTTTGCTTTTTATCTTCCTCTTTAAGTAGGTTTCTCATGGGTTGGGTTTTTCACATCATTACTTTAATGTAGCATCACGTTGTGAACCAGTGGCCATAGATGAGTGAAATCTTTGAGTCTTCTCTTCTCTGAAATAACTAACAGTTCTAAATCAGCCAGTTATGTCTATTTGAAGAACTTAGTGGCTTCGGGTAGGGAGATCATTAGCAGAAAAAATTAGATATCTCAAGAAGTCATCAGAAAGCAAGGCAGGTAGATAAACAGGACTTCAGCCACTGTTTATCTCCCTCTGAAATCTTAATAGATTAGCCATATTAATCTCATGAGTGCTGTTCCTGCAGTGAGTTCCCTAGAAGGAATACAATGATTTCATTTGATGTTGCAGTAGCCATCCCTTTGAGAGGGCTCTTTGACAGCTTGCAGGGAAAGCTTCTGTTTCCCAGAGCCACCTTTTCCTTGTCACCCTCTTCCCCTCTTTTCCTTCCACCCCCAGCTCTGCAGATTATAGTCTGAAATTAAGCAGCACAAGGGCTTCTTGTCTATCTCAGCATGTTTTTGTCTGCAGAAACAGGAAGATGTCTCAGTAGCAGAATAAACCTTGTCTAGAACTGCATTGAATATCTGTTATACAATGGTTTCTGTGGCACAGCACGCAGAGTGAAACTGTTTAAACCCTGACCTACAAGGCGTTTGGGAAGGCTTCTGACCAAGAGCTTTATTATAGGCAGTGGTTAACATTGGTTTATGCAGACGAGCTATTGTGCAATACAACTTGCCTTATGGGAGCAAGAAGCAGGTTTGCCTGGTTTGCACTTCCTCTTGCTGGTGGAACCTAATCCTCTACAGTCCCAAGAGCCCACAGTGGATGATCTTTAAAATAAACCTAGTGCCCATTGGTCCTATGATTTTTTTGGGATCGAGCAGCACTTCTGAGGCTTTTTCTAGCTGTAAGAAGAATTGAACAGCAGGACCCAGGTTTGTCAGAGCACAGAGGTGATTTCCCTGAGTGGTTAACCTTCAGCAGTTCTTGAGGCTGCTCGGGCTGTGTAAGAAGCTTTGAGGCAAGGGTATGGGCTGCTGTTTGCCATACCTGTCATGAATCATTGCCTTGCCACAGCCTGGTGGTTGAGGCACCATCTCTGCATTTCCCCAAGGAAAGATTCTTTATGAAGTCTTGGAGGTTTTCCCTAAAATAGCATCATCGCTTCATGCAGAAGGTGAATATGGCCTAGTTAATGTCCTAGATACTTTTCTGAGAGGAAATCACGTTTTGCACCCTGCATATCAGAAGAGGAGGTATAAAACACTTAAGAAAACGAAGCGTAAAGCTGTCAGATGCAGTTTCATGTCTTGTCTGGAGAAGCACTTTAGGGGGTTGTGGTTTCAAACCTTGGTGAGGATGGCCACAGCTCCAATTTGCTGCCTTTACTAGTTGGTCTGCGATCAAGGTGCTGCTGGCATTTCTGTGTATCCCTCCTATGTTTTGTCTGTCAGACCCTTTCCCATGCTAGTTATATGATGGCAGTCTCCTCCTCACCGAGAAAACCAGCTGGGAGAGCCTGTGCTGCTGTTGGACTGCAGTGACCAAGCCAGTGTCCACTCCAGTCTAAACATAAGCAGAGTCAAGTGGCAGTTAAATATGTCACCGTGAGGCCAACAGTGTAAACACTGGGCTGAGAAGCCACGTCAAATAGTTGCTGAGTTGATGGCATGCTAAAACCATGATGAAGATCCTTCATTCAAATATTTTTCTTGGATTCTAGAGGAAGAAAACAAACTTGGGAGCTATGTTTTGGTAAAAACCAGTTTGACAGCATCATAGTAGTATCTGGAAAGTCCTGCCAAGGGAAGGCTGTGGTTGGGGTGGCTCATATGATGTTTGAGGGAACCCCTGACAAATGGTATTGGTCTGGCTTTTCTTTTGGAGGGAGAAAGTTGGTCCTGACTCTGCTGTTAAACTAAGCTGTTGACAAGCTTGTAACTTGCACCAGTGGCAGACAGATTCAATACACAGTTCCTAGTCTTTTGTTTTGGAACTTGTTCAGTGAAGCATGCTTGAAGCTGTTTCATGTGTTTATTCAATACTAGAGGTTTATGCAAAAAAATGAGGAATACAGTTAAAGTTCATTATGGTTTTGGGCTTTTTTACTTATGGCACTCTGCATCCTGCTACTGTTGGTGACTACTTTGGAGAAGAACAGTTGTTCTCTTTGGAAGGGCTTTTGACACTGGTGTGTTGAATTTCTAGGATGGCCATGTGGAAGTGGCACGATTACTGCTCGACAGTGGAGCTCAGGTGAATATGCCTGCTGACTCTTTTGAGTCTCCATTGACTTTGGCAGCCTGTGGTGGGCATGTGGAACTGGCAGCTTTGTTAATCGAACGTGGAGCTAACTTGGAAGAGGTCAACGATGAAGGCTATACCCCACTCATGGAAGCAGCCAGAGAAGGCCATGAAGAGATGGTGGCACTCTTACTTGGCCAAGGTGACTATTGCAGTGTCTTCTGTGAGCTGTAATTCCACACTCATATATTATTCAGGAGGAGACAAATGTTAAATTACTGTAATTTTTGTTTCTTCCTTCAGCAACGTCTAAACTCCCTCCCTTTCTTTTTGAGCAGTTGGTGGATTCAGAATTTTTAAGTAAAATATCCTCTTATATGTTCCTTTGCTTTGTAAGTGGTCGTGCAGAATTGTTCTTCACAACCGATTTGCATCTTTCAGATAGCACATAGTCTGAATCATGACACATACATCGAGCAGTGAACAGTTAATGTGGGTAACTCGCACTCTGCACAATGGCTTTGGCCATCTGGGGGTGGTAAAAAGCTGTAGAGAAGCACTTTGAGCATGTCCAGGGGCTTCCAAAGAAGTTCAATACAGGTGAAATCTTCTCATTTGATACAGTACAATTTTAGAAGAAATTTTCTGCAACTCTTGAAATAAGATATGTTAATAAGCTGATGATGCATCAGGAAATGGGTTAGTCTGCTGCTTTTGGTTTCAGTAACAAGTGTTCTCTGATATGTGGATTTGGTGTTTTGTTTTCAGGAGCAAATATCAATGCTCAGACAGAGGAGACACAAGAAACTGCATTAACTCTGGCTTGCTGTGGAGGCTTTCTAGAAGTTGCTGATTTCCTTATTAAAGCAGGAGCTGACATAGAACTGGGTTGCTCCACACCATTGATGGAGGCTGCTCAAGAGGGTCATTTGGAGCTGGTGAAATATTTATTAGCATCAGGTATGGAGCGATTTTGTTAACAGTTTCATAAAGACTTAATGAATATAGAAGATGATTTTTTTCTGTTGGGTTACATTATGTTTTCATTAGCAGTGTCTTGGAACTGACTGCAAAGTTTTGTGAAACCTTAAGTAATTTACTAATTGGATCCTAGTTTAGCTTTTAAAGGTCACGCTGCCATAAATTTGCTTGGAACTGAACCTTTAAGTTATGATGTGGGAGTTCTTTATTGCTCTAGCGTATGATTATGTTTCATAGATGAGTGGATTGGAAAAGTTAAAAATTTATGATTTGATCAGGTAAAGATGAAGAAGCATCTTATTTGTTTTCTATAATGAGCTTGATAAAGCTTTCACAGTTGTTCCTGCTGCTGCAGGGGCTAACGTGCACGCGACAACAGCAACGGGAGACACGGCGCTGACATATGCCTGTGAAAATGGCCATACTGATGTAGCAGATGTCTTACTTCAGTCAGGAGCAGATCTGGTAAGTCATTACCTCCTTTAAAACATTTAATTAGGAAATAAAATTATAAACATCTGATTTTATTTTTCTTTTTTGATCCTGAAGTCCTTGTCATGTGCCTGAGTGTTTCTTGTCCAGATGTCTGAGACCTGCACAAAAACAGATTATTCCGTCTGTGAGATACGCTCAGTTCATGTATTACTTACATGAACTATGTCTGTAGTTTGTGAAACACTGCAAAGGGATTTTGAGTTTTAAATCCTTTTCGTGTTGTAGGAGCATGAATCAGAAGGTGGAAGAACTCCTCTCATGAAAGCTGCGAGGGCAGGTCACGTTTGCACCGTTCAGTTCCTGATTAGCAAAGGTTTGTTTCAAAATTGGATTTGTTTCAATATTTTAACTACAGTAGGTTATTGATTCTCATACTAAGCATGTAGCAGTCACCTCTGGTTTCTGCTGAGTTTAATGGGAGCTGCTGCAACTCCTTCTAAAATAGTGACATTCTAGGCTTTAATTCCTAGTAGTAGTGGTGGTTACTGGGTGTCTCCATGCTCCTGGTGAAGCTTTTGAGCATCATTTGCTCAGAAATTTAACTGTAAGTAGCTGTTTGTTTCAGAGTTTTGACTGCAACTTGCTTGGTGTTGTCAGAACTATCAACTCCAGCCTTGCATCACTGGCCTAAAGCTTCCAGTGTGTGATGTAGGTTTTGGAGCTGCAATGAATCATCTGCTTGTTAACTTCCTTTCACTTTTAGTAGAACCACTTGAAGTCTCTAATCTCTTCCCCCTCTGGTTTTGAAGGCGCAAATGTAAACAGGACCACAGCTAACAACGATCACACTGTATTGTCACTGGCCTGTGCTGGGGGTCATTTGGCAGTTGTGGAGTTACTGCTAGCTCATGGTGCTGATCCTACGCACAGATTGAAGGTTTGTCACTCCAAACACCTTATTTTCCTCTTCACTAAACTTAGTTTAATTAAGGCAAGCCAGTTTGCTGCTTTTATATTCTTTGCAACTGACCCAGCAGTTTGTGATTTAAGTAGCAGTAAGATGATAGAAGAGCTGCTGTTCCCACAAGCATGGTTGTGCTTGTCAATGTGTTTAACTCTGGAAGAAGGAGGAAGAAGGTGTTTGTTTTTTAGTAGATGCTGTTGTCCATCCCAGAATGCTTCAGTGTTGTTGTGTTCTGATGATGTTTCCTAATCCTCTCATCTTTCCCTCTTCAGGATGGATCAACTATGTTAATAGAGGCAGCAAAAGGTGGTCATACCAGTGTAGTTTGTTACCTCCTCGATTACCCCAACAACTTGCTTTCTGCTCCTCCACCTGATGCTACTCAGCTGACCCCACCATCTCATGATTTAAATAGGGTAAGATTTAAAGATTTAAGGGCTGGCCAGCTGTGGATGGTGGGGGGGAGGTATGGGAAGTGTGCTTTTTCAGCATTTCTTCTTGCAGCTTACTTGAGTGTAAAGACAAGTCAGTCATGCCATTTCATGAGCCACTGAGCTGTATGTGAACACAGTGAAAATTACTTTGGGCTGTCTTGAAAATGGTAGAGTCATTTGGCATCACTTTAATGGTGCTTTGACCATTCTTCTTACTATTCTACAAATTAGAGAGTTGGGGGGAACCCCAACAAGTGAGAGAGTTTGCTTTAACATGCCTTTTCAGAATTGCTTTTGTAGCCTGTTGCAGCTTGTATTTGCTTCACTGTAGCAGAGCACTGCACCATGCTGGTTGGCAAGTCATTTCTCAGGTTGAAAATGCCAGGTGGACAGAAGTCAGACAATCTCTAGTGGTTAACTGCTGAGCTCAGCATATTTTTAAAAAATCAAGTAGTAAACGTCACGAGTCACTGTTGAAATCTGCTTTTCTAACAGGTTTTGTTTACCTTCTATTGAATTATAACTAGATCAGAGTATGAGAAAAGTAATCTGTTAGTATCCAACATTTTAGGCTCCTCGTGTACCAGTGCAGGCGCTGCCCATGGTCGTCCCACCCCAGGAGCCTGACAAACCCCCTGCTAATGTCGCCACAACCCTTCCCATCAGAAATAAAGGTCAGTCTTAGTTCTGGAGCTTGTTTTCTCAATATCCTTCCGAGGTAGAAGATAGAGCATTGCACTTGTAGCAGAGTAGTTCCTATGAAGAGTGTTTATGCATTCAGTCAAGGAAACTGCAATTTGAAATTGATTTTTTTTTTTCCTAAAGGATTTGCTTATTGGCCAAATACCAAGTATCAGTCATCTAACCCTGTAATCACAAAGCATCAAGAAATCTGCCTAAAAAAATATCTGTTAAAACAGAAATTAGCCTAACATGCTGGACTAAAGCAAAATGTCACCTAGAAGCCTGTACAAATTTGATCATGGAAGTTGTAAAAACCACGTTAATCTCCATATCGTAGCTGGTTCAATAACTTGTGTTTCCTTAGGACAGTAGTCTTGGAAGTGGGCTTGACTAATTGGATTGAAGGCGGAATTTCTTGTACTATAAAGCTTTTAGTCTAATGTGGCTTGAGGAGTCCTAGGACTAAATTTGCATCGATTTTTGACACATCGCCATTTTGACATGTAACTAAGAATTCTCTTCCAAACCCAGTTTTTACCGAAGATCAGCACTAGGTGCAAATACAGGCGTGCATGTTGTAAAATTAATACTGTGTGTGCACTTGTATTGTTCTGGAAATACAGCGAGGATGACTGGAAGACACTGGGCACCTCCACTGATGCAAATCCCAAGTTTTGATTTGCCTTTCGCCCTTCAAAATTAACTGTTCCTTCTCCAACCGGTATTGCAGACCGTGTCAGCTGTGTTTCTGTGGACTTCTTCATAAAAGATGAATTGGATTAGTCCATCGGTCATTCTTACAGGAAGGCTGAAATATTTTGCCTTGCCTGGGCAGAGAGCCAAGTGTTGACACAGGCAAAATCACGTCTGCTATGGATAAAACTTAGTGGCTAAACATACCCTGTTAGATCACGTTAAATCTAACTGACGATCCTGGGTTTGTCAACTGAGCAAAGCTGGATACCTGTAGTGAAAGGACTCAGTAGTCCTAGAGAGTGCTGAGTTACTTGCAGAACTGGTGGCCTAGAGTGAGTCACCTGTCCCTCGATGTTTTTACATCACCTTTGCTGTGCTTTCAGGGCCATAACCACATGGTTTGTGTCTTAACACGATCCCAGGTGCAGAATAGCAAGCGCAGAGACAGTATATCCTTTCTTTTTCTTTCCATTTATCTTGTAGCACCACTCAATAGCAGCGGCTCTTGAGAGACAAATGGCTTCTTTTGGCAAAAAATAAAAGTCCTAGCATTGGTTGGTGTAGAATATGGCAACGTAGTGCAGGGTTTTTTGAGATGTAGGCACAGTAACTATCTCATTGAGTTGTTACCTGACGGCGATCTTTAAAAAGCCGACAGCAAAGGGTAGAGTTTTGTTGAAGGGCCTTACAGTACACACTGACGTCGTGTGGTGCGGTGTCTTGGTGCGTAACAAGCCGTTTAGCATCCCAGCGGTAGCTGTGTAATGAGGATGCCATTCGTATGCACTTCCATTGGTTCTGAGGGGGTTTCTTTTTCACACAGCTGCTTCTAAACAAAAGTCCAGCAGTCATTTGCCAGCAAACAACCAGGATGTGCAGGGTTACATCACCAATCAGTCGCCAGAGAGCATTGTAGAAGAGGCTCAGGGCAAGTTGACAGAGCTGGAGCAGAGGATAAAAGAAGCCATAGAGAAGAATGCTCAACTGCAGTCCCTGGAACTGGCACATGCTGACCAGCTTACCAAAGAGAAGATTGAGGAGCTGAACAAGACACGAGAGGAACAAATTCAGAAGAAACAAAAGATTCTGGAGGAACTGCAGAAAGTGGAGCGCGAGTTACAGCTGAAAACTCAGCAACAGCTCAAAAAGCAATATCTCGAGGTAAAAGCGCAAAGAATCCAGCTCCAGCAGCAGCAGCAGCAACAGTCTTGCCAGCACCTGGGACTGCTGACTCCTGTTGGGGTAGGAGAACAACTTTCGGAGGGAGACTATGCACGATTACAGCAAGTGGACCCCATCTTGCTTAAGGATGATCCTCAGCAAGCTGCTGCACAGACAGGTTTTGCACCAATTCAGCCTCTGGCGATGCCACAAGCTTTGCCTCTGGCAGCAGGTTCCTTACCTCCAGGGTCCATCGCAAATCTTACAGAACTGCAAGGTGTTATAGTTGGACAGCCAGTGTTGGGCCAAGCACAACTAGCAGGGCTGGGGCAAGGAATACTCACAGAAACACAGCAAGGGTTAATGGTAGCCAGCCCTGCTCAGACGCTCAATGACACGCTGGATGACATCATGGCAGGTGGGTTTACATTGTTATGAGCAGGTATAATATTTGCTTGACCAGTCGAGGAGATGTCCACTTCTTTATCTGTGTGTGTGTGCGCGTGTGTGTCTCTGTATCTCCACTAGCTCTACAGCAAGTGCTGCTAATCTCCCGACCCCTGCTGCCAGGAGCTCAGGAAACTAGCTTTAACTTTTCCATTTGCAGGGTTGCCTTTCCTTGTTCTTGAGCTAACTGGTGCCTTTTGACAGGTTGGTATGATGGAAGGGGCGTTTGTAACTCTTCGTAGTCTGGGGGAGGGATGTGCCAGGGTCTAACCATTCTGTGTCTGCCTGTTTGTAGCTCAGGAGCAATGTCTTGATGATGCTGGTTAGTGCTTTGGGACTAGCTAACCAAGATCTGGCTTTGAGCACCTTGTAGCATCAGGTCAAGCCTGTCATGTGAAGGAACCTGTACGCTTGTGTTTTGCATGACAGCTGCTGTAGCTTGCCTCAAGTAGTCTACCTCTTGGAAGCATTTCCCGCTGTTTAGGGGGAGAAAGGATGATAATTCTATGACGGTTTGTAATATCTACTCATAAAAATGAGTAAAAACCAGGTTGAGCTTTACCAGGCTAGCCTTCATCACTTTGGAGAATTCTTTACCCAGTGGCATCAGTGGCTTTAAGACATTAAGTATTAAACCAGAAGGATAAAACACGTTTTAAATATGGTGGGAAACATGAGCTGGTTGTGTTGCTTTCCTTCACATTCACTTCAGTTGCTCATGAAGAATCTGTGCAATGCACTTGAGTTGTGTTTAAATAACTCGAACTCAGAGTCAGGTGATTGGTTGGGGGGAGCATGTTTAACTGCATAGAACATCTTGAGGATCAGTGATTTTAGGTCATCTGCCACGTACCCAAATGCTTGTGAATGCCTTTGTGGCCAGGTCAGGTATTTCCAAGGTGCCTTCAAGTGAAAGGTTTTGTTCTGCTTAGTCCCAATCCTTATTTATATGTGTTCACACACATGATTGGAAATGAGGTCTAAAATCGTGCAGTCACATAGAGGTTTGTGTTAGAAGGGACCTTCCAGGCTCATGCAGTCCAAAATCCCTTCAGTGAGCAACTTCATCGTCAAATAGATCATAATGTTCAGAGCCCCAATGTCCAACCTGATCTGGAAGGTTTCCAGGGGTGGGGTTTCTTGTACCTCTCTAGGCAGCCTTGGCCTAAAAAGACTGTCCTCATCTTTAATATAAACCCTTTTAAGTACTGAAAGGCCACACGAAGATCTCCCCAGAGCCTTCTCCAGGGTGGACACACCCAACCCTCTCAGCCTGGCTTCACAGCAGAGGTTTTTCAGCTCCCTAATAATTCTTGTGGTCTTCTCTAGACTCCCTTAAGCAGGTCCAACAAAATATTTTTTTAAAGCAGTAACATTTTAAAGGATTATATGCAGTAGCAGCCTCCCAAAGAACTTCAGGAATCTGGAAGTACTTGATAAAAGAAATTCCAGGCTGGGAACTTTGTGGGATAAGTTCCTTTGAATAGTAACTGTCTCAATACATCAGGAAGAACAGGCATTGATTGTAAGTTTGTCACAGAAACTCAATACAGAAAACACCAGCCCACTTTCCAAACTGTGACTGTTGAGCACCACAACAGGCATGGGGTGGTTTTAAGGCCCCATCCACGGAGCTGGTAGTGCCTATAGAACCGACGCCCTATGTTTGTAGTTGAATTCAGAACATAACTCTGATTCTTGTAATTCAAGGCTCCTTGTGCACCTGGAGTGTTGTTGTTTGTTGTTCAGCATGTGGCAGGAACCATGTCACTGCATGGTTATAGAGGTGTTTGGTTTCTGTACCAGCTCATGCTTGGTGAAAATACAAAGTATTCAAGGGTGCAGCAAACTTGAGCAGCACCAACAACCCCATCTTCCTTCAGGCTTTGTTCCAGACTTAGATATGGCGCATAGATGAAGGGGGAGAAAATCTCATTAGCTCGTATGTTAAATACCTGGTGGTAGTTTTGAGGTCTTGTAGCTTGTTCTATTGGCTCTTCTTTCCTCTCCCAAACATAAAAGATTTGGATTAGAGCAGTAAGATGGTGCTTGCAGAGATATAGTGATGAGGTAATGAAATTTTAGTGCTGAATTACAGACTTAGACTTACTTTTGCCACTGGTCCGTTAGAGTAGATAGATAGGCAGAGGGGAAGGACAAACCTTTGACTGTCAGTGTGTTTAGATTTGGTGGTAAAGCCTAGTTGGTCACTCTTTGCTCTTCTCAAAACTTTTAGTTTAGTGAAAACTTCAAGTATTTTTGTTTGGACGCCTCAAAAATTGTTTGTTGCCCTTGGTGTGGTCATTACAAATCAGAACTCTACAAAGATTTACTGAAATAAAGATAATCGGTCACTGCCATAAAAATTGTCTTGTCTCAGTGAAATGTGCTACTAGTTGTCCATAAGTTATTACTGAAGCACTTTGAAATCATTATGGCATATTCTCCTCTCCTGGCTTGCGTGAAACTATTTCTGTATGGGTTGGACACTGAGGGGTTTGTTCCTTGTGGGGAGAGGGCTGTTGGCTTTTTGACATTTCTTTTTTGGGGTTTGGTTTGTTTTTCTCCTCCTTGCTGTAGCACCATTGGTATCGCCTTACCCTTCTACATAACCAGTTGGAAGGTGTGTTTTCAGATTCTAATTTACAGTCAGAATAAAGGATGAGTTGGGTTTAAATTAGATGTTCCACCAAATGGGATTTTATTGTGATCTCTGGTTAATTCTCCTCCATACAGAACTCCCTCAGGCCATAGTTGTCAACCTTACATCAGAATAGTTTGGTTTAGCTTCTGTCTACTGATCTTATAACGAGAGAGTTTTCAAAAGGCACTTGAATACAAAAACCAAGGGGGTTTTTATCTTGATGCACTTTATATGAGATGACTCTTATGTGGTATGTTTTTCCATTGGGGGTTCTTTGTTTTATTTTATCTCAGTGGAGGAAATTAGCTTCTTTGCTAGGATTTGAGTGAATGGAACTTCTCTTCGTCTGTTGCTGATGCCACTTGATCAAGACTAGAAATCCTGGGGAAAAGTCAGGGAGAAAAACATTGAGTTCTTCTTAAGGAAAAAACCCCTAGATGTTTGAAAACAGGATGATTTCCCCAAAGAATGTTGTAGATTCTAGTTTTTCTGTACTTCTAAACATTACATGTCCAAAATGAGTTTCAGGGCAGTGTGGCTGCTATTTTGTGTCATGTCATTACGCTGTCGTCAACTGTAAAATGGTATGACCTTCTGCTTATCGTACAAACCTTGAAACCAAAGTTCCTGCAAAACTGCTGTTAAGAAGCTTCCACTCCTCTGGTTTCAGCAAGTTGTGCCCTGTTGTGAGCATCCTGACACTCGCACCGCTGCTTTTTTGTTACGCTCATGGGGGCCAAGGGGTGGTAGGTGAAGGTTGGACAGACTTTTTTTTCTGTGAGACTCTTGAAAGTGTTTTTGAGAAAAATGGCATAGAGACCTGCTGATCGGATTGTGCTTCTAAAGGTATGGAACAAATAATTGCTGCCTTGTGGTAGGAGAAAGTTGGGGTTTTAAAAGGAAAAAAAAGCAACCTTGTCTTTTGTGGTGGGTTTCTAGAAATTATCCCTGTCTGATACTTAAGCTTTTCCTTCGACCTGATCCTGTTAAGTTTTTTCATAGCTGTTAAATTCAAAAGTTAAAGGTTCAAAGCTTGGGTTAAATGTGTAGAAAACATGCTAATGGAAAATAAAGCTTTTCAGGAAGTTGTGTCCATTGGTGGGAGTTGTATCCCACTGTCCAGTTATTGTCACGTCCAGCTGAAGGAAAGTTGGGTGGGTTTTTTCCTTCTACTAAGTGTGATCATTCTGTTCAACAGCAGTGAGCGGAAGAGCATCTGCAATGTCAAACACTCCTACCCACAGCATTGCAACTTCTGTCTCCCAACCTCAGACGCCAACTCCGAGTCCCATCATTTCTCCTTCAGCCATGCTACCAATCTACCCTGCTATAGATATCGATGCACAGGTAAGCCACAGCAGCACGGAGCCAGCAACCCCTTTTGAACACCTCATGGGGAGCAAAAAGCTCCTTTGTGAATCAGGATCTAGACAGTTGGCTTGCAGCGTCCAGAGAGCTTGTTAACTGTGTGGAGGGTTGCAACCTGCTTTCCTCTGTGTTCTCACTGAACAAAAGAACGTATTTGAATGCCCAAACAGTTGTGTTTCTTATTTGTTTGGAGTGGTTAGTAGTCTTCTGACAGAAATTAAATATCTGGCCTGACACCCAAAGACTACAAATAACCATTAAAATGTAGCACACTGGTGCTTGCAGTTGTTGGTTGGTGTTGAAAACAAGACCTTTAATAATTTTTTTAATGAGCAGTAGAAGCTCTTGTTGCCACTAAAGAGAAGGCATATACTAATGAGCCTATGTGTATACATAGCCCTAGACTATACAGACTGGGACTGTGGTGTGGAAGAGAGGAAGGACGTGAGATTGGGGAGAGAGGCTTTTTCAAGGACTGAAAAACCAGTCCTTGAGCTGCTCATGGTGCTTGGCTGTGCTGTGACCATGTCCAGGAGCTCTTGCTATAGTCTGATCATTGACACCAGTGTGAGTCAAGGTTACCATGAGTTGCCAACTACCCTGGATCCTTAGTAAAACTAAGTTCTTACAGTAGCTAAGTCATGTGGGTTTTGTGGGTTTGGGGTGGTTTTGTGGAGAGAAATGATCTTGTCCCTTGGATGTCTGTTTCTTTTAGACTGAGAGTAACCACGACACAGCATTGACTCTTGCTTGTGCTGGTGGCCACGAAGAACTAGTGCAAACCCTGCTTGAGAGAGGAGCTAATATTGAGCACAGGGACAAGAAAGGTACATTTGGGAATACACACCATGCACACCCTTTACGCAAAGTTTTGGGGTTGCTTTTCTGGTGGTTTAACTCCTGTCACTTTGACTTAAGCTATGGACTCCTCAAACATCCTTTGTTATTTCAGGCTTTACTCCGCTTATTCTGGCTGCAACAGCCGGCCATGTGGGTGTCGTTGAAATCTTGCTGGATAATGGAGCTGATATCGAAGCGCAGTCAGAGAGAACGAAGGACACTCCTTTGTCTTTGGCTTGTTCAGGAGGGAGACAAGAGGTGAAGTAAAACTCTAGACTTCAAAAGCAATGGGTAGATTATATATCATGTCAGTAAAGTAAGGCAAACTTCTGAGAAGTTCTGACAGCTTTGGTGCCTGTTCTCAGGTGGAAACAATGGGAGAGGACAGAAAGCAGAAGTACTTTGCATTCCTTATTCAAACAGGATCTCTGGGTTTGGCAGCTGAAATAACCATAAAGTCTTGGATATTTTTCTTGCCATGCTACAGTTTGGTATGAATGATCTAATCGTGCTAATGAGCAGTCATGATGAATTGTTAAAGCAAGTTTTATGGTGGCTTTGGGAACATCATTGTAACCTCATCTCTTTAGGACTGTAGGGAAGTGACCAAGTAAAATCACTTTCTTATTATTGGAAGACGTCAGCAGTATCTTTAGGTTTCAACAACCATTTGTCTCAGCTAGATTTGCAAGTTCAGGAGACAATCTGATGTTATTTCTTGAAACTCTGCAGGTGGTGGAGTTGTTGCTAGCTCGAGGGGCAAACAAAGAGCACAGAAATGTTTCTGATTACACACCTTTAAGCCTCGCTGCTTCTGGTGGCTATGTGAACATTATCAAAATTCTGCTGAATGCTGGGGCAGAAATCAATTCCAGGCAAGTGCCCTATTTCACCCCTTCTTTTATGGCTTCTGTGGTGGTCTGACTTTATACCCTTTCCAAAAGGACTTCATTTTTCAGTTTGTAATTAATGCTGTGCCCTCACTAGTTAGTTTGAGAAAAGTGATTATGATTTGAAGAGTGTTTTCTCCCTCTTTTCTCAGAACCGGGAGCAAATTGGGCATTTCCCCATTAATGCTGGCAGCCATGAACGGGCATACAGCTGCTGTCAAGCTGCTGCTGGACATGGGCTCTGACATAAATGCCCAGATAGAGACCAACAGGAACACGGCCCTGACTCTGGCTTGTTTCCAAGGGAGAACTGAAGTGGTTAGCCTGCTACTGGATAGAAAAGCTAATGTGGAACACAGAGCCAAGGTAAGGAGCAAACAGCTCAGTCTCCAAAATGAGATGCTTATTGGTCTTCACTGGGGTCAGCAGATGGTTTTCTCATCTTTAGTAAAGTTGACTTTTTCTGGTTCGAGTGACTGCCCTGAAAAGAGTATTGTCCAGAAAAAATAATGATGGCACTTAAGGGGCTGCTGATGTTGCATCAGAAAAGCCTTAATTAATCTTCAGGTGCTTACAAGCATAAGAGTAGTAATCCATTAACTTCAAAAAAACAAAGGGATTTAATGCTTTGGAAGCAAATAGCTCAAATCTTGGCCTGCATGTGCTTGTGGCCTAAAGTTTACTGGTCCTCTTGACCCAGCCAGGTGCTTTCTGGGTGCTGTAGGATCTCATCATGAAAACAGGACATGTGATTTGTGTAACAGCACGGGTACTTGGTGGGACTTAGTGCTGCTGATCCTCAAAATCTTGATGAGCCATCAAAATGATGCTGGAGAGCTGTTAGGAAACTGTCCAGGTAACAAGTGGAATCTGTACGCCAGAACTGAAAATACTATCCTGAAAGTTTAAATAAATCCTACCTCCTAAGTAAAAAACACCACCAGCCCCCAACTCACTGTTGTTTTTCTGGCTTGCTCCTCTTAGACTGGTCTCACACCACTGATGGAAGCAGCTTCTGGTGGATATGCAGAAGTGGGCCGGGTTCTGCTGGACAAAGGTGCTGATGTAAACGCTCCTCCAGTACCATCCTCAAGAGACACAGCTTTAACCATCGCAGCAGACAAAGGGCACTACAAGTTCTGTGAGCTGCTCATTAGCAGGTACCGGCTCTGCACTCCGTGAAAGCCTAGTGCTCGTTGCATTTCCCAGTCTAGTTGATAGAGCAAATGAAAATCTGGTGCAGTGTTCTGACCAAGTGCATTTGTTTTTGCAGGGGAGCTCACATTGACGTGCGTAACAAGAAGGGGAATACTCCGCTGTGGCTGGCAGCTAATGGAGGGCACTTAGATGTTGTCCAACTTCTAGTTCAGGCTGGAGCTGATGTGGATGCTGCCGATAACAGGAAAATTACTCCTCTTATGGCAGCCTTTCGAAAGGTAAGCTGTGAAGTTCAGCTCTGGGCTTGGCTAGCGTGGCCTCCATCAACCTTAAGCAGTTCTTAGAAATAGAAGGTGGCTGACAGAAACTCCTTATTCAAAAATATGTCAAGTAGTTCTAATACCTGGTGTTGAATCGTATAGGAATGTACATCTCCTGTATAATATCTGTGTTAAATTTGAGAAGTTTGCTTTCCAGGCACTTTGTTGAGGCTGCTTGTTGTGGCTTTGTTGAGAGGTGAAGGTTGTGGTGGTGCAGAGAGGGGAGAGCATGTGGTGGTAGGCCTTGGGGGGAATAGGATTCGTTACTGATGCACAAGAGGCTGAGCACTGCTGCAAAAATAAAATAGAAGCTCAAGGAGTTTAAGATAAAAAATTTTTGCAACAAGTCCTTGGGCTTAAGTGTTTGTTTAGCAAAGCAGAGACAGCTGACTTGATATGAAACACTGTCCTCACGATTTCTCTTTCAGGGTCACGTAAAAGTGGTGCGTTATCTGGTGAAAGAAGTAAACCAGTTTCCATCAGACTCAGAATGCATGAGATACATAGCCACGATCACTGATAAGGTACTGCAAGAAAGAAAATATTTGAGAAGAAATAGTGCTGTGAGTTGTCTCCAGAATCTGTTTGGAGTAGGCCATGGTGTCCTGCCACAACAAATCACAGCCAAGTGATAAGTCCCACTGCAGTTTTTCAGAAAAACATGGCAAAAATACAGGGAAACTGCAGCCACATTAACTTCATGGATCTTAGTGCTGTGAGAACAGTAGCAAAGGTAGTATTTATTATCCTTGCTTAGTGTCATGTGTTCTCCCAGTCATCACCTCACTGCTGTGAGTGTTCAGAGGCTCATGTTGAAAGCAGTAGAGGTTTTATTGCCAGTGACTGTGCCCCATGCATTTACAGAAAGCTTGAGGTGGTCCTTTAAAACACACACCACATCACCTGTTAAAACAAGGTCGATTTTACTTTTTTATCATTCTAGGAGATGCTGAAGAAGTGCCACCTGTGTATGGAATCAATTGTTCAAGCCAAAGATAGACAGGCTGCTGAAGCCAACAAGAATGCAAGCATCCTCCTAGAGGAGCTGGACCTGGAGAAGGCAAGTTGAAAGAGTTGGGACTCTGAATGTTCAATAAAATTCCCACTGCACATTGCCACAAGATTTTAAGGGCAGTCAGAGCATGTATTGAATATAGGAGTGTGTGCAGATACCATAAATGGAATGTCTAGAGCTGACCACTTGCTTGTTCAGGTAATCTGAGCTTTACTTTGACTGTTAATCAGAGAAGCTGGATCAAGAAACTTTTAACTATTTTTTTCTGGAATAATATCATACTAAAAGAAAGATTTCAGTATAATGTTTTGTTAGGTCCATAATAAATAGGCATTTCTGTTGTATTTTCCAATCACAGAATATTAGGGATTGGAAAGGACCTCAAAAGATCATCTAGTCTAATCCCCCTGCCACAGCAGGATCAGTCACATTGGTGTGGACTTGAGACCTAAATCCCATCTCATATCTTAGAAATTATACCGATAGTGTTACTATTAGCACTGTAGTAGAAATCTAGTAGAAAAATCAAACTGTTTCACGCCCTAACCTTTGAAGGGAGATGGGTGTTGTTTGGGCTATGCTTCTGAGCCAGACAAGGCTACACAATCCCGAAAATACGTCTTGGAAGCCTCTGACTTAAGTTTATTTGATATCTGCCCTCTGTTCCTACACCAGCCCTCTGTTAACAGAAGTGAACAATCTGTTTGGAAGAAGTAAATATGTAAAAAATAGTGATCATAGGGATTTTTAGCTTCTGGTTTGTAAATATCCTAGTTTGAAATGCAAGTTGAACTTCTGAGGAGCTCGGAAAGCATTAGCATTTCTCAAAATGCATGGGACATCTTGTGATACTGTTCCATGCACTTGACTTGTAGCTGAGGGAAGAAAGCAGGAGACTGGCTTTGGCTGCCAAAAGAGAGAAAAGAAAGGAGAAAAGGAGGAAGAAAAAAGAAGAACAAAGGCGAAAACTAGAAGAAATAGAAGCAAAAAATAAAGAGAATTTTGAACTTCAAGCTGCTCAGGAGAAGGAGAAGCTAAAAGCTGAAGGTGATTTAAAATGTTTGCCTTATTCTTGAAACACAACCTTGATTTTTATTGCAGTATAAAACAGACTTTTCTTATCAACTTGAATACAAGCTTCTGTCCTGCTAAGCTTTCTGTCTCTCCTACCTGAATTCACTTTCACATTTGTTCTGAGAAAAGGAGCAAATTCTGGAGTCTTCTGAAGTTCCTCACAAGTCATTACATAAGACAGGTGTGATTTGGAAAAAAGCAAAACCACTTGAGCTTCCTCAAGCCAGCTATATTAATACTGTTTTGTCCTTATTTTACTCTTCCATCAGATGATCCAGAGGTCCCCATGGAGCCTCCTAGTGCCACCACTACAACTACAATTGGTATATCTGCAACTTGGACAACATTAGCAGGTTCCCATGGGAAGAGGAATAACACCATCACCACAACCAGCTCCAAAAGAAAAAACAGGAAAAACAAAGTAACCCCTGATAATGTTCAGATAATATTTGATGATCAGCTCCCAATTTCTTATAGCCAACCAGAAAAAGTGAACGGTGAGTCGAAGAGCAGCAGCACGAGCGAAAGCGGGGACAGTGACAACATGAGGATTTCCAGCTGTAGCGACGAAAGCAGCAATAGCAACAGCAGCCACAAAAGCGACAATCATTCTTCCACAGCCAGTACCAACACACAGAGCAACAAAAAGCAACCATCAGTCCTTGTCACTTGTCCAAAGGATGAGAGGAAAGCAGTTACTGGCAAATCGTCCATCAAGTAAGTCACTGTGTCCATGTGTGCCACTTGAAGGTGGTCATTGCCCTACATTTGAACACTGCACCCTTGGCTTTGTTTCAGATCATTGGTGCAGTATGAACTTGAGCTTAGGAGTAGGTTCTGAAGCCAGAAACATAGACGATCTGGAATTTAGGGGCTTGTTGGGGTGTTTTGAGATGTAAACATCTCAATTCAAGCAGCTGCTTAATAATCCAGTGCTTTGGTGCCAAAAGAGAAAAACAGGGGTGGAAGGGCAGGCTGGAAAACAGGTGAAATTCAAGTCCTAATGGCTGCATAATGATGGCACCTCATTTCTTTTGAAGGTTGTCTGAAGTTATTAATGAAGTGACGAGTAATTCCTTGTCTACCTGCACGAAGTCGGGTCCTTCTCCCCTTTCTTCTCCAAATGGGAAGCTAACCGTTGCTAGTCCGAAACGTGGTCAGAAAAGGGAAGAAGGATGGAAGGAAGTTGTGAGAAGGTGAGTGAAAGATTCTCCAAACTTGCCCCTTGTTGACGTCCTTCCTCAGGATGTTATGTCTAGTGCAGCCTTCTGGGGTTGCTGAACAGTCTTAGCAGACCTGATAGATCTCATAAAATTACTGCTGCTGTATAGCTTGAACCACACATTAAAACCAACCTACCTGCTGCTTCATACCATGAAAGTGCTTCCTAGTTTAATACTGTTTATTTTTTTATAGATCTAAGAAAGTTTCTGTTCCATCAACTGTAATCTCCAGAGTCATTGGCCGAGGAGGATGCAACATCAATGCGATACGCGAGTGCACGGGAGCACACATAGACATAGACAAACAGAAAGACAAAACTGGAGACAGAATAATCACGATCAGGTAAGCAGCCTGCTCTGTTTACTCCTTCCTCTAGGGAACGTTTTTGTTGCAGAACACTTCTCTGTGTAGAAACATAGAAAAGGCTTGGCCTCATTGTAGGATCACTTTGAGACAGTTCTTTGAGGCAGGGGAGGTGAATGGGGCGGGAGAACAAAAAGCAGCTGCCGACTTACAACTGTTTGGGTTTTTGGGGAGGTAGTTTTCAACTTGAGCTTCTTTAAAGCATCAACAGCCAGGATGTGCCAAGCTCAGTCTTCAGATAGAAGGATGTTTTTCTGTCTGTGTTAGCATGACAGAGTGTCTTGGAGGTACCTTGCTGTAATGTTTGTAAAAGCTTTAGGTGCACTTTCCTTTCCTTCCTTAACATAGGGGTGGCACTGAATCAACAAGACAGGCCACGCAGTTGATCAATGCTCTGATAAAAGATCCAGATAAAGAAATTGATGAACTTATCCCAAAGAACCGTTTGAAAAGTTCAGCTACAAACTCCAAAATAGGGTCATCAGCACCTGCTGCCACTACAGCTGCTAACAGTTCTCTTGTGGGCATCAAAGTGACCACTGTAGCTGCTTCATCAGCATCTCAGACTGCCTCCGCACTCACCGTGCCTGCGATTTCTTCAGCATCCACTCACAAAACCATTAAGAACCCAGTGAATAACGTGCGGCCTGGTTTCCAAGTTTCTCTTCCATTAGCATATCCTCCTCCGCAGTTTGCACATGCTCTACTCGCTGCTCAGACTTTCCAGCAAATCCGTCCACCTCGGTTGCCCATGACACACTTCGGAGGTACTTTCCCACCAGCTCAGTCCACGTGGGGTCCATTTCCTGTTAGACCCCTGAGCCCTGCAAGAGCTACCAACTCACCGAAACCTCACATGGTGCCTCGCCATAACAGTCAAAACAGCAGCGGTTCTCAGGTGAATTCAGCAAGTTCTTTGACGACTAGTCCAACAGCTACAACAAGTTCAGTGGCTTCTACTGTGCCTGGTTCTTCTGCCAACGGCAGCCCAAGTTCACCTTCGGTCAGAAGACAGCTATTTGTCACAGTGGTGAAGACTTCGAACGCCACAACCACCACGGTGACAACCACGGCGAGTAACACGAGCACAGCGCCCACCAGTGCCACGTATCCAATTCCTACTGCCAAAGAACACTACCCTGCATCTTCCCCCTCGTCTCCTTCTCCTCCTGCGCAGCCGGCAGGTGTTTCCAGAAGCAGTCCTGCTGACTGTGCGGCCACCTCTCCCAATAAAGGGGCGCCTTCCTCTGATGCAGAAGCAGGTAGTCCACCAGCAGCGGAAACAAGTAGCTCAACCAGCAGCAGACAGCCCGGTTCTGGTACCGGCAGCTCATCGGTGCACCCTGCTGCTCATCAGCAGCCTCCAGGACCTCCTCTGCAAGAGGCCAGAGCCCCTCTTCAGCAACCTCAGGTTCCTGCACCAGATCCTCGGATGGTTGTGCCTCCAAATTTAGCAGTGACAAGCTCGTCTGCTCCTGTGGCAGGTCCGACAAATGCCCTGATGACCTATCCCATGCCACAGATGTCGATGGGGTCTTCTCAGCCTGCAGCAAAAATGGAAACCCCAGCCATCAGACCACCTGTCCACGGAACTGTGAGCGTCCAGAAGAATCCAGCTCCTGTGCAGAATTCTGTTGCAGTTCTCAATGTCAACCACATCAAAAGGCCCCACAGTGTTCCTTCTTCAGTGCAGCTTCCTTCTACCTTAAGTACACAAAGTGCTTCTCAGAATTCAGCCCATCCAGCAAACAAGTCAGTGGGTAACAATTTCAGTGCTACTTTGCCGTTTGGGCCCTTCAGCACGTTGTTTGAAAACAGCACTACATCTGCTCACGCCTTCTGGGGCGGCTCTGTTGTTTCATCTCAGACCACACCAGAGTCTATGCTGTCAGGAAAGTCTTCGTTTTTGCCAAATTCAGATCCTTTACATCAGCCCGACACTTCCAAAGCCCCAGGTTTTAGGCCACCGTTACAGAGGCCAGCTCCAAGTCCCTCAGGTAAGGCCATGCTTTCCTATCTCAAACTATAAATCTTTTGTCATTTGCTTTTATGACCAAGAGAAAGGTGTTTCCTTAGTAGTTCTTGAGATCTGAAACCCTGAGGTGTTTTTTTTTCCCTATCTTCATTGAGGAGGACAGTAAGGGCATAGGACCTCTTGCCTTTGGAATACATCAGCTAGCCAGTGCTATTTTGTATTGACAAAGTAAAACCTAGAAACTGTAAATTATGGGTTCAGAAAACACTCAGTAACTTGCTGTCAGAGCTATGTGTATTTTATTCCCTTCATTCATCTATTTGCCCTCAAGGTACTTGCATGCTGACATAAGACTCATTCTTGTTTTGTACACACCAGCACAGCTGCACAGCTGTGCAGTGTCAAGACATTTGCAGAATATGAAGCTTAAGATTTTCAGTTCTTTGGAAAAGAGTAACAACCCATCCCCACAACAGCTGGATAAAAGTTTTTTCCCTTCTTTCTTCCATTATATAGGTGACTTCATGGGCACCTCATAGTACCAGCAGTGACCTGTGCTAATTTCTGTCCTAGGTATGGTCAGTATGGATTCGCCCTATACTTCTGTAACACCTTCTTCTACGCACCTGGGGAATTTTGCCTCAAACCTCTCCGGAGGTCAGATCTATGCCCCAGGAACACCTCTTGGTGGAGCACCTGCAGCTGCTAATTTTAACAGACAGCATTTCTCCCCACTTAGTTTATTGCCTCCATGTTCATCAGCATCAAATGGTGAGTTCAAGTACACAGGAAACAGCAGAAGCAGAACATATTTGGGGAAGAAACATGTCAGGGAAGCTCTGCTCTCCAGCAGTTTTGGCTGTACAGTGTGGGTTTTCTCAGTAGAAAACAAAAGTGTTGAGCACACATCTCCCTATCCAGGGACCATGTTAGTCTCTTTTGCTGGCAGAAACGGCAGACAAAACCCACAAAAAGAACCCCACAGAGAGTAAATAGATTTAAATAAAAAAATCCCACTAAAACACGAGCAACAAGAAGAAACAAGTCCCAAGAAAGCCAGCAGCACCCTGGGTGTATTTCAGTTGTGCTTTTGGAGCTTGTCTTCAAGTCCTCTATTGATATCCAGTAACATGAGATTAAGGTTTTGAATGATCTGTTGTCATCAATTGTGGTCTGCATCTAGTAGCTGAACTGACAAGACAGGTGTGACAATCTCTTCATGTAAGAGACTAAATCAATCGTAAACATATCTCTGATTGGAAAGAAAAACCCTAAAAATCAGCCTGAGTGCTCTTGTTGCTCGTCTTGCAGAATCTCCTGCTCAGTCGGTGTCCTCTGGAGTGCGAGCACCCTCTCCCACCCCTTCAGCGGTGTCCTTGGGATCAGAAAAACCCAGTAATGTTTCTCAGGACAGAAAAGTTCCTGTTCCAATTGGGACCGAGCGGTCTGCGCGTATTAGACAAACTGGAACTTCAACACCGTCTGTTATTGGGAGCAACCTAGCTGCTCCGGTGGGACATAGTGGCATCTGGTCCTTCGAAGGTATAGGTGGCAATCAAGGTATGTAGTAGCATTTCTATGCATCCCTGCACTTGCAGTTTGCCACAGTGTTGTTTTCCTCAATTGCCTTTGATGCTGAAAGGTGTTAGAGCAGCAAGAGCCTCAGAACACAGGAGTGCTCCTTCCCAAGGTGTTGGAGTAGGGACTTCTGTTTGCAGAAACAGAAAACACATCCTCTTAGTTGTATTTTAACACATCTTAGAGAACCCCAGGGATTCTGAAACACCCTAACTGTGAAGATTTGGTACTTGAAGCAAGAAATAACAGGAAAAATAACCCTACAGGGATTATTTAGGGTTTGTTAAACCCACAGGGTTCTTTTACAGGGATGGAACTGTGTGAGTATTATTGGATTAGGGAAGAGGGAGCTGTCTCAAGATAACTACGTTTTATTTCTGTTGATAAGCAGATTATTTTGTACAGCAGGAGTTAATACTTCCATTCATAGCCAAGATGGACCTTTTTGTGCTGAGGATCCTGCAGTTTCCACTTTCACAACTTTCTGGTTTCACAAAAAACTTCCACATTGGAGTTTTCTCTGCTCAGACTGGGATGGCCTCTCCTCAAATTATAGGATGGCTCCAGAAATGTTTCTGCAATTCAAAATTCCTTTCTCTACTCCTCCAAATTTAGTTCCCTTTTGTTTTCTTTTGAACAATGGGCTTTCACAGTACCAGAAGTGCAAGGAGTTGAGGTGTTTGGAGGAAGAAGAATGTGTAACGCTGCTGCCTTGCCCTCTGTGTTGTTAGACAAAGTGGACTGGTGTCACAGCGGGATGGGAAGCCACATGATCCACAGGCCCATGTCAGATCCAGGGGTGTTCTCACACCAAGCCATGGAGAGAGACAGCACAGGGATCGTAACGCCTTCCGGTACATTCCATCAGCCCGTTCCTGCAGGATACATGGACTTCCCAAAAGTCGGGGTAATGACTTTCTTGGATGTGACGCGTGCAGTACGACGCGATTTACTTTTTGGCACATGAGGCAGAGGACCAGTGTAGAGGTTACAGCTGCTTTAAGAGGGGGAAATTTCTTGAACATGGCATTTCTTTTGTCACTGTGACCCTACTGATCCTTGCCTTGTCCTTCGCTTTAGGGCATGCCTTTCTCTGTGTATGGGAATGCAATGATTCCTCCTGTAGCCCCCATCACAGATGGTACTGGAGGCCCTATATTTAATGGGCCTCATGCTGCTGACCCATCTTGGAACTCGCTGATAAAGATGGTTTCAAATTCCACAGAAAACAACGGGCCTCAGACGGTAATTTTCTATGGTTTTGTTTTAAAGTAGGAAACTGGTGCGGTGAGATAAGATCCTAACACAGCATCGCTAATTTAACAAATTAAAACATCAGCATTTTTAGTTTAATGCTGCTCCCAGAGGAAGTTGAGACGAGAGAGGAGTTGGCCCTGGTTGATGAGGACTAGGTTAGGGATAAGTTGAGCAAACTGGATGTACATAAATCCATGGGCCCAGATAAGATGCACCTGTGAGTGCTGAGACAGAAGTAGTCATTGCTAGGCCACTCTCCCATCATCTTTGCTAAGTCATGGGGATCAAGAGAGGTGCCTGGGGACTGGAGGATAGCAAATGTCACTCCAATCTTCAAAAAGGGTAAGAAGGAGGATCCAAGTAACTATAGACCGGTCAGCCTCACCTCCATCCCAGGAAAGGTGATGGAGCAATTTGTCCTAGATGCTGTCTCTAGGCACATCAAGGACAAGAGGGTCATTAGGGACAGTCAGCATGGCTTCACTAAAGGGAAGTCATGCTTGACCAACCTGATAGACTTTTATGAGGGCACAACCAGGTGGACACATGATGGCAGAGCAGTGGATGTTGTCTATCTTTACTTCAGTAAGGCATATGACACAGTCTCCCACAGCATCCCTGTGGCTAAACTGAGGCAGTGTGGTCCGGACAGCAGGGTAGTGAGGTGCATTGTGAGTGGGCTGCAGGATAGAAGCCAGAGAGTAGTGGTCAATGGGACAGAGTCTAGTTGGAGGCCTGTATCTACTGAAGTCCGCCAAGGGTTGGTACTGGGACTACCACTATTCCATCTATTCATTAATAACTTGGATGAGGGATTAGAGTGCGCTGTCAGCAACTTTGCTGATGACACAAAGTTGGAAGGCGTGGCTGACACACCAGCAGGCTGTGCTGCCATTCAGTGACACCTGGGCAGGGAGAAATGTAATGAACTATAACAAGGGTAAGTGTAGAGTCTTGCATCTGAGCAAGAGCAATCCCAGCTACCAGTATAGGTTGCAGACTGACCTGTTGGAGAGCAGTGTAGGAGAAAGGGACCTGAGGGTCCTGGTGGACAGCAGTATGACCACAAGCCAGCAATGTGCCCTTGTGGCAAAGAAGGCCAGAAGCATCCCAGGGTGGATCATAAGGGGGGTGGTTAGCAGATCGAAAGAGGTTCTCCTCCCTGTCTACAGTGCCCAGGTGAAATTGCATCTGCAATATTGTGTTCAGTTCTGGACTGAGCCTCTCAGTTCAAGAAGGACACGGAGCTGCTGGAGAGAGTCCAATGCAGAGCCACAAAGGTGATGAAGGAAGAGGAACACCTCCCTTATGAGGAGAGGCTGAGGGACCTGGGTCTCTTTAGCTTGGAGAAGAGGACACTGAAGGGTGACCTCATTAATGTTTATAAATATGTGAGGGGTGGGTGTCAGGAGGATGGAGCCAGGCTCTTCTCAATGTCATCTAGTGATAGACCAAAGGGCAGTGGGTGTAAGCTGGAACACAGGAGGTTCCACATAAATATGAGAAGGAACTTCTTCCCAGTTGGGTTGATGGAGCACTGGAAGGGGCTGCCTGGGGGGCTTGTGGAGTCTCCTTCTCTGGAGACATTTAAAACCCACCTGAGTATGTTCCTGTGCAACTTGGTGTAGGTGATCCTGCTGTGGCAAGGGGATTGTACTAGATGATCTTCTGAGGTACTTTCCAATCCATGATGTTCTATGATTCTGTGATAAATGCTGCTAAAATGAAAAATTGCCTGGAAAAATTGCTTCAAAGCAGGCATGATCCTAAAGTGAAACTTAATGTTTTATAGGAAGATGTAAAGGTGACAAATGTAGATGCAAAACAAGAACTTAAACAACTTTGCTGTATCTGAGGATCACATGCAGACTTGGACACTGGTGGCAGGGTAATCTGAGGTACAGCAGTGCCATTCAGCCTGGCTCAGGCTTTGCACCTGGTAAATTCCTCTAGCTACAGAAGAGGTAGAAAAGCGTTCTGCTGCTTGGATGCTCCATTGTGTGCTTTCTCCACTTCAGTGCTTTAAGAGAATCTTATTTGTATCACTAAATAAGGCATCATGCAGAGAACAGTCCCAGAAAGGTCAGGAAATAAGGAATGTGAGTAATTTTTGAGAGCTGGCTTGAATACCTTGAGCTGAATAAGGACAACCAGCTTGATTCCTTGAGAACATCCTTTATTGCTCTGTCATTCCCTGGGAACATTAGGACTGTGTTTAAGAAGCAGCATCAGTTTCAGATGTTATGTACCTCATTAATCAAAATGCATCTTTTTGGAAGGCAGTTGATTTCAGCTTAGGCACAGAAGTGCTCACACCTCAGCATCCGTAGAGCCTGGAGGATTGAGAAAGAAGAGTACAAAGCCCTTTGGTGCTATCACTGGCTTAGTTCACATTATCTAATCTACATGAGCAGTTAAAAATCAAGACCTTTTTCCCCAGAGAAGCTTGTCCTACGAGAAATTGTAATGAAAATAATAATAATATTAAGAATATTTGCAGTATGTAGCTTTAGTGTAGAGTATTTCAAGTGAGTCACAGCCAATTTGGGCTGTAGGAGGAAAAGAGGTGCAGGTGAAAGAGCAGGCAAACAGAGATGAGGAAGCATGTGCTGTTTGTGTGTAGGGTGAAGTCATTGCTGATGGCTGCATTTCCCTGAAGTGAGAGCTTGGATGTCATTCTGCTGCTTTAACGGCAGAGCTGCTTCAGCCTGGCAGCAGGTGACTTGGGGAACAGAAAAAGTGAATGTTTGCTTATGGAAACAGAAGTGCAGCAATGGAGTGAGGATTTCCTTGCTTTGCAGTGTTTTCATTGCCTGTGTTTAGCCTCCTTGCCTACCTGCACAGTTACCGTGGTTTCCTTTTCCTACGAGTTAGAATTTTAAATGTGTAAAACAACAAATAGGACTGACTATTGCATCTTTTCCTCCTTTCCTCAAAAAATCCGCCCTCTCAGAAGGACAAAAGGTAGGGAAATGCCTGATTTTAGCCTTTTTACTCCCACTACTTTGACCTCTGTTAGACGAGGTGTATCGAAGCCGGCAGTGAAAGGCAGGAGATTTCCCATCCGGAGCTGTGATTTCCCCAGGACCAACCTCCGGGGAGATACCAGCCGCAGAAAGTGCTGACTCAGGTGCCCACTGGGAAGTGGGTTACCCCGTGTAGCAAGAAGAGCCCACGCATCCCACCCACTCCTTCCTCGCCAGCCCAGTCTAGCCTCTCTCAGTCCAGTGGGGGAGCTCTTGCGTTTTTTTTTTTAAATATTACTTCTATAGTCCAGACAAAAGATACCCTTACAAGCCTAACGGGGAAACCGGGCAGCAAAGGGATAAACCTCAACCTTTCACACCTCCGGTCCTCTGCAGACATGTGCAAACCACAACGTGATTCTTATGAGGCGAACTTATTCTAGCGAAGCCCATTGCTCCCCTGCTTTGCATGCAAGTGTGATTTTCAAGGTGAACTGCTGCATTTCGTTTAGATACGGATTTGACCCTTTCCATAACCCCCATCCCATCCCGTGTCTGCACAAGCAAACCTGCAACAGCACCAGAAGGAGATAAAGGAATCCTCTTGCTCGTATATATTTTATATATTTAATGATTATGATGCTGCTGTTTTTAAATCACACCACGTTTCCCGTTAAGGCATTTCTAGCATCAAGGCCGGCGTCTCTGGCAGCCGGAGCTGAGCCACGGTCACTTTGCCGGGGCGACCGGGACTCTGCGACTGCAACACCGACAGCGGTACTAGCGCCGGTACTGACACCGGTACCGACAGCGCTGCGGCGGCCGTTCGGCCACCTCCCCCCGCCTCGGCTGCCAGGCGTTGCCCTTTTAAGAAAGCCGGGTGCTGGCTCAGGTAGGCAGAGCTTGTGTGCACTAGTCGCTCCTATGGCAACCCCCTAGACCGGGTTCGCTTCATGAATATTGCGAGGAGCTGGGGCTGCCTGAGGAATAAGTGATGGCAGTGATGTAAGCAAGCGGTGGCTGCTGCAGGTTGCACTTCATTGTGTTCTTGGCTGGCAGGTTGAGGAGTGTGAGGCAGCCGGGCTTGAGCTCCGTTTGCCCGCCGAGAGCCACAACACGTTCGCATCTCGAAGACAACATGGCAAGGAGGCTCCTGCTGCTGCTGCTGCTGCTGCTGCCGCCCTCCCTCGCCTTCCAGCCAGAAGTGTGTGGCTCTCCTCTAGACTTCTTGCACGGTGCTCTGACTCTGAGCGCACAGGATTTGCAGTAACACTCACCAAGGGGAAACAAGCAGCAAGTAGCCAAATCGGGACAACGGGAGGGGCGGGGGGGGGGGGGCTTTTTTGCCTTCCCTCTTTTTTTTTTTTCCCCTTCCCTTCTGGATGCAGAGCCTGTGTTTTGATGCAGAGCCTGTGGATGCCACAGTCTGGTAAGGAGATGACACGCCAGTATCTAGTCTCTCTAGTCTCTTCTGCCCCTTGAGCCGCGGGCAGGGGCCCTGGGGGCAGTGCCGGGTCCCCTCCTTGGGTAGAGGGTGGCGAGGATCTTACCCTCTACCTGAGCAGCAGCAGCAGCAGCACCGGCCATGGACAAACTACCCCCCTCCATGCGCAAGAGGCTCTACAGCCTGCCCCAGCAGATAGGACCCAAGGCGTCGATCATGGATGAGGAGGAAGACAGCGACAAGGACACCCGGAGGAAAAGCATCAGGCTGAAGCCGCTGCCTTCGCCTTCCTCCGGGAGCACTCGTGCCCTCGGGGGGGACCCCGGCAGAGGGGGGGACCCCGGCCTCCTCCTCGAGACGGAGGCAGGCGGCAAGGGGGGCAAGAGCAGCACCAACGGGGACTGCCGCCGCTTCAAAGGAAGCCTCTCCTCGCTCACCAGCAGGCACCTCCACGACGCGGCCGAGGAGAAGAGGCTGATCGGCTGCGAAGGGGACCCAGCCTCCCCCAGCGAGGACAAGAGCCCCCCCGGCAGTGGGGAGCTGGAGCAGGGGCTGCCGGCGCCTCCTCCATCAGCGTCTCCTCCGGAGCCCCAGCAGCAGCCCCCCCGGGCTTGCTCATCTACCTCCATCAAAGTGGAAGGAAGTGGAGGGTGCGACCAGATCACCCCAGATGAGGAGCAGAGGCTGGGCCAAGCCGGTTTCATGCAGCGGCAGTTTGGGGCCATGCTCCAGCCAGGGGTCAACAAATTCTCCTTGAGGATGTTTGGCAGTCAGAAGGCCGTGGAGAGGGAGCAGGAAAGGGTTAAGTCTGCCGGGTTCTGGATCATCCACCCCTACAGCGACTTCAGGTACAATCCTTCCCTCTTGGCCCACTCCAAACTAGCTGGCCTGCCCCTTCCCCAATCATGTTCAGTTCAGACCTTTCCACACAGAGCACACACCCCAACATATCCCTGCTCATTTCCTAGTCAGAACAGGAGGACATGTCCAACATCAGCTCCAGTCAATCAACTTGCAAGTTTCCTTTATATTTAAGCTTAATTTTAGTGCTCCCACAGTAGTATTAATTTTAATTTGTGTTTTAAAACTAATACATGCCTTTTGCTTTGGGTTTTTATAAGAGAAAGCCCTCCATAAGTTCGGTGTAAATGGGAAAAAATGTTCCCACCTGATGCACAACTCTGGACTAAAAGCGTGGTGTCTGCTGCTTAACTAGTCCTGTATCTTCTGTTTGGACCGTATGGTCTGCTTGAGGAATATTTCAGTTCCCATTTTGGTACCTCCAAGTCCTCTCCATTCTCCTTTTCCAACTGTTAGGGAAGGATCTTTTTGTTCTTGAGGGCTTCTTACTGCAGCATCACTATATGAATTGGTATGTGCAGAGGGTAGCAGCATTCAGTAAGAAGGAACTGAACACCTTCAGACTCTTACAGAAATAGGTATTTCCGTTTGCATCTGTAGTTCCTTATTTGCAAAATTAATTTGGACAAGGAATAGTTAACATGGTCTTTATGAAAGTAATGGTTTTCTTTTGCTTAAACAGCACCATTTCCATGAAGGTTAATAAGAATATTAACTTGTAAACCCTAGAGACAATTTTTGTATAGTTCTGTGTAGCAGAGGCATTATGTTTGGGTGTTTCTGAGTGAAGTATTATCAACTGCCTAGGTGACTTGTCCTCTGCAATATGTATGTAAAGTACTGCAATCGATAATTAATTACTTAGCGTGATCAATGGCGAAGGATTATTGCTTCAACTTTAATTACAGCTGGCTTACAGCTCCCATTTAAAGGGAAGCTGGAGGAGAACGGACGAGAACGTTGTTGAAACACGCATCTATCAAACCACATTATTTTGTTGAATTTGTGGACTCTTGAAGAAACCCTGTGTTATTTCCTAAAACACCACTAGCAAGGGGATTGCAGGAAGGAGTTCCAGGGTGGATTTGTGTGCCCAAAGCCAGAAGAAATAAAAACCTCCTGACACTGCATTTTAGGGCTTTAGTAGGCAGTCCATATGCTTAAAAGATCCAGCACTGGCACTGAACAGATTCCTTGATATTTGCTTGAATTAACAAATGTTATTAGAAGGCTACGTGAGTTGGAAGTCTACACTGTTGTTTGCATTCAGTGCATTCAAGTGTCCCAAATGCACAGCTGACCAAGTATCTGAGGCTTTTCCAGTAGCATCATGATAAATAGTCCTTGCAAGTCCAAACTAAACAAACCCTAGTTGGGAAAAGTGTAACATTGTGGCTGATCGAGTAACAAATCACAAACACAGAAATGGGAGAGTGGTGGACTTTAAAAAGAACGAAACCAGTTACGTAGTCTTAGCTATAGATCCTTATACTATTTGCCATGTGTCTGAAGTTAAAAACTAGCTACTGTGCTTTCTTGGATTAGTCTAGCAAGGTGTTCTCTGTATGACACACCCTCAAGGAATTTTGGATTTTCTAGATTGTGTTTGGATTTATGCAAAAGCAGCATTCTTTTTGCATCTCTTTTGTGTATCTTGTAATGGATTTATTCCCTCTCATCTTTATGACTACAGTTTCAGCATAGAACCAGGTGGACTAACTTCAGTGAAAGGCTTGTAGCAGCAGCTGAGGTAACCACCTTGCCCAAGGTGAGATGGTCCTAAGAGTTTAGTTTTTTTAAGATTCCTAGTAAAGCAGTGCCTATTCCTTAAACAAACACAGTAAATTACAAGGTAAGTTTTTATTTCTGAGGTTCTGACTGTAAGGCCGCTCAAAGAAACAAAATAAGCCGGCAAGCTTTGACTCTCCCAATCCAAGTGACCCATGGAGTCTGCTAACAGTCAGATGTTTGCATGCAGATAGATGTGAATGCACGTATGACTTGTTAACTTTAATAATAAAATCCTAAAGCATCTGTCTTGGAAACAACTCAACATGGATATGAATAACACTTTTTGTCCTTTGAATTGCAGCAGATTGCACCAAAGAGCAGATATTATAAAAATATTTGCAAGAGCTTTATCCTTCACCCAAAGGAGCCTTATTTTATGCTCTGCAAATTTACACAGTGCAGTGTGTGATTGCTCCTGTCAGAGATGGGTGCCAAGTGTGGAGCATTAGGATCCTCATTGTCCTGCACTTTGCTGTCACCAAAGCTGTGCAGCAGCTCTTGGGGTACAACTTTTAAGTGTATAAATATTTAGACTCAGATCTTGTTTTCTGTTTTTTTGGAGAAACCAATTTCACCCCTGAGAGTGAGATGCATCTCCCAGCATTTTGGTAGAGCTCCAGATCTCGTGACTCCCATCTCAGTACAGCTTCAGATGTGAAGTTTTGAATGGAACACTCCAGCCTCATTTGTCAGAGCTTGATTCTGTTGCAAAATGAGGTTGATGTAATTCCTCTTACATCATGGAGTTGCTTCTCCTTTGCACTCTGTGTCACAAGTTTCTGAAGTTTCTGTTTTAGAGCAGGACACAGGTTTTCATCATAGATTAAATTACCATTTTAGCATCTAATATGGCTTGTTTCAGTGGCAGATCTATGACCCTCCAGGAGTAAAGCAAATTAATATAGATTAAGTCTCTGTTGATTTCTGCTTGTAGTCCATTGTGAGGGGAAAAGACACTAAATGACCTTTATAAAAAACAAAGTTAGTGCCCCAGAGAACTCATGACTAATGCAGTGGACTAGTTCTGGAAGCACTTTAAAAGTGTATGAACAACTTCTAATGAAAATAAGAATAGTAGCTCCTATTGTGAGGTACAGATGTATGTGCTAGCGGCTTGAGTTTATCTGCATCTGTGTCTATAGCACATGAATTCAGAGCCAAACTGTATTTCCTAGACCAAGATTTATCTGTGACTTTGAAAGCTTTTTCACTGAGTAGATAGAATTGTAATTTATTGCTTAGAGGAAGCATTGATCCAGTACAATTGGTTTAATAAAAATTCTTGGCAAACAATGATCTGTCTAGTTGCAGCTGACTGAAGGATATTGGCTGTAGCCATTACCCAGAATTGCTTGCAGAAAAGGGTAGGATGCTGCTTTTAGAAAGACCTGAGAAGAGACACTCTACCTGAGGGACCAAAAACAGTGGATGTAAATAGAACTGCACATTATCCACTGCCCAGCAATCTATTAACTTCACAGAAAAGAGAAGCTGCTACCTCCTTGAAAACAATGGGAAACGTTTCACCCAGTAACAGTTCCAACTTCAGATTTTAGAACTTATCTTTTCACATTTCTGCTGTACTCGTAGCACTTGTCTGCAAACAGATCTTTGTTTTTCTTTGCTCCCTCTGCCAAAGCCCCCATCTGCTTGGGAGCCTGGGGAGATTCTGTGGCACCAAAAGACATAGATGCTCAGGTATGATGTATAAGGAAGGAGAATCCCTGAAGAACAAAAGAAAAAAGATTGTTCCTCTTCATGTTGCTCCAGACCTCTCCCCAGTAGACTTGATTTCCTGAGTGCCTCACAGAGTGCTGCTTTGCTTGTGTAGATTGTTTCCACTGGGAAGGTTTTCCCTGTTTTGTTGGAAGGGTAAATGATTTGTGAAGCTTCCAGCACTGCTGACTGATGTGGGCACTTCTTTTAGATGGGTGCTGGTCTCTCCCTGCTCTCACACAATGATGCCCTTTTCTTTACCCGCTGCTTCTTATGTTAGCCTCATTTCATGCCTATCCACAGTTAGAAGCTGCCCACGATGGCAAACTCTGATCTCGTGATTTGCCCACTGCTCATAGCAAAGTGAAATGAAAGCTACCCATTGTGTGAGCCTTATGTACAGCAAAGTGAAGTTCTGGTTCAGTAAAACCTCCGCTTTTAGAGGGAAAGGTCAGGGAAACAGTTGCATCAGTAGCAGAGCCTGTGCCTGTCAGGAGAAGCAAACACAAAGAGCAAATCAGGTTTATGGGGAGTCAGCTCATGGATCTGGCTGTCTTCTTTCCTCATTCATGCTGATGGCGCTGTGGGGACACTGATAGCTGAGATGATTTCCTGAGGTGAGATGGTGCTGTCTCTACTGCAGACAACTTTCCTCCCAATTCCAAGGCAGCTTTGCTGCAGCAGATCTAGAGAATCCAATCCTCCATGGATTTGATTTGGGTTGTCTTCATTGGATTGTGAATCAGGCTGCAGAACAAATGTGTTTTTGTGACCATGAACTAAGGGGACCAAACGAGTGCAGCCATACTTCCCATGTCTACAGGCAAGTCATTGAATACTTTATGCCCTATTTCACATGTCATAGGTGAGGCAATCAGTGTGGAGATATGGTTTCCTGTATGAGACAGGTTTAGATGCTCCAAAAAACCCAGGAAGGCCTCAGTAAATGAAAGATCTCAATGTATCACCATAATATGTTTTAAGACTATATTAATATAATATTACATATTTTCATGCATGTTCACATGCAGAAAATTAGATGAAAGAGTATAAATAAATGCTGAAGCAAGTGCTGAGATTTAAGAAAGTGCTATGATTAAGATTTTCTGCATAAACTCAGTTCAAGCCTGTCATACAAATCTCTGTCAAGAACTGAGCACATCTTCTCCGCAGACGCTGACACCTCACTCAGGGCGCACGGAGATGGGCCCTTGCTGAAAAACTATTTCACAGGTTCACCGTCTCTCCTCATAAGACAACATGCCATATTTATTCTACCTTACTCGGAGCCTACTTGGAAAAAACAGGCCTTTTATTTTTCCTTCAGCACTTACAAAATATTAACTTATAATACCAGTAAATGTTCATTTTGCTTCCTGACAAGGTGGGAAACGGCTAGGAAACTCGTACTGTTGGCTTCCGTTTATAGGGAGGTGGCAGAGACTCATAGAGTCAAAAACATCCATCAGCTCTGTGTAGTCCACCTGAGGCCCTTTTTGCAGAGTAGCATTACACAGCATATCTGTGTTCAGAGCTCTGCCTCCGTGGGTGCTTAGTAAGGAATCCTACATTGCTGCAACCCAAAAGATAAGGGCATAGGGATGATGACTACCGGTTTTAAGAGTAATGATGCTTCAAGAGGATTGGAACATTCTGACTTGGACCTTTTCTTAGCTGAGTGAGTAGCCAGACTGAGAAGCAGGTGTGTCCATACCACCCACCCCCTTCCCAAGCCTCTGATGTTTGTTACTTTATCTGTTGTTATAGTAAAAAAGCCTAATCATAGCTGTAAACAATGCCATAGTGTTATCTTTAATCATCACCTAAGGATATTATTCTAATTACAGTTTTTGACTAAACAATTTCCCTAGCACCTCTGCAGGAATTTTTTGGCGGAGATGGAATCTCCAGGGCACTGCTCATCTGCCCTGCCCATCACATCTCGTTCCACAGTTCCTTATCTCTTTTATTGCCAACCTTCCACACTGTGCAAGAAATGAGCTGCTATGGAGAATCTTCCTCCTGCAAATGTCTGCCTTAAGCCCATCCTTTAACCTTGAATAAAGCAGGAATAGGAAGAACTATGGAATGATTGGAACAGGCTGTCCAGGGGAGTTGTGGAGTCTCCTTCTCTGAAGACGTTTAAAACCCGCCTGGATATGTTCCTGTGCTACTTGGTCTAGGTGATCCTGCTGTGGCAGGGGGATTGGACTAGATGATCTTATGAGGTCCATTCCAATCCCTAATGATTCTATGATTCTAAAACAGTTCAGAAAATGGAAGAAGCATTGAAGGTTGGTTGGCGTGGGCATGTGAAGACTGTTAATGTTTTGTGGACTCATAGAAACATTCAGGTTGGAGAAGACCCGTGGGATATAGTCTAACCATCAACCCTACTCTAAAGGTTCCCCCCTAAACCAGATCCCCCAACACCACATCTCTCTGTGTTTGTGTGTAGAGGGGATGAAAATACCTACCATAGGACCTTTTCATTGGTAAAAAGAGAAACTCCTTCCTTTTGTTCCCCAAGGCACTGTGCAAGCAGAATAATACATGCTGTAATATCAAATCAATCACATTTACATTTCAAAAGCATCCCTCCTAAAAGTACCCTAGAGGGCTGTATCCAACTAATAAAAACACAAATAAAGTACTTAACAACCTATATCAAGCACAGGTATGTTGTGCATGTTTTGCAGGCCTGACCTTAAAAACGGACAGCGAATCTGATTTATTCAGAGAAAATTTTAAAAGGAAAAAATCCAATGCCTGTATCTAAGGACCAAAGAATACAAACACCCAGCACAAGGAATCCATAATATCTGCTCATAGATCAGAGAGGAGAGACACTGAGTCTAAACACAGGTATCAGCCAGAACAAGAGGAAAAATAGTTGTATGTGAAACACCACAACACTGCACTGAAGAGCAGTTGTTTTGTAGGATAAATATCGCACCACCTTAATTGTTTGGTGTACTGAAGTAGTAGGATCAAACACTTTCTTAAAATTGTATTTACTCCCAGATTACCAATAATGTATGAATTGGTAGTTCATACATTACCAATTGTAAATGAATCAAGTGTGGAGAGTTATGCCTAAAAAAGGCAACAGTCGGTGGCCTTGGCTGGCCTTTGATCCAGGACATTTTAAGTTGGCCTTTCACTATAAGCACTTTGATGCTACTACTTTTCTTTAAAAAGTTTCCATATAAAGTGTTTGAAACAGAGCAGACCCCCACACTAAAATGTAAACGTCTCTCCTTAGTTTTTCAGAACCCTGTGGGTAGCTGTCCGGGGAACTTCATTTAAACTTTATTGGTTTTAGGTTGTGATGCAGTGTTTTTGTTGGTGACGTTGTTTTGAATTGGACTAGAAGTATTGCTACCAGTGGGGGAGCAATAGTTGCCCTTCATCTGGGAAAACCATAACAAAGCAGAGATGCTCTTTTACAGAACAGATGGCGGAGACATCAGCTTCCACTTCAAACTTGAGCAAGCACAGGGTGCGTGTGGGCAGAAGGTCTCGTTGCATATGACTTTATGAAGGCTTGGATATAAGAGCAAGAGAAGGCAGAAAGGAGTATGACAGCAGTAAGAGAGGGCTGTCTATAAAGCTTGGATGGAGTCACAGACTCCTTGGCAGTCCAGTACAGAGGAAAAGCCAAAAAATGCTTCTGGGTTGAGTGTTAGCTAGAAAGAAGTTTGGGCTGTGTGAGTAAAGAAAATACCTCCTTTACTTTAACTTCAGTGTTTAACGCAAGCCACTTTTTTTGTTCTGTTTTTTGGGGCTTTTTTGTTAGCAAACAGAATTGCATGAGATACTGGGTTCTATCATCAATTTCTCATCTTAATCATAATATAATCATAATAAACTGCAGGACTGTCGAGTTGGCTAATGAATTCTGTCAAAAAAGATTATCAGAAATATGAGTTCTGTGAACCTGCTCTCACGCCTTAGGGATGCTGTAAGCAAAAATCTTACATTTTCTCAGTGGAAGTGTTTTGTCTCCTGGTAATAGATAACATATTTATGTAAAAGCCCTAATGGTCTCATGTGATTTGTGCTGGCCTACAATAAGCCTCAAACTTGATGGCTGTGTGCATGTGGTGCCGCTGGAACTTGCTTCTTGGTGGCCAATGTTGAACAGATATTGCACAGTGTAAAGGGTTTATCCTGAGATGAAATTAACCTATCAAATTAGTTAATGCTAATGAACTAAAACCAAACAAGGAGGGTTAAAAAAACACTTCTAAATTGCAGAGAAGACCAAAACCTAACTCGATTGGGGGGGGAAAAAAAACAAGACAGGTTTACTTCACCCCACATAAAACGCCACACAAAAGCATGTGGAGAATAATCACATGTTCTTATGTGACTGGTTCAAACTGATATGTCCACCTTCTCAAAGGGAAGAGACTTCCAGCAGTTCTTACTCCTTGTGAAATCTCATAGTCCCTTCAGTCTATGCACACATACCTCAGCATCAGTGGGTGTTTTAATGTCCAGTTTTCTATTCCATGTGCTTCCAAGCCAGTCCTTATCAGTGAATGAGGGAAAACTCTCTGCATTTCAGCAAACAGTGGAATTCAGATGGAATTCTGCTAATCATTAAGGTACCCCTCTCTTTCTCTTCATTCACCACATTCCCAGGGCAAGATAGCTGCTGTGCCTAGCACAGTCACAGTGCACATCCTTTCTGAACAGAAAGATGGAAGTGAAGTGAAAGAGAAGCCTGAATCCAGAAACCTGAAACTCCAACCCAGTTGTACCAGTTTGCAGAGTCAAAAAAATGTCACAAGTTGTTACTGCAACTTCCCAATGCCTCAGGCCAAGAAACCCACCAAATTCAGACTATGACATAGCACTAATACAAGTCTGAGAGCTTTACTCATGACCTTAAGCAGACACTGAAGCACCTTTATGCTGACTCCTTCCTTTTACCCATCATCATCTAACCCTCTGAACAAATCTCTCAGTCTGTTGGTCTCTGTTCTGATTGTTTTGACAATCTAAAGTGAGTTTCCTAATGAGTAAAAGGTCATCAGTAGTGATAGTCATACAACCTGGTTGCTTGACACAGGATGTGTAAGAGCCACCAGAGGAGATCTGGTGATGCTTTGTTCTAGCCCAGTCTGCAAACCCTTGTTTTGTTGTCCTAGGAGTTGTCTGTCTCTCCATTCTTCTTCTAAAGCAGTCAAGTCCTGTGTCTCATGGTGCCGCTGCAGCATGAAATCTTGCAGCCTTGGAAGTTGTGGTGGGTTCAAGACCACAATTAAAGATAAGGGAAAAGAAAACAAAGCAG
>JAOXOE010000405.1:10932331-10956015 GCA_028565055.1 Phoeniculus purpureus | reverse complement strand
ATCCAGTCCAATCCCCCTGCCACAGCAGGATCACCTAGACTAAGTCACACAGGAACACATCCAGGCGGGTCTTAAACATCTCCAGTGATTTGATCCCAAGGATTAAATCAAGACACAAATGAGGTCAGATGCTGCCCACCAGTTGCTTTTACTGATAAGGGGAGAGGCACACAGGGAGGTAGAAAGAGCTATAGGAGTCAGAGAAGAAAAAGGGTAGGAAGATACTACCTAAGAAGTAGGAGAAAGAGCAAGGAAAGTCACTGCCATGGGCCGTTGCATCATCCCACGAGGTCTGTCTTCAGGTGGTCTTCGGCAGTGGGCATCTCACCTGATCAAAAAAAACAAAACAGGCAAGAAAGGCAAGTGGCCATTCTCTTGGCAAAACCAAGACCTACTAGGAACAGTGACCTGAATCACCTCTATCAGCAAGAATGTTTCATGGGCGTGTGGTCCCCAGGGGTGGCAGGGGATGGCTATCCCAGTGTAAGCTCTTTTTTCGATGATATTCTCCACCTATTCAAGGAGAGGAGGTGTCTTATTTTCTAACAGAAGATGAAGAAGAGGGAGTAGCTGTATCTGGGTTACTATTACACTGCAGGAACATCCTGCTGATGAAGCAGTGAGCTTGCAGGAGCCGATAAATCAAGAATCAAATGGGGGCATATTGGTTCCCCTACCCCCGTGATTTGATTTTTAGCTTCACTTGAAGCTGACTCTCCGCGAAGCCTTTTTGTTTTTCCAAGGAAGGTTTACGATAGGGCACTGCAACTTCTCCAGCTTTAGCAAGTGACAGCGTGGAAGGAGATTGTAAAATATGATGCAAGAATAGTAAAAAATATTATACCTAAACACAAACATTTTTATTAAATATAAAATATTTATATATAAATTTTAATATGTGTATTTATATATATAAATTTTTATATGTATTTATATATTACATAGAATATTTATATCTATTTATATAATGTACTTTTAAACATATTATAGATACAGAAAAGCTTTCATCAAATAAAGGCTAAAGCCCTAGAAATGTGATCTTGGGCTCTCCCCCAAACAAGGGAAAGCATGGTAATGTCTCCAGGCTCTCCACACTGAGGACTTACATTTGTGTCTCTGAGCAATGCAGAAGGGGAGCCCAACTTGTGTTAATAAGCAGCTACTCAGCACGCCCAGATGAGTGAATGCAGCCAGACCCTATACAGAGTGAAGTGTTTGCCGTGGCAAGAATGGGCGATGATTCCCCTCCTGTGAATTTGCCTAAGTACAGCACAAACACCGATTTTCTTTATGCTTTTCCCCTTTCTCTAAAGCCCAGCTGTCTGTTAATGCACATAATGACAGTCCCGCCAAGGAACAAGCCTCAGATCCCATTCATATGCAAAAATCATAAGTGAGAAACTTTACATTTGGCCCAAACACACTGTGAGCCCCATGAAGGAAATTCCAGCTTGCAGTGTTTTTCCCGTTCAGTGCATGCCAGATGTCTTCATGAAAAAAAACCCACCAAACCAGGAGGATGATTACTCCTCTGTGTGGAGCCAGACCTGGTGACAAGGGAAGGCTGGTCCTGGCACCCTCACAATGCACTGCCTCTGCACAGGAACACAGAATGGGGGAGAGCAGCAGGCAACTGTCTTGTGCACATGGCCACATTGGTGTTGAACACCAAACCTCACAAGTGTCACACCGGTCCTGTCAAAGGCACTGGTCATGTCATAGCAGGATACACTGTGGGACCCCTTCAGACACTCTTTAAAGTACTTGCCTTTCCCTTGTGGCTGTAGCCCAAGATGTCTCTGTAAAGGAAATCACAGAATCACAGAACATTAGGGATTGGAAGGGACCTCGAAAAGATCATCTAGTCCAGTCCCCCTGCCACAGCAGGATCACCTAGATCCAGCTGTACAGGAACATGACCAGGTGGGTTTTAGCTGATGCTGTGTGGTCCACACCTGGAAAACAGAATCTGGCCCTCAAGGATTGTTAAGATATCTTTAAAAAGTGAAGCAGTGGGCTCCCAGCACCACGGGGCAAGCTGTGCCCCACGCATGCCAGCCAGCCAGCAGATGACTTTCCTCTGGCACCTTAAAGACAGCAGGAGAAAGCACCTGGGGGAAAAAGTGCTGCAGCAACTGAGGAAAAAAAAAAATCAGCTATCTGCGCAAAATGAGCTCCTGGGTTACTGTTTTTCAGGTGGACTGCTCAGTACTTGCACGTCAGTCAGCACTGGCTCTCAAGCCCTGCCTCAAGCTGCTCTAAGAGCCTGCAAAATGTTCACACTAAAAAACACCAGAGGCTTAGAAAGCGCCTTTTAAGCGTCATCAAACCATTTTGCTGTTGAAAGAGGCTCTCTGGCATGGCTGAGCAGAGAAAGGACAGCGATGCTTTGCACTGAGGTTTTGCTAGAAGCAAAGTACTAGACCAAGTGCTGTGGCTCATCCCTGGCTGATGGATATGGGGAAATTATCTCATTTTGGGGAGAAATGGCTATAAACAGGCAGATTGTTACTGGAAAAACAAAACCTGACGTTATGCCACCTTTGGGAGGCTGAAGCATCACCACGAGGTTGTTTTGGGGAGCTGTGTGTCAGGCAAGTAATTTTTCAACTTGCCTTGGGACCATGTACTTCAGAGATAGGAAGTGATTTAAGAAGCAGGCATGCAAACTTGAGAGTTTTTCAAGGAAGAGGAAGAGTAGGAGACTATTTCTTCATCACTGTCTCAAGACAAATTGGGGTTTCGCGGGGATGAGGCAGCAGCAGTCTGTTAAGAGACTGGGGGATTTGGGCAGCTTGGAGCTTTCCGTGGAGCCTTGCAGCTGGTGCAGGTGCATTTCCAGCCATAAGAAGTGATAACAGTCCCAGTGGAGACATTTGGCTGCAGTAAAAGCAGACAGAAACCTATTATACATGTAAATGCAATGTCAGTATTTACAGAAGGAGGTCAAAGAAGAGAGCCCTGCTCGGGAAATGTCAGCTCCGAAGGAGGAGAAGACATTAGCAGCATTTGCATTTACGCTGGAGCATTTTCCCCTGTGGAAGGAGACTCATGTCATCCCAGAAAAACCGGAAAACTCCTCTGTATTTGCCAAGTAGAAGAGCCTCTTGCCAAAGGGTGAGTTCCTTCCTCCATCCTTTGGCTGAGTTTTTGCCTGTAACTCTATTTATACTCAATGAAAACCTCAGGCACCAGTGGCCTGTGAGGACATGAGATGTTCCAGGCTTTCTCATCAGTATGTACATGTGCATGGCCAAACAAATGGGAAACTTCCTGGTGAGACAGAGTCAGCAATGTAAGCGGGCAGCAGCATGCCCTCTCCACTCGCCTGCACCCTGGGTGCTGAGTCCTCTTTGGCCTGTACCCAAAGGCAGGCAATCTGGGGAGATTAAGAGGTTGAAAGTAGCAAAACCTTTGCCACAGCACTGAGTTCAGGGGATGGGGTAGCACTAAGAGGGGCAGTGTCCCATGTCTCTATCCCATATGTCTGTGGTGACAGTTTTGGCAACTACCTCAGGCAGTTTTATGGTTCTTTGGGATTTAAAGCCAGGTGACAGTAATGTGTGGTATCTTGTGAATTGTTCTGTCTGCGGCACCAGTCATCTCATGGGTAATTAACACTGATTAAGAAAAATACCGCTATATTCCCAGCACCCGGACACAGAACACAACACCACCGTGGGGCATCGTGTGTTTGGAGGCATCTCCTGCAGCCAGCAGAGCATCCAGCCCCACCTCTGTGAAAATGAAGCTCTGCTTGCAGCCTCTCTCGTTCCCACAGTGTCTGCAGACGCCCGAACTGTCGCCTGGCTTGTCCAAGGCCCCTGATAAGTGCAAAGACTCGTCGTTCCCTTTCCCATCTCGAAATTCCCTGCTTGTCGCACTCCCGCGGCTGTTCCGCTGGGGCAGGTGCGTGGCGGCTCCCGAGGTTTCAACCCCGCTCTGCGGCCGCCAGGGGGCGCCACCGCCTCGGCACTGGCGCGGGATCGCCGCGGTCCTACCGCGCTTCCCCTGGTGCCGCCGCGGTGTCCCCCGACACGGGGCGAAGCGGTGCTGCCCGAAGCTCAAACCGCACCCAGCCCGCAGCAGCTGCGGGGACGGTTCCGGCCCGTCCGCTCCCCGTGGTGCTGCCTGGCTGGAGCCCGGCGGCACCGACTTTACGGGGTGCCGGGCGGTCCCAGCAGCTCCCCATTTCCAGCGGGAGGTCGGTCCCGGCTCGATCGCAACAGCGGCTCCCTGTCCCAGCGGGGGGGGAGGAGAGGGCCACGGGGACCCGGCGGCGCTGGGGGCTGCAGGGTGCCCCGTGACCCCTCCTGCCTCCGCTGGGGCCGCTGTCGAAAGCTGAAAAGAACCGACTGAGCCCAGGAGGCCACAGCTTTTGCAGGTGCAACAGCTCCAAGGGCTCTTTGAGCTGTGCTGTGCCACCAGCACTTCTGAGTGTTCCACGCCTTTTCCTGCTTAGAGATGGATGGAGGGACCCCGGCCACACCACAGAATCACAGAACATGAGGGATTGGAAGGGACCTCGAAAGATCTTCTAGTCCAATCCCCCTGCCACAGCAGGATCACCTAGATCCAGTTGCACAGGAACATATCCAGGCAGGTCCCAAACGTCTCCAGGAGACTGTACAACCTCCCTGGGCAGCCTGCCCCAGCTCTACATCTCCCCCACAGTGAAGAAGCTCCTTCCCACATCCTCGTGGACCAGGAGCCACTCTTGCCCCAAAAAAACCCCACATGGGATATGGAGACCTCAGGAAGAAGGTGGACTGCCTGTGCTGCACATGTCTGGGGACACTCCTGCCTGTCCCTACCTGCTCTGCACACACAAATGCTGCTGGGACTTTGCACCTTCAGGCCGGTTGTTTCAGCCCTTGTTTTGTTTAGGTCCAGCTTGTGAATGATTCCAGCTAATTTGAGCCCCAGTCTGTCTGCAGGTCCGCTTATGGATGGCCCCGATTCATTTCAGCTCCAGTTCAGTTTTGCCTCCAGCTCATTCACTGCTCTGGTTTGTTTCTGCTCAGGTTTGTTTCTGGTCCAGTTTGTCAGGGACTCAAGTTCATTCTGGCTGGAGTTTGTCTGCAGCTCATCTTCAGTTCCAGTTCATTTGAGCATCAGCTTCAGTTCATTTCTGCTTGTTCAAACACTCTTAGCTTTTGACAGGGTTATAGATCAGTCACTGTCATGACTTGGATGGGAGTATGAACTGTCACAGCTGTGCACTAACTGTGGAGCTAATATCTATTCCAGCTGCTCTACACACCTTCAGTTAAGGGCTGGATGTCAAGGTGGTCCCCCAGAGACTCTCTCAGACGTTTGAGTCCTCCTGGTGTACACCAGCCTCTCAACTTCGGGACTAGCATGATCAGCCCTCCACCACCAGTGGTGATCCACGCACCCTGCCAACCCCCCTACCCAGCTCCCTGCACAGTGGCTAAACTGGGTGCTAGGTTTGACTCCTGAAACAGCTGACTCGGTCTCCATTTCTGAGCCAAACACACGCAGGACTCGGTCTCTACCGAGACCGCAGAGCCTCTCTTCCAGCCCCCAGAACGCAGAGGGGCTCTGTTCTCCCCCTCCCTGCCCGCTCCCGGCCCCGCAGCGCAGCGGTGCCCCAGCCAACCCCTCCCTCCTCACCTGGGGCGGGCGAGCTTCGGCCGTTCCCAGCGCCCGGGGCCGGCGGGGCGGAGCGAGGCGAGGCCCCACCTCTGCGGGGGAACCACCTCTGCGGAGAACCCGGGACTCCCACGGCCCCGCCCCATCGCCCGCACTCCACACCCGTACACCGGAGACACTGCGGGCGACCTCGGCCCCTTCGGAGAACCCCATTGTGAGGGCAATGCGGCGAGCACCGGCCCCAGCGCCGGAGCTCACTGCACCTAGGAGTGACACTCGCCCGGGGCAGGAGAAGACCCGGAGCTTGACCACAGCTCCGCGGCGCCCGGACCGTTCGCGGCTGCTGCATCATCTCGGAGCCCCGAGGGCTCTCTCCAACTTTGTCGGGGTTTCCAGTCCACAGCGACTCTGCCCGGTGGGTGCTCGGTCCATTCAGTCGGGGAGCTCGAACTTCACAGAGGCAGAGCGGGAGAGACCCCAGACCACCCCCCGCGTTCATCCTAATGTAGGTTCAACCTCGTGCCAGCACAGGAAACTTAGAAGTCCAAAGGGATAGTTTCTCTGCACTCTTCCTCTCTCGGTACACAAAGCACACTTTCCTGCAAAGAGCATCTCCTACGCAGCAGGGAAAGTTAAAGAGGTCAGACACCTTTAAACAAGCCACTTACTTCTCAGAACGAGGATTATCAAAGGATAAGGCACAGTTCCCAAGGCAGTCACTGACTTAATTCTAAACATCATTAATCCATTTCACTATGAAAAATAACACTGGCATTTCAAAAAGTCCACTTTGTTAAGAGATTTGCTGCTGCTTTTATGCAGGTTGGCCTTGTTGGATTCCCTTCCAAGAGCTCAGGTCATCTCCCACAACTGCTGCTCAGATGACAGGGCAGGTTTAGACTTGACATTAGGAAAAATATTTTCACAGAAAGGGTAGTCAGGCACTGGAATGGGCTTCCCAGGGAAGTGGTTGAGTTGCCATCCCTGGATGTGTCTAAAGATTGTTTTGATGAGGTGTTGAGGGATCTGGTTTAGGGGTGAACTTGTAAGGTAGAGTAGATGGTGGGACTCTATGATCCCAGGGGTCTTTTCCAACCAGAGTGATTCTGTGACTCTTGTGTTCACATTTGGCTTGTTTGACCACTGTTTCTGGCCTGTTGTGTGCTGGGCACATCCAGACACGGGATGGATTCACAGCTCGTCTTCCTTTGACACTGTTGCAGGTTGTTGAGATCTTATCAACTCACTCAGACTGTGGGTTTGAGTGGCTCCTGCTCTGATCTATGCTAGAAACCTTTAGGCTCAGGTAAGGGTTATGGGCAATAACTCACCTCTCTGTAGATTGCACAAAGCACACTGCTATTCACAAGTCCTTTCTCTGGTGCTCAGCTACTGTTTTCTCACCATTGTTCTGGGAAGATGCAGGGCGGCTGCTTTGGGTCCATGTCCACGTCATCCTGCTGCCTGAAAATAAAAGCTGTAGTCAACCTCCTGCCCCACCTCCACACAAGTGCCTTCTGCAAACTGACAGCACAAACACTCAGATTCTGGTATATTTGGGATGTGACCCTCCAGCTGCTAACCTACCCCTCCAGCCCTGGGGACAACCCCCTCCCCCACCCCAAAATTGTTAGCGTAGATGTTACTCAGCTAGATCCATTTACCAAAGATTAATAGTCTAACCCACTTTAGCAGTAAATGAAAACAAATTAGATTGTATTTGTAGATAGGAGAAAGCTGGTTTTAAATATTGTCTAACTTCTCAAAAGAAGTTTGCTTTCATCTCTTCCATGATAGATGAAGATCTTGATGATCTTCTGTGATCTCTTCTCACTGGATGGGGAGGGGGACGTTAAGCACTGTATGTTTCTGAGCCACCTGCTGGAGTCGAGCCTACCTATGCTTCCACGACTGGACTACCTGCTGCTCCTCCCTGTAAGCAGCAGGCCACCCATAAGCTGATGCCACCAAGGACGAGAGAAATTGCTGAGTGACAAAGGGAGACAAAGAGACAATCTGCCATAACCAGAAAGGGTCAGAGCTAGGGAACAGAGAAGGGAGTGCTGATCTAACACAGGAACCTACAAGTACTCCAACAGGCAGCATCCACCTTCTTTTCCTGCACTAGAGGAAAGGCTTTGGGAAAGCTGTTTCCCTTCTTTTAAAACAAGTAATGGATCTGATGAGAGCCATCTCTCAAGGCAACTTGCACCAACTCACTTTCCACAGCTTTGCAGAAGAAAGTAAAGTACCGTTTCTCTTGGGGTTACTTTGATATGCACGGGTACCCAACCAGACTAACCCGGCGAGAAGTTAATGAACACTGTGGCTGAGTCACTTGGTGAAGACATGGATTCACAAAGGACAGCTTTGCACTCAGAACTTCAAAGGCAAAAAAAGATGTTTCTTAGGCAAAGCACTAAGGCACAGCTACTGCATGTGCTGTGCAATCTCTTATAGCAGGTATTTATGTACTTCTGCTGGGAGCCAGGGGCTCAGAGACCATTCTTTCCACCCACTTGCTCGTGCATCCCTGAGCAACAGAGATATCTGGATGCTGTCTGAACCCCGCAATTTGAGTTGACCAACATGTCAGATTCAAAATTGGTAACCTTTAGTCTTTAGAGAGAACGAAAGAGAGAAGGAGAAAGAAGGGAAGCAAAAGAAGTGCATACCTTTCATTGAGTCAAGACTTGTTCTTTGTGGTCTTGTGCCCTGCCTGAGGGAGAATGTCCTGGAAAAGAGAATATAGGTGCTCTGAGGAGCAGGAGAAACAAACCCTCCATGAAACAGGTTGCCTGAATTGCTTCTTAACCCAACTATGGAATTACCTTGTAGGACGAGGCACCTCTGTGTTCACAACAATAGCTTCACCAGCTCAAATCAAAGGTCTCTCTGCTAGGGTGCAGAACCCATGGGTAGAAAAGAGCTGTCAAATGAAGGGAAAGTTTAAGTGACTTTTCCCTTCTACTTTTCTCATGGGCCAGCACTTTAAACCTCTCCAGAGAAGGGGACTCCACAACCCCCCTGGGCAACCCATTCCAATGCTCTGTCATCCTCACAGTGAAGAAGTTCCTTCTCATGTTGATGTGGAGCCTCCTATGTTCCAGCTCACACCCATTGCCCCTTGTCCTATCACTAGATGACACTGAGCAGAGCCTGGCTCCATCCTCCTGACACCCACCCTTCACATATTGATAAACATGATGAGGTCACCCCTCAGTTTCTGTTTCTCCAGGCTAAAGAGACCCAGCTCCCTCAGCCTTTCCTCATAAAGGAAGTGTTCTACACCATTCATCATCTTCGTGGTCAATGATGGTATTAATCTAGGTCTGGAAAAAACCAGGCAGGACTATCTACAAACATTTTTTTTCCAATGAATGTTATTACTACTCTTTATCAGTCTAATCACATGCCATTGGAGGAGGTCTTGAGACTCCTCTTAACTTCCAGTTCAGTCATGCACAGAGCAACAGGTGGTGTTGAGAAACTCAGTGTTCCCACTCCTGGGTGAGAAGCAGAGCATCAATAAGGCACACAGAGATTACAAATTTCAGTTCAAGCTTCCAGTAACTTTCAGCCTTCTGCTGTACATCAGGGTGATGAAGAGGCAAGCACTGCAACTTGATTGCTGCAATAGCCAACTCTTTTTCCTTTTGACTTACAGCAATGTCAGTCTCTCCTGACACGTCTGAAATATCTGCACTGTGGCCCACAAGACCTGTGCCGAGGCTTGCTAGAAGACATATTTCATGTTCCTATTTAATTTCTCTTTTTCTTCTGTTCTTCAGTCTTGAGTAAACTGTTCACTAATGGCTTGCTTTAATGTTTCTGATTGCACTGTGTAGACCACTGCTCTTGGTCTCACCAAGGAACAAGTAAGTGACAAGAGTCTTTTATTAATATCAGCAAGGCTGTCCAAGCGAGAACAAAACACCTCAACATTCTCTCCCCAAGCCTCCTGCCATTATTCCCACGTCACTTGGCTTAACTTTTCTTTTTTAGAGTTCATTTCTGAAAATAAATCCAAAAGGCAAGTCCCAGCACATCTGTGCACTGGGAAGCTGCTTACCCTTTGACCTCCTTCATTTGTTTTAGCAGGAATGACACAGAATAAACTGATTTAGACAAGGAGACCACCACTCTCAGACAGCATGCATCAGTCTATTATTTCTCCTCAACCCCCTCACTGCAGTTAGGGAGGCTGTGGTAGATCTTTCCACCTCCAAGTGTTTTCTGTCGGGGAACCCAGTGGCAGTGCAATTGCCTCTTCAGGAGCTCAGATTGGTAATTGGTCCTGTCTTGCTCCAGCTGCTGTCTTGAACTAGAGGAAGTGATGTCTGGGGTAGCAGCGAATTCTGAGACTGCCAGAACAGCACAAGACAGTTCACAAGACTTCCTTTTAGCTCCAGTCCCACAAACTGAATCAGAAACCTGGTATTTCCCCAGCAGTCTGTTTCTTGGGACACCTACAAAACCTGGGGCAATCCTGTTCCTCCCAAGCTGGTGCAGACTCTGAGGGCAGAGACATTTGCTTCTCTTCTGGCACAACCTTGGGCAGGTTCCTGAAGGGCATTAGACAGCTGAGGAAGATGATGAGGAATAAAGTGAGGAGGCACAGCCCTGCCATTCTCTCCTGTCTTAGAAGATGAACATATGCACCTAGAATTGCCTTTGATTAGTAACACTAAAAAAGAAGAAAATAAAGGGTAGGGGCCACCAACACTCTGATTTCTGTGCTGACACCTGGTGATAAAACACGTCAGAAAACATTATCTGAGACTGGTTTGCTCTGAATGACAATGGGAAAACAGTGTGCAGGAGTTACTAAATAGACTTGTTCTGTGCTGGGTCAGACTGTAGCACCTTGCTCTGTCAAGCAGGCACAGCCACAGGTTCAGTTGTTTACACAGCACTGGCTCGTTCAATACCTTCCTGTCTTGCTCAGCCTGCACACCCATGACTATTACGCAGAACCGCACAACATTAGAGATGGGAAGGGACCTTGAAAGGTCATCTAGTCCAATCCCCCCCTGCCACAGCAGGATCACCTAGATCCAGTCACATTCTCCTACATGAAAACGTATTAGCAGAGCATTTACAGGTCTGCCTTCAACAGTGAAGCTGATGAGGGAGGCAAATCTTGAATACATATGAACCTTCTTCCTGACATTTAAGTTTCTCTTCATATTATAGTTTTGCATGATTGCATATCTACAGATTTAATGATGATACATTCATGCTGACACTACAGTCATAGCAGTGTCAGCCTTTATGATTATAAAGGCAGAAAGATACCTCCAAGACCATCAAGTCCAACCATCAACCCCGCACCACCATGCCCACTAGTTTTTTGAACACCATCAGGGATGGTGACTCTGACTCTCCCACCTCCCTGGGCAGCCTGTTCCAATCCCTGACCACTCTCAGGGAAGAAGTTTTTCCTGATGTCCAATCTAAACCTCCCCGGGCACGACTTGAGGCTATTTCCTCTAGTCCTATTGCTAGTGACTTGGGAGAAGAGACTGACCCCCATCTCTCTGCAACCTCCTTTCAGGTAGTTGTAAAGGGCAATAAGGCCTCCCCTGAATCTCCTTTTCTCCAGGCTAAACAACTCCAGCTCCTGCAGCCATGAGACCTGTCCTCCAGCCCTTCACTAGCTTCATTGCTCTTTGTTGGACACACTGCAGCACCTCAGTGTCCTTCTGGTATTGTGGTACCCAAGACTGAGCACAATACTCAGTATACCTACATAATTCACAGTATCTTCTATCTATGGAGAGAAACAAAGCAACAACCCTGCAAAATAAATGCAGGATAAAACTGCTGAGATCTCCTGTCCAGCTTTCATGATTAATAAAAGAAAATGCACAGTCCCTGCAGAACTGAACTTCAACTCCTAGTCTCTCACAGAAAGTACCACTTTCTTTGTAGCATTGATTAATTACTGCCCAATCTCCCTCTCTACACCTCTAACCTCCAGATCATCTCTTGAGACAGGAGATCTTTGTGGGATTCCCTGACTGTCCCCATTAGCAGTGCCTAATGCAAGAAGAGATAAGAGCATTCAGAGCCTACAGTCATCAAACACATAATCTCTGCACAACACCACATATCTGCGTTGGGCTGCTCCAAGAGGCACACAGCCACCACCTTCAGTTTTCCAGCTCTGCTTGCAGTTGTTTTTTTCACTAGGAAAAGCCAGGAGTTGGAGAGTAACAGAAGGCAGGAGCCATATGGGATAACAGCAAAAGCAGAGCAGTGACCCCACCAACCAGACAGCAGCCCCATGATACCTGAATAGGGTGGGCAGAACCGGCAGCAAGGTCTTGGCAAGCCAGGCAAGGTCACAAAGCAGTCCTGTAGTCACTTCAATGAATCCAGACAGGAGCAGCAAGAATCACTGAAGACAAGTACATCTGCAGCATCACCAAGGTCTGCCAACCCTGAGCTTAAATGGAGTGATGAGCAGAGCCTGAGTGGGAGTCCCATGTGAGGCTCATTAAGGCAATTAGACCCTGTTAGCTTTAAAGAGACAATCACAGAATGTTATGGGTTGGAAGGGATCTCAAAAGATCATCTAGTCCAATCCCTCTAACAGGATCACCTAGACCAAGTCACACAGTAACACATCCAGTTGGGTTTTAAACATCTCCAGAGAAGGAGACTCCACAACCCCCCTGGGCAGCCTGTTCCAGTGCTCTGTCACCCTCACTGTGAAGAAGTTCCTTCTCATATTTATGTGGAACCGCCCACGTTTCAGCTTACACCCATTGCCCCTTGTCCTGTCACTAGATGCCACTGTATATAGAGCTGTACACAGAACAAGAGGAGGCTGGTAGAGAGAGACACCGCTCATGGCAAAGCCGGTGTGATACAGATGTTTTCCCAATGTTTTTTCTTTATTTCTAAATGAAAAGTCTTGTGTTCCAGCTTGTGTCCGGTGCTTCTTGTCCTGTCACTGGGCACAACCTGCCGTTACTTATCTTCCAAAAGCAGGACACCCAAGAAAACGACGCATTAACGCCTCACCAACCAGTAATTCTTCAATAAAATAGTGTGAACTCTCATGAATGGGGAAATACAAATGGAGTATCTCACCAGGCTGCTGATGGTCTTCTTAATTTATTGTTTCACCAATTAAGGAAGCCTGAGAGCCTTTGAAGTATCAGCTGTGATAAGTTGTTTGACACTGCTGTCAGGCTTCATCATTCCCAATGACAAGTGACAGTCCCAAGATTAAACTATTATTCCCTGATAAAGATGAGGAGTCACATTTACTTATAATTAATATGCAGGCTCTGACAGGGCAGGCATTTGTAGCATGATTCCAAATCACCAGCACCAAAGAAAACCAACTTATTAACTGCAAATTAATATTTATGAGGTGGCTGACTGGCTGAATTTTACTTCCTTTAGTAGAACATCGTTCCATAAAGGAATAGCTGTCTTCTTTCAAGGGAACAAGTATCAAAACAAAACTTGTAGCTCTGCTTCCAGCTGGGTGTAGTCCAGGAGAGATTTCTTTCAGCAACTGCAAGGCACTGCCCAGGTGGTACTTTGCTGCTCTGCCCTGGTGAGACCTCACCTGCAGTACTGCATCCAGTTCTGGAGCCCCCAACACAGGAAGGATGTGAACCTGTTGGAACGAGTCCAGAGGAAGCCACCTCTCTTAAGAAGACAGGCTGAGACAGTTGGACTTGTTCAGCCTGAAGAGGAGAAGACTCTGGGGGGACCTTCTAGGTACCTTCCAATCCATGACAGGGGCCTATAAGAAGGCTGAGGAAGACCTGGTCACAAGGTCAGGGAACAACAGGATGAGGGGTCATGGTTTTAAGCTGGAAGAGGGTAGGTTGAGGGAAAAGTTAGGTTAGACATGAGGAAAACATTCTTTAATCTGAAGGTGGTGGATCCCTGGAACAGTTTGCCTAGAGAGGTGGTGGAGGACCTGGCATCCCTGGCATCCCACTCAAGCTCAGGCTTGCTGGGGCTCTGAGCAATCTGTTCTAGTTAGAGATGTCCCTGCTGGTTGTAGGGGGTGTTGGACTAGATGGGATGGGAGATATTCAGTGAAGAAACAATCCGTTCCTTCACTGCAGCACAGCAGAGAAAGCCCCCGTCCCCATCACACTGACACTCTCTCAGACCAGGAGGGCAGACCAGATATGGATTAGAGTTGCCTGTTTTCTTCCAGAGTATTTCTGGTCATATCGATTCACAAAAGAAAACATTAGTGGCCACAAAAAGTCATCAGCAGCAGATGTATGAAGGTTTCCTGAGTCTCATGCCTACACAGGAGCCATTAAGCCAATCAAGGACGACCTGAATACATCCAAGGAAGCTTCTTTTCCCTTTAAACAGTTATTGTCTGAGAACAGACAGAAATTGAACATGGTAATCATTCTGCCACTATCAGGGGTTACTGCCATCAAGGCCTTTGCTAGCCACTTTAATTCCTGAAATAGCTACAAGAAAATGGGGTCAGCAAAGTGGCAATTGTTCATTCAAATGACAGGGATGGAGCCCAGGCTCTTACAATATTTGCAGAAACAAGCTTCAAAGGAACACAGGTAGCAATAATTAATTCCCAACTTCCCCCTTCTCTTTAGACTGACCTGGATGAAGAAAAATAGCCTGGAGCATCAAAGAATACATTCTGTTTCTTCAAGAGCAGCTCTGACGGGGTAGACTATGCCAGGAGAAAGGAGCGATTCTGCCCACGTGTGAGACGACGATGCTTCATTAGTCTGAGGCACATCCAGCACGGGTAATACTGAAGGAGTGTTTACTGTAGGAAAGCTACCACGTCTGCACATAACTGCTCCAAGGACAAAGCAGGAATTAGATGCTGAAAGCAAACAAAGGGGTCTTTGTTGACATTACATGACAGTACACTGGGAAGACTGGAAAATTCACCAGGCTGGGTGGCAACAACATCCTTTTTCATTTGCTCATGCATGCGACTGGAACGGTGATTCATCACCTAAATGCTCCTACCTCATGCAAGTGATTTTCAGGTGGTGGAAGGCAATTCATTGCATGGGGGATAGCTTCATCATCACAACTCACTTCAAGTTACATCATTTCTCCTACTGTTCTCTGGAAGGCGCATTGAAATTCTGCAGTTACACAAAAAGCAGAATCTCAGGGAGTGGACAGTGGTGTGAGAGCTACAGCAATTATTTGGGCAACATTTACTGACCGAGAGCCAGCAGGAGACACTCTGATGATGATTGTACACAAGCAAGGAACCTTCTTATGCTTTTTGGAGCCAGTGAGACAACACTTAAAAAGAAAATGATTGAGGCCTCCAGCTCTTACCATGACCTGCAGAATACTGCACCTCCTGAAAATACTATAATTGAAAAAGCAGAGGACAGTAAGCAAGTATCAGAGCCACATGAGCTACTAAACATCCATTTCATTTAGAAATCCTGCGCTGTGGCTCCCTCTTTACATTAATTTAATTTAGAAATCCCATCAGTAACTGTGCCAGCATCAACACACTTACAGCCTGAGACTCTGCAAACAACCCTTCCATCATATTAGAAGTTCTTCTCTCTGGAAACTGGCTGCTAATTAGCTGCAACATTTCTGACGACGGACCGTAATTCACCAAGGTCCTCTGCTAACTCCTGTTTTCTTGGAGTTAGTTATTTTCAAGCCTTGAAAGAAAAGTGACTCCTTTAGCTGATTCTCCATTGCCTTACCTTGCACGAGCTGTATTTTGTCAGTCACGTGAAGCCATGAAAACTGATGTTAAAGAGATGATGGTGGTGTTTAGGCTGGTATTTCAGCTTGGGAACATTTACTGTTGATCCTGGACCTGAGCACGTACACTAGGACAGATTCTCTGTTGGAATACAAAGTCAAGTAGATATTTCCCCATGAGCACATTCTGCTGTACTGATTACAGCAACTGAGGATGTGGATTTCAGTAAGAGTAAGACTATTTGTACTGGCAGACAATTGGTCTCAATTTGCTACTGGCCCAGCGTGCTTTAGGATTCACTAGAGTGCCCTTCGTGATACCATTGCAATTCAGGTGAGTGTTGCCATCAGTTCCTGGGCAGTATGTATTTTGAAAAGCGCACTGCCATGCACAGTTTGGCCATAGGATGAGGGGCAATGGGTGTCAGCTGGAACAGAGGAGGTTCCACATAAATATGAGAAGGAACTTCTTCCCAGTGAGGGTGACAGAGCACCGGAAGGGGCTGCCCAGGGGGGCTGTGGAGTCTCCTTCACTTGAAGATGTTTAAGACCCACCTGGATGTGTTCCTGTGTGACTACATCTAGGTGATCCTGCCGTGGCAGGGGGATTGGACTAAATGATCTTTTGAGGTCCCTTCCAATCCCTAATGACGATGATTCTATGATATCTAATCCTTTAGTGCCCACCTCCCCTTTCCTGGTGGAATATCATCTTTTGAACGTTGAAAGAATCATAGGATGCATTGGGTTGGAAGGGACCTCCAAAGGTCATCTAGTCCAACCCCCCTACAACAAGCAGGGACATCTCTAAATGGAACAGACTGCTCAGAGTCCCAGCAAGCCTGAGCTTGAATGGCTCCAGGGATGCCAGAGGCTCCACCACCTCTCTAGACAGTCTGTTCCAGGGATCCAGCCTCAATCTACCCTTCTCCAGCTTAAAACCATGACCCCTCGTCCTATCATTCCCTGCCCTTGTGAACAGTTCTCCCCCTGCCACCTTACAGGTCCCTTTCAGGTATTGGAAAGTCGCTATAAGACCTTAATAATTTAGAAAGAGGGAAAAAATCAGGGGGTTTGTTTGCAAACAGTGCAGCATGACAGTGCAAAGTGGATAAATTAATCAAATAAATTAGTATTTGAAATTAGTTTATCCACTAGTGCTATGACAGCCTCTAGACGCACTAGAGAGCATCAAGGCTTTTTGTCTTGGGAAGACCTCATCCAACGAAATGTCTCACCACCAGTCTGCCAAGGTCAAACTACCCAACCCAGTTATTTTCTTCAAGAGATCATTCCCTCAGTAAGACTGTGAATGTTGCTTAGAAGAGCCTGCAGTCCTGAGGTTAGGCACAGCCTGCAAAAGGGAGGATGGAAGGACAAAGGGAAGAACATTTTGGGGAAGATCTCAGCTGGCCTGAGACCATTTACTTATTCTGTACAGAATTTAACTGCTGAATAGAAGCGTGAGTGCAGCGTGCCGTGCTGTTTCCTGTGAATGTGCTTCAAAAGAAAAACATTCAGTTTGGAAAAGAGGGAACAAGTGCTCCTCTCATGTGAACACGGGGAGTGATGTTCCTCTGAAGCAGTAAGTCACTCAAGATCTATGAAGGCTGGATTCATAGGCTGATGCTTTTCTCTCCTTCTGACATCCCTGTCCACGCCTAACCAAGGTGTGCAGGCAGGTGATGGGATTGCCCATAGAAAGATGAAGCACTCAGCCTGGAAGGACTTAGATCAGCAACTTCTACCTTTCAAAGACAGAGCAAGGACCCGAGTGTGGGTCCCACAAGTCACAGGCCAGTGCCTGATTCACTGGACCACGTCTTAGATTGCTTTAGGAAAAAAAAGCCTTAAAATATACGTAACATGAAGTTTTTACCTATGAGCCTATCAGGATCAATAGGACAATTCCATCCTGCAGACCTATGTTCTACTAAAACTCAAGAGAGACTGATTAGAACAAAAGTTTCAATAGCATGTTTTTGTGATGCCATTTATTTTCCCACACGGTTTGACACACTGTAGTATATTGCACCTATAAATCAGTTGCAGCAAATTATTTAATGATGCATTAACTGTGGAATTCCACATACATTACAGTTCTTTAGCCAGTGCTGAATGCTTTTCCAACAGCTTAATCCATCCCAGAAGTGCTGAAGCAGGCATATTCATCCATCATCAGAGCACACATAGTCTTTGCTCTTTTTATTTTATTAAAGCCTTCGATCTACAAGCGTGGCATTAAGTAATTCCCCAGAGTTTTTCCTGCACAACATTCCCACGGTCATCCTCACCCTTCTGTCATGAAAAGAAAATATTTCCATTCTCTATTAGGTTCTCACTCTTCTCTGACTCATCTTGAGCCTGGCACTGACTTGGCGCACATCACTGCAAACGCGTAGATGACAGCACAGCTACGTGTGTGAAGGGTGCTCCTGTGCCAGGTGCTCCTGCTCTGGTAGGGGGACTGGTCTAGATGATCTTTCGAGGTCCCTTCCAATCCCTAATGATTCTGTGATTCTAGTAAATTACTGTCACATCACAGAAATCAAGTATTCGATTTGGTGAGAAAACCTGGAAATACAAGCAATGAGTCTACCCTGATGAAGACAGAAAGCAGGACAAGACACTACAGAGTAGGACTGTAGAAGATACTTTTAATTTTTCTTTAGATGTCAAGGTTGTCACGGTTCAGCACAAGGTTAGCCCAGAAAATTGCGTTCTGCCCAACCGTGCAGGAGGAGATCTCCGTCCTCCTGCCTGCCAGGGGGAGAAAAGAGGTAAACACACTTCTGTAAAGTGGAACTAGAAACATTAAACTTTATTGAACTTTATTAAAGACTCTATTAAGTAGAAAAGAAGAACCAAAAAAGAGGGAAAGGGGAAAAAAAAAGTGTTCTTCCTCAATCACTCAAGTCCACCCCTCCCTCTGCTCAGACCTGCTAACCCCTAATGCCAAACAAATGCTAAAAGCCACGGATGAGGTGGGGGAGTGAAAAGGAAAGGCTGGGAATATCCTAGGCAGTGCTTAAATGCTTAACTTAAGCATTTTCCTATGACTGGTCAGAGATTATGGGGAAGGGATAAAGATAAGGGAGAAGGGAGAAGGGAGGCGGGTGGCGGGGAGCACAATAGGGACAGAGAAGCTGCAGAGGGATGAAGTGGCCGCAGTGTGCCAAGGGCCAAAACGAAACTGAAACCAAACTCCCAAGACACACAAACAGGGAGCGGGTACCAAGAAGAAGGGAAGAGGAAAACCTTGTCCCTAGATAAGGACCCCAAAAGTTTGTTTGGCACCGCTGCCATGCGTGGTGCCAAAATCATTCCCGCAGCCGAGACAGGGTAAGTCCTTATATGCTGGAAGAGAGCTTGACCATGAGCAAATATGATTTCATCAAATCCATAACAAAGATATACCTTCCCAGAGATGCATCTGAGGTCCTTGAGGCATCTAGAGTTGGTCCAGAAAAGGCTTCGGAAATTGCTTTGTAAGAACACAGACATTGAAATAATAATTTTCTGGTTTCCTAACGCTCAGCTCACAGTGCTGAAATCAAACAGCACTTTCACAGATAGAAATCCAGTAGCTGTACAGCCAGCACTATATCCAGCATCTGCAAAAGAGGACGAGCCTTCTGGACCTTCACCAAGTTCTGGGTGTGCACCTCAACAAGTTCCTCCACGTTAAGGAAAATCCCTACAACATTTAGCTGCTAGGATCTTGCACCATCACCTTTCCATGCGTCTTCTACACCCTTCAGCTGCTGCATAAAACGGCTTCAATCCTGGAGAGCGATGTGCCTCTTTGAGTTACAGCTGCAGACAGGTGTCAGCAACACAGCTTATTTTTTTGAGCTGAAAACTAACTAGGTTAGAACATCACTTTTCTGTTCTTGGATGGAATCTTAGAAAAGCATGTGGTAGCAAAATCCTGGCCTGTCCTGGCTTGATCTCTGATCCCTTGACATGACAGCTTAGGAAACCAACCAGTTCCATCACAGGACCCATGTGAGGACCAAGGCTATCCCTTCCCCATGGCACTATACATGGTGCGTGGTAGGGATGAACAACTGCTCTGAGACAGCTGGTGCTTGGATCTGCCTCCTGCCACATGGACACGGTGAAAGATAATCCCTATCTATTTTCTTCCCTGAGAGCTTCTAACTTTCCTTCCTTACATTTTTATCCATTTTTAGAATCATAGAATCATTAGGGGTTGGAAGGGACCTCGAAAGATCATCTAGTCCAATCCCCCTGCCACAGCAGGATCCCCTAGACCAAGTCACGCAGGAACACATCCATTTTTCTCTCATTCCTGATCCAGTCTAAGTATTATTTTATCCCCACACCAATTTCCCTTTCCTCTCTCTCCCTCCCTCCTTCCTTTCCTTTTTGCCAGTGGGTTACGGTAGGATTGGGGTTTTTTCCACATTTTTATAACTATTTCTTGTTCTTTGTTAATAAAACTTGTTATTTCTCTTTACTATAATATTTTCCTCAGTTTTACCCTGTTTTGAAGATCAGAACTGGGTCAAGGCCCAACCTCAGTTGTGACAGGTCACTACCTGCATCTGCTTCGGTGGTGCAACCTACTGTAGTCAAGGGTCAGCAAACACAGACCTTTCCCTCACATGTGCAAGGGCAAAGAGCTCTTTCTTAGAGCAGGCTGGTCTAGAAAAGAAAGGAATACAGCAGATGAAACGAAGGGCTTGATACAGTCTTCTGAACCTCCTGCTTCTTGTCTCTGGAGTGGTAGTGCCCCTCCACTGTCACATCTGCTGCAGCCAGAGTGCCCTTGGTGCTGGGGACGCTGCTGCCTGCCCTGTGCTGGCAGAAGCAACGGCTCCTGTCTCAGTAACCGCACAAGGACAGTTGCTTTCTCTCCAGTTAGGGTTGTTTATTTCTATTCCCATCTCAGACCTATTTGTCTGCCTTTGGGCTCTCTGGACTGACAAATTTCTTCCATTGCCCATGAGAGTTCTGCCGTTCCCATTCTCCCTTTCCTTCACAAGCCTATGGTTGACTTGCACGTCTTTCCTCGCGTTTGCCCTAAGAGGTAAACCTCTCCTTGCACCCAGTCTGTGAGGGGTGAGTGGCACACCTAGAGCATCCCCTCTGCCCTGGCTGGGCAGCAGGTGCCCAAGCAGTGTTTGCTGAAAGGAACTTATCATCTGAGTTATGTTTCTCCCTAATAAAATTTGCTTTATGGGTTTGTAAACAGGAAGATTTATTTTCCCTTCAAGATAAATATTGAAAACTTGCTTCAGTCAATATTTACTATTTGGTTTCAGAAAGAAGCAAAAGTGTCTGGCCCAGAGTTTAGAGCCTGATGCCTGTTTTTCATCTGCACTACAAACACAATTTCGTGCGGCTGCCTCGGCAGAGGAACTACAATTATTTTTTATTCATGTTACTGAAACACTGCGAGGCACTTTGTAGCAGGAGAAGGATGGGAGCCTGGAGCTTGTGCACAAGATATGGCCCCACCTTTTAGGGCCAGCACCTGCATGTCAGCTTGGGGTGGGTTTTTTCAGTAGAGCTGAGGTGTGGATTAGATGTGACCCGGCCACTTCTGTCAGTAAAGGCTGCATCTCCATAAGGCAGATGCTCTCCTCGCGTTCCCCAGCACCATAGGTACAACAGCCCTCCCTTACAGAGCTCTTCAGTGCGCTGTGTGAAAACACATGCATTAATTTGACCTGGCATCAATTCCTACTTCTTGACACCTAGAAAATGAACATATTACCTTATTAAATGCTGCTCACTCACAAATGTGCAGACCAGCTGTTTACTCCCTCTGTTATCCAGCTGTAGCAAGCACTTTCTAGAGGAAAATTAAAAGTAATGATTACAATCCATTAAAAAAAAATTCAATTTACATTTTTCTGCTGAACAGGGAACTGCAGCGTGTTTTCAAGAGCGCTGTGCTTTGGTTTGGTTTGTTTTTTAAGGCTTCAATGCATCATGTTGGACAACCTACAGATAAAATATCCTTCCTCAAAAGCACAGGTTTGTTTACGCTGAAGAATGTGCAGAAAAAGAAAACCTGACTGCAGAAATAGAGGACTCTTCGTCCTAAAACTGCCTGGAATTATGATGAAATAGAAACACTAGCATTTCCTCAGGCAGCTACGTGAATAACTACAGTCTCCAAATCTGGCTGAAATTCAGGCATCCCCTGAACTTACCTGAGGTCTCTGATCAGCTCCTAAGAGAACTGGGAAAATGCACGCCATTTCGACCAGTATCATAGAATCATAGAATCATTGGGGATTGGAAGAGATGATCTTTCGAGGTCCCTTCCAATCCCTAATGTTCTGTGATGTCTGCTGTACCTCCCCCTCCCTCTGTCCCCGTATCCTTTTCCTACTTTGTAAGTATTGATTTTTAATGGTTACTTTTCCTTTGTAGTTCAGCAGCTCTTATGGTAGAAAGCAGAAACCACGTCTTGATAAATACGCATTCCGCAAGAGTGCTCTACTACGTGGCAGAACAAATCACTGGCAGTGGAGCCAGCATGGAAATCTTGATTTATGACTGCTGTCAATGCTTGCCAAGTGATGGCTCTGATAAAGGGAGCCACAACAAGCTTTGTTTGCTGTTCTGATTTAGATACAGCCTTCCTTCCCCTCGCAACTTCTTATTTGCATGCGTGCATGAACACGTATTTATTCACTGTGATTTCTTTTCCAGTTACTTACTTGCTTTCTATCACACAGTGATTGCTGCTGGCCCGAACCGCTGACATTTTTGCTGGGTGCTCTTCTCCCACTCACTTGGTGCTTAGGTGACCTTAGCTTCATTGGTATTCAGTCAGTGTCAGGGATGCGTTTGCTTCAGCTGCTCAGGCCTTGGTGAGCAGGTGGAGAAATGACCGGTTGAAAATGAGTTGTTAAGACCACTACAGCAAAAAGATTGATGCAATTAATTTTTCATTACGTACAGTGTCTGCAGATTGTAATCAGCTTGGATTGTTCCTCCTCTGAGGCACAAATAAAATGCAAATGGTTTTTGAATGAAAGAAAATGCTCTTTATGAGGTACTGTGCTATTCAGAGCAGCAAAATGGCTTCAAATAAATGGGGATTATGAGGAATGGTTTATGAATCCACCTAGGAGAACTTAATATTAAGTCTAATGCAGGGAAAACCACAGGTGAGTTTCCCATCAGATGAATATATTACTGCTCAAGCAACTGGAAACAAGGAAGACTTTAAGCCTTATTTAATAATACTAACACCTAGCTCTTTCCATGAGGAGATGTTAATACCCTTTAGAGAGAAGGTACTTGTCTTACACATGGGTTTAAATCAAGGGCATCTTCCAAGCCCCTCTCTTCTCTACAGCAAAGACTGGAAGGCTTGTCTGCTGCGCCCTGTGGTGGGATATTGAATCACAGCAGAGATCAGAGCAGTTCTGCACAAGGTGCATTGTGAAGTTATTTCAGAAGCTCGGCTATAGTCAGTGAACAAATCCTCTTTGTACTGGGCACACAGTACCTAGAGATTCTTTTACAACACTGTCATGGAGACTAGCTTCTTCAAAGCCCAGCATCTGAAATGTCCTTTGATGGCATCCTGACCTAAGAGGAGAGTCTCTCTGAACGCAGGACCTGCTGCTCTGAGGAAGACCAGCTCAAAAATCTGTTCCAAGAGGGCTCCGCTTATAACTTGAGTCAAGCGTGGCCTGTGGTCATTCCAATCAGTTGGATGAGGGACGGCAGGGGCCAAGGGAGACAAAATGTAAACTACGCATCAAGTGCAGTAGTCTCGGGTGACTTTGTCAGGTCCTTGCCAGGGAGTGGGGCGAGTGGGAGCTGGGCTGCACCTGCCACGAAGACAAACACCTTTCAGAATCAGAACTCCTGCTTTCCTGGGCAGACACCTGCTTCAGTGTAGGGCAACCAAACCAACAACTAATTGTTCCCACACCTCAGGATAAGTGCAGTATTTCTCACCAATAGCCTTCCTAGTCAAGGAAGATGGACTTTAACCATGGGAGAAAGGCCCTTGCTTTTCCACCAACTTTGACTGTTCATGGATGTTTGCATGGTGCTAGTCAAGTAGGGATTTACAGAATCACAAAATGGGTTCTTACAGAAGAGACCTTTAAGATCATCAAGTCCAATGCTTAACCCAGCACAGCCAGGCCACCATTAAACCGTGTCCCTAAGCACAATGCCTACATGCCTGTAATACTTCTGCAGATGGTGACTGTACCACTTCCCTAGGAGGCCTGTCCCAGTGCTTGAGAACTCTCTCATTAAAGAAACTGGTGTGTGACTTGGTCTGGGTGATCCTGCTGTGGCAGGGGGATTGGACTAGATGATCTTTTGAGGCCCCTTCCAATCCCTAATGA
>JAOXOE010000405.1:10870431-10932231 GCA_028565055.1 Phoeniculus purpureus | reverse complement strand
GTGATCCTGCTGTGGCAGGGAGATTGGACTAGATGATCTTTCGAGGCCCCTTCCAATCCCTAATGATTCTATGATTCAATGAATATCTGAACTAAACCTCCCCGGGTGCAACTTGAGGCCATTTGCTCTTGTCCTACCACTTGTTACTTGGCAGAAGAGACTCACCCTCACCTCACTACAACCTCTTTTCAGGTAGTTGTAGACAGCAATTAAGGTCTCCCCTCAGCTTCCTTTTCTTCAGGCTCAACAGCCCCAGTTCCCTCAGTTGCTCCTCATATTTAGGGTGGCAGATCTGGAAACAAAATAAAAACTAAAAACAGTGAGAGAGAGATTGTGGCAGGAAGAAATGGGTATTTTCCCCCCAGCTAACTGCAAGTGCATGCAAGCTGAAGAGGAAACAAGCAGGAGGGAATGCAATGAGGTTTTGTTGCTTGCAAAACACAAATGGCTGTTTTGTCAAAGGAATTGTCAGCAGTGTCAAGGCAATGGCTCTGCTAACTTTCCACTGTATTTTATGTGGTGGGTTCTTGCTTCTGGGTGTTGCTATAATGCACATTTATGACCTTTAGGCCAGTGCAAACTACAAGATACAGGGCTGAAGGGACTACATGCCTATGGCAGTCAGTTCAGAGCACTGCACTTTCAACTCCCTGGCACAGGAAATGCTAACAAACACTGCCAGTCCCTCTTCAGAAGTACCAAGTGACTAGATCCCATAAGTCTCACACCAGCACATGGGTGGTTAAAATCATTAATCAAACGCTGGTGATACCTTTCCTTAAGTTTAAACATCATCTAAGAGCCAAATTGTATCAAGGACACTTTACTACAATGAAGCTTCTTTCTGGCAAGCCAACACAGCCTTCCACACAGACCAAAACTTCTTGAGCAAGGATGCAAGTACCTGAGCGCTGTATTTTCGAACTGCATTTGGCTCACACACCACAGGTTTTCTCACAGACTGAAAACATTACATTCAACAACTCAGAACCTCCATGTCCTGCTAAGAACGTGTATGACGATGTCATCTCACTGCTAAGAAGAGGCACTTGTTTTGCAGCTTAGAAATGGAAAGGAGATGGACTGCCAGAATCCGGATAGCTTTGTGTTTTAAACTGAAATGACACACAGGCTTCTGCAGGATGCCCTTGCAGGACAGACACGCAGCTTTCTTCTAAACAGGAAGAGATGAACACGCAGGAGAAAACAGAGGCAGTATGAACCATGTTAAATCCTTAATGGTTGGGAAATTGGAAAGAAAGACTGTCAGTCAGCCTAGGTCAAGTCAGGGCTGTGAAGTGTAACACAGTTCCCACCTCTGCTCCACAGAACCATCAGTCTATCAGCAAGGCCAGTGGCCTTTTCTTCATGGTATGATTTTTAATGTGTTGGCTCTTTTTTTTTTTAGCACATCTCTAACCTCTTCTGAACTCTCTTCCTTCCCTTCACTCTCCCCTCCTCATTTTCTTTTATGCTCTCACTTTATCCTTCAAAGCATCATTTTATTGTTTCTGGTCTTAGCTGGAGAGACTTACCAAAGATCTTTCCCCCTACCTTGATCTACATTTTCTTGATGGGCTGATTAAAAATGAAGCTTTTTTGTCACAGTCTTTGCTTGATGTTGCTGTGGAGGTACATTATGTTTTAAAAGCTGAGTGGAATCTGTAAGTTAAATTTGTGTGGTTTTTGCAGAGAAGTTTAAAGTTTGGGTTTGCTTCGCTGCCTGCAGATCCTTAAGTGGTTTTGTTAAACCCTCCCTCGGTGGGTTACACTTTAGCTAAAAGCTCTTGGTTGAAATTTAGTCGGGGTCTCTGATCCACTGCCTTGATGGTGACCCAGGTGGGATGCACAGATAAGGCCCTACAACACCTACTGTACTACGACGACACAACAAGGTAACGTGACAACAATTACAAAAGTCCCAGATTTGAAGAGCTAAAGAGTTAAAGGACAAAAGCCCTTCAGGACAGGGAGGATATTTCTGGTGGACATTTCCTACATGCTGGAAAAATTCCTGTGAACCTGCAATACCTTTTTTGAGACTGCAAAATACAAAGCAAACATTTCAGATCTGTGTGGCTTTGATTCTAAAGGAAGTAGCATGTGACACTGAGAGAGAAATAAATAGATAGACAGACATACAGATAGATCATAGAATCATTAGGGGTTGGAAGGGACCTCGAAAGATCATCTAGTCCAATCCCCCCACCACAGCAGGATCACCCAGACCAAGTCGCATGGATGATAAATAGATAGACAGATGACTGATAGATAGACAGACAACAGATAGACAGAGAGATAGCTAGCTAGATAGACAGATAAATAAATCAGCTTGGGCCTGCCACTGGTAATCTTTGCAGCTTACATGAGAACTTCCTCGCTGACTGTACATTAAATGATGTGAGTTGCACGAGTGGTTGTCTAATTGTCTTACTGCAGAATACACTTCTCTCTGAAATCTCTCGCTGTCTGCAGTGCAAAAGCTGTGCTTGTTTGGATTGTTTTGGAGAGCAGCCAGTAACTGATGCCTGTGTACAAAGATAGCCAGAGCAAGGCATTATTTACCAGGTACGCTGAAACGTACAGTAATCCAAGACACTGGTCCCCCTCAATTGCATGTGATGATGTGGATTAGCCCTCTCCGGTGATTTTTCTATTTTTCCTGATATTATTCACTTGCTGTTTGAACCTCTGTAAGCTCATAGCATCTACACCATTAGAACCCACCTGGATACGTTCCTGTGCGACTTGGTCTAGGTGATCCTGCTCTGGCAGGGGGATTGGACTAGATGATTTTCCAAGATCCCTTCAATCCCTAATGATTCTATGGTGACAAGTTCCACAGATTAACTTCATGTTGTGTGAGAAAGTATTTCCTTATATTTGCTTTGAACCTGCTCATCCATTACGTGGCTCCTCTTACAAAACCTGGTCTGTACCACTGATCACGATGTAGACCCTTCCTGCGTGCTAGACTTCAGACGACGAAACAAAGCCTGTTTCAAAAGAAAAAGCTGAGCTCCTGCCACACGCCTGGGCTCCTGAAGTAAACATGTATTAGCCGTACTTCTGATGGAGACTGGCAAATTTGCTCTGCGATGATACGCCAACAGATGTTCCTGAAAGACAGAGAATATGTTTCAGCGCTTCCCCTGCTCTGAGAGTGTCTGCAGCATAAACACAAAGAGAAATTATGATGTCTCTGAGACAGCCAATTGCTGGCAGTTTTAAAAGGAACATCTATATTCATGTTTCTGCTTTATTGCTTTGCATGTATTTGTGGCCTTCCAAAGCAGTAAAAGGAAAATTAAGGCCTCAGTGTCACAACCCATAAACTAATTTTGCTAACAAAGAGCAGAGGAGAAGGGGTTTGAGAGGCATTTCTCTTTCCATTCCTAGGAAGCAGCCACGTGGCATTGCCCTGACCTTTCTTTAGCCATTTATTCCTCTCTGCTTGTCCCTCGGATGTGTTTCTGTGTCACTTAGCAGCCACATCAATAAAGTCAAGAGGCTTCCTGTGATAGAAAGCTGCAGCCAGCCATGAGTCATTCTGTCTTTAATGAGGACCACTAACTAAACGGAGCAGTAATAATGCCCGAGGTGCCATGGATGCCACAATCACAAGTACCTTCTCAGGGAGGGCGAAACATCATTAGAAGTCGTAAGGAAAGGTGCTATTCATTAAAGAAACAGGTTTTGCTTTCACTGGTTCTGTTTCAATTGGCGGATATCCACTTTGTTCAACAAAGACCTCAGGGTACTCCTTGTTCCTTCCTGCCTTTGCTCACCGGGACATTTTTAAGGCTGTCGGTTTCTAATAGGATCTGGTGAGTGATGGTCATAACCAGCAGAGATACTATCTTGAGGCAGACCTGACACAGTTATCTGAGCCGCTCAGGCGGCTTTTCCAACATCAGAAATATTCTGCAAGAGTTTATGGCTTCCTTAATAATTCAGGGGTGGTCCGAGGTTCTTTGAACCTTGAGGAATATTGAGGTGACCCTGTAAAGTGCTCCCACTCAGCTCTCAACTCCTCCTGTGCTCAGTCACGGCAGATGATCGTTATTTCTGAAGGCAGGGGGCTATAGCACAGCTTTTAACGAGGAGGGATTAGGGTTACAAAAAGACTTCTTGCGCCAGCAAGTTGCCATGCGCCTGGCAGGCTGCGGGGCTGCTCTGGCAGCAGTCTATCCGACAGGCAGCCAGGAGGCAATGATACGAGTGAGGACAATTCAGACGCTCTCACGAAATACCCAGCTCTGGAAACTTTGCTTGCAGGAAAATTATCTCACAAGTGTGGCTAATGCTAACGCAGAGCTAACAGTCCCCACTAGAAGCAGCTGAAGAACAATGTGCCTGATGTTAAGCACTTTCATTATTATTGATATTTCATAGAAAACTCACGCGCTACAATATTGTAGGGCTGGTTAATGACACGGGGTTTGGAGCTCCTGCGGAAGTTGTTAGCCCTGTTTTATACTGCTTGAAAAACGTTACCATTATTTCAGGGCTTGTTGTGACTATTTGAATACCCTGACAGGCCTCAGGAAAAAATGAATTGAAACTTCGTGACTCGACTCACCTTAGATGAGCAAATGTTTCTTATCAGGCAGCTTTAATCGACATCTGGTTGGAAGCCTGTATCTAGTGGAGTCTCCCAAGGGTCGGTACTGGGATCAGTCCTGTTCAATCTATTCATTGATGACTTGGATGAGGGATTAGAGAGCACTGTCAGCAAGTTTGCTGATGACACAAAGCTGAGAGGAAGTGGCCGACACTCCAGCAGGCTGTGCTGCCGTTCAGCGGGACCTGGACAGGTTGGAGAGGTGGGCAGGGAACTATAACAAGGGCAGTGTAGAGTCTGGCGTCTGGGCAAGAACAACCCTCAGGTACCAGTATAGGTTGGGGACTGGCCCGTTGGAGAGCAGTGTAGGAGAAAGTGACTTGGGGGTCCAGGTGGACAGCAGGGTGACTATGAGCCAGCAATGTCCCCTTGTGGCCAAGAAGGCAAATGGCAGTCTGGGGTGGATCAGAAGGGGGTTGGTTAGCAGACCGAGAGAGGTTCTCCTCCCCTCTACTCTGCCCTGGTGAGACCACATCTGGAGTATTGTCCATCAGTTCAAGAAGGACACATAAGTGCTGGAGGTTGTCCAGTTCAGAGACACAAGTATGATAAAGGGGGTAAAACACCTCACTCATGAGTAAAGGCTGAGGGAGCTGGGTCTCTTTATCTTGGAGAAAGGAGACTGAGGGGTGACCTCATTAATGTTGATAAATATGTGAGGGGTGGGTGTCAGAAGGATGGAGCCAGGCTCTGCTCAGCGTTATCTAATGATAAGACAAGGGGCAATGGGTGTAAGCTGGAACATAGGAGGTTCCACATCAACATGAGAAGGAACTTCTTGACAGTGAGGGTGACAGAGCCCTGGAAACAGCTGCCCAGGGGAGATGTGGAGTCTCCTTCTCTGGAGACATTTAAAACCCACCTAGATATGTTCCTGTGCTACTTGGTCTAGGTGATCCTGCTGTGGCAGGGGGATTGGACTAGATGATCTTCTGAGGTCCCTTCCAGTGCCTAGTGTTCTGTGATTCTGTGACATTTGTCTTGTGTAGTTTGATTGATCACTCATTCCTACCTTTGAGAGAGACAGGTAAAGTCACCATTTCTTCTCTTAATTTTCCTGGCCAAGTTCTACCGGTTATGCCTAAAGCACTGTCTTGTGTTCCAGCTCTGGACAAGCTTTCTAGAGGGAGTATTTCTGCCTAGGTCTGCTCCTGTGGAACATGCCAAGGGAGGCCATCCAGAGGCACCCTGACTGTTTTGAGAAGTGGGCAAACTGCAAGAGATTCAACAAGTCCAAGTGCAATCTGCGTCTGGGCAGAGCCAATCCCAGGCACAATGAGAAGCTGGGTGCAGAGTACTCTAAACAGTTTCACAGATCAGTGGGTTTCAGGGAAACAGTTCTAAAAACAGTCCTCTTCAAACGCAGGAGGGAAGACAATGTTTTTCTGACATTGACATAAGTACTACGTTAACTGATGATTCAGTCTTTGGAAACACTAAACCAAATCTCTGCTCAGAAGCAACTATCTCTTTAATCACAGCATCACAGAACATTAGGGATTGGAAGGGACCTCGAAACATCATCCAGTCCAGTCCCCCTGCCACAGCAGGATCACCTAGACCAAGCCACACAGGAACATATCCAGGTGGGTTTTAAACATCTCCAGAGACTTCACAACCCCCCTGGGCAGTCTCTTCCAGTGCTCTGTCACCCTCACTGTCAAGAAGTTCCTTCTTACATTCATAAGGAACCTCCTATGCTCCAGCTTACACCCACTACCCCTTGTCCTATCACTAGATGACATTGAGAAGAGCCTGGCTCCATAAAGCAGCAGCACATCATTTTAAAGGTTTCTTATTGTACTGAATCAGAATTTAAGTTCTTCTTATCTTCTTCCTTATATAATATTGGCATTTTCTTTGACCAGATACACTATATACTAATTCAACTCCTCTTTCTCATTTAAAGGATCAACATAATTTACCACTCCATGCATTCTCAAAAGCTGACCCAATTCTGGCCAATGTCCTGCCACTTCCATATTTTATACCAAAGGAGATTCTCATTCAGCAGGGTCATTCAAACTTGTTCAACTAACCATACACCAAACACTGAGCAGTTACCTTGCTCCAATACAATCAACACTAGACGTGAGAATTTGCACGGTGCACCCCAGGTCTCGCCTGCTCTTACCAGTTTTGTCTGTGGCAAACCTGCACTCTAGTGGAACTGAAGCAGAAGCACAGGCTCCGGCCTGACTCCGCTGTATCTCCTCAGCCCCCTTGCTTCCCTACAGCTCTGCAGAAATGTTTGGGTACCCGCCAGATTGTAGGGGTTTGGAGGTCACTTAGAAAATATTCCAGACTGAGATTATCCCAAATTAAGGGATGAAGAGGCGTTTACACAACCTTTTTTACCACATGGCCACTTACCTTACAGATCAAAGAGCAAATGCATTCACAAGCTGTGATTCCACACTGTGGAACTCCCTACTCTGTGTGGGGTGCATCACCACTAAACCACCAGAACATCTGGGGTTTTCAAGATTACAGGCAGGTTGTTTTCCCAAAACATCTCAGCTCTGCAGAATCCATCGTTTTCTGTGACCAATAGAATCATAGAACCATTAGAGATCGGAAGGGACCTCAAAATATCATCTAGTCCAATCCCCCTGCCACAGCAAGATCACCTAGACCAAGTCGCACAGGAACACACCCAGGTGGGTCTTAAACCTCTCCAGAGAAGGAGACTCCACAACTCCCCTGGGCAGCCTGTTCCAGTGCTCTGGCTTATTATTTAAAACACTCACAGACTTTAAGTGCCTTAATATGAGCTGAGTTCTTTACAGCAACTGTCCTAAGAACATCTGACCTTGAAACTGGTTAAATCAGCATTGACATGTGGAAGTCAAGTAGTAGAACCAAAGCTGAGTTATTGACAGTAACGTGCCTTGCATAATGTCCAAATCTCACCCAACAGGAAAACAGACTAGAACTGAAGGGCTTTTGAAGGCTACACATAGCTTGTAGGCACTAATTTGTGTTAAACTTGTGTGAACTGTATGTCCTGAACCAAAGACAAAGATAGGATGAAGGATCAACACAACCATACAAATGATACAGGAATTAGTGTGGAATTATTAAATAAATGAGGGAGCAAATTTGGGGGTTGAATACTACTTACCTTAGAGTCTATTTGGCTTTCCAAGTACAGATCCTGCTGTAAATTCCACTGCCATCCTCTGTTCCAGAGGCAAATCATGGACATGCTGCTACTGTGTAGGTGTGGGCTTGATTGCTGGGTGGTAGGCAGTAGGTGAGCACGCCGAAGACGCTTCTGTCCTCAGATTAAAGAGAAACTTGTGGATGCTTCTGCACAACGAAAACAGATTTTGTTTCATTTTCCAAAACAAATGTAAAATTTCAGTAGAATTTGGCAAATCTTCTTGTCCTGGAAAGCAGAAGTGAGGAAATACTTATTTCTAGCACTTAAAAAAATTCAATACTTTATGAAGTAGCTTTTTGATTCCCATTATCTTAATGTTCTGTTTTGAAGGTCAAAGAACAGAAGGAAATCTACGGACAAGACATTGTTTGACCACTGTTATCATAGAACAATAGACTCATAGAATCACAGAATCATTAGGGATTGGAAGGGACCTCGAAAGATCATCTAGTCCAATCCCCCTGCCTGTAAAAGTGCTCATCCTAAAGGTTCTGCAGCTCGTGCCCTGTGCTATGTTTTTGTGGCTGACAGGCCCTCACATCTCAGCCAAAGGTGCATCAGGCAGGATGTGGTTGCATCTCTGATACAGCCTTGGTGTTTGCAGAGCAGAGAGCCTTTCAAGCTTTGCAAGGCTCTCTCTTTCAAGCTTTCAAGCAGAGCCCACTACCTGTGTGAGCAGCACAATGCACTAGGGACTGTGAACTCGGTTTGATGATGTAGGATTCACACTAGTACTGCCAAAACCAAAGAAACATCCGCTGTTTGTATACCAAGACCACATTTTGAACTAACATTTTGATCGGCGCATTGAATTACAGCTTTTGTGGTGGAGGAGCACTTCAAGAGACTAGTTTCAAAAATACAAAGAGAGTTTAAAAGCTGTTCACAACTGATTTAGAACCCCCCCACCCAACAAACACACAAGGGACTGCATTTCCATGATAGCTGAGCCTTCATCTCAACTGTCAGCAACGTGATTCCAACACAGGCGTTCTTTGCAAAACATCAAAACACCTCCTTTTGCAGGGGAATGTTAGCCACCTCTTTCTGATGTGGTGTCAGGGAGGCGTGTTCTTCTAACTTCAGTTTCCAGAAAAAGCAGCTAAGGCTGCACTCTTCTGCTTGCACTAAAGAAGCAAAGTGACTTCGCATCTTCTGTGTCAGAGAAGACCGCCTTTTGTGCTCAATATTCACTGCTCTTAATTATTACTTCTCTTTTCTAAAAAGAAAGCCACAAAAACCCAAACCACAACAGATTTCTGGTTTGCTCTTTTTTGCCATCACCTTAAAGCTGCAGCCCATACATGGTGCATGAATAAAACATTGTGAAAAAATTCTTCCATGTGCCCCAATCCTCTTTTGGTCCCTGTTGGATTCAGGCAACGGTTTGTTAATGCAGGTGTGTCAGGTTCTCTTGTGACTGCACAGGCTGGAAAAGTGACTTTGAATAAAGAAGAGTGGAAGTTCTAAGGCTGTAAGAGAGCCTCACCTAAAGGTAGGGCTGTGGACTGATCGAGACCATCATCTGGGCCCCTCAGTTCAAGAGGGATGTGGAGCTGCTGGAGGGAGTCCAGTGCAGAACAATGAGGATGATGAAGGAAGTGAAACACCTCCCTTATGAGGAGAGGCTGAGGTAGCTGGGTCTCTTGAGCTTGGAGAAGAGGAGACTGAGGGGTGACTACATTAATGTCTATAAATATGTGAAGGGTTGGTGTCAGGAGGGTGGAGCCAGGCTCTTCTGCAATGGGTGTGAGCTGGAACATAGGAGGTTCCACATAAATATGAGAAGGAACTTCTTCACAGTGAGGGTGACAGAGCACTGGAAGGGGGTGCCTGGAGAGGTTGTCGAGTCTCCTTCACTGGAGACATTGAAGACCCACCTGGATGTGTTCCTGTGTGGCTTGGTCTAGATGATCCTCCTGTGGCAGAGGGGTTGGACTGGATGATCTTTCGATGCCCCTTCCAATCCCTAACGATTCGATCTGACAGCCAAGTGTGTAGAAAGATTCTTCTGCTTTCAGAGAAGTGAGAAGACTTATTTTGATAATGAATAGAAACACAGACAGTATTCAATAAAGGAAACAGCAATAACGGGGCCAATGCTGTGGCTTCACGTCTGTCTCATGCTTTTCTAAACAGGGTCAGTTCCCCTCTCCTCTCACACTGCCTTCCCATGGTTACGTAGTGAGGCAGAGCACATGATGGCTCTGGCACTGTGACAACAGTACCCCACTGAAATGAATTAGTCTTAACGAGGCCATAAAACCACAGTCTAAGATATAAAGATGTCCACTTTTCCTGAGGTTTCTGGAAGGCTGAAATCTCAAGATGGGTTTAGACATTACAGATGGATCTCTAGATGCTGATGTTCTCCTAAATCATAGGTCCCTATTGCTCATTTGCTCCTAAGTCTGGCACCAGCACAGTTTGAATCAGGCTCTACAATCCTAATTTTATCTTTTTGTAGGGAGCTTTGAGAGCGTTGGCACCAGAAAATCTGCAAGCTCAAGAGTTTCTGCTGACAAACGAAAGGACGAAATGGGCTACTAAAGACTTAATAATTTGATTTAAGGATTTATGTAAAGACTGGTGATAAGGCCTGGGAGAAACAGTGTCCTTAGGGAAAGAGCCATGAGGCTGGAGAACGCAGCTGAGATGCCCTCTGCACACATTTCTAGGGAAAATATCACAAAAGGTGCGGGTTTCTGCTCCAATGACTGCAAAAGAGTGAGTGGCACTTTGACAACAGTCCCACGGACACACACTTAACTGTAAGTAATGGAGTATAAATATTACCCCTATAACCCAGCTGATTTGGTGGGGAGCGAATCTAAGAGTCTGTATACGTTGCATGTAAATAAACTGTGATATTCGTGTACCTGGTTTGCTTCTTGAAAGCTGCTGGACTTTTCAAGCTGCAGACAGGCTGCTCATGAATCTGCTGTTGGTTTATAGCCTTATTACTTACTATCTGCGACCTTGATGTGCTTCATAAAATCAGCCAGACTTACATCAAATAGGCTGTTTGTGCATCTAGTCAGGCTTAGGGTTGCTAAAATGCAGCCGAGGTGGAGACATTTGCCTCTTGCAGGAGGAAAAACTGTCAAAACAAAATAGGAGAAACAGAGGAAGACTACAAGAGATATATGATCTTAAGATGATTTTAACGGTCCTTTCCAACCTTAATGATTCTGTGATCCTATTTACATTGAAATAAAACCTGTTTTGCAGATGCTAGAGTTAAGGTGCACAACAATCAATACAGCTGACATGTCTCCCTCTAACCGTCATTCTTGTTCCTTTATATAAGGCTCACATTCTGTAAGAGGTAGTGAAGAGACAATTTCATATCTGCTAATTATTATCATAATGTTATTAATTTAGACTAAGCATAATAATAAGGTAGGGCATGTGTAAAAAGAATTCATTATGAAATTAATTGCTCTGATTAGGGTCAACACGAAGGATAAGGTTTACAGAGCATTTCAGAAACAATTCGTTTTGATGGCTATTTGGCATTCTAAGACATATAAATCCAGAGCATGTAGTTTACATTTCTCCCCTCCCAATTCATATGTTAAGTCCTCTGCTCAGCATCACTTGTTCAAAAGAAAATTGAAATCAGTGGATTGAAGCAAAGCTGGATAATGAGGTATTATTGATATATTCTGTAAAAGCTTCCATTATTTCTGCCTTTGTTTTTGAAATGATTTCAGAGAAACAGAAAATAAATAATAAATTGCTTTATACAAAGTCAATTTTAATCTCTCCGTTGCATTGGTAGTTATTGTCTTTTCTCCTTAATAGACATGGGCTTGATTATAGCTATCGTGCTGAACACACTGTTGTTCTTTGTAATTCCTTCCTCTTGACTCTCAAGGGCTTTCTCACAGAATGGTGCCCCTTTAGTTATGGGAAGCACCTGTTCCCAACTCATCTCTGTAAATAAAGCTTACCATAACTTTGTCTCCTTGTATCCTAAATCATAGAATCATTAGGGATCGGAAAGGACCTTGAAAGATCATCTAGTCCAATTCCCTTGCACTTCCTTTCCCTTTCCCTTTCCCTTTCTCTTTTCCTTTCCCTTTTCCTTTCCCTTTCTCTCTCTCTCCCCTGAATTCTCACACAAAACAAGTGATAGAAAGAGCTAGCAGAAACAGCGTTAGCTTGAAAGAATGATTATTCATTCAGGATATTCTTTACCCAAGAGGTCTGCAGCAGTCTACATTCCTTCCCTAATGCAGTTGTGTTTTGGCACTTGGTTTCGATGTGATCACACATAGTTGATCCTGACAGCCTTCAAAGATCCCATCCTAAACACAGGCTGTTTGCAGCAAGCAGACAGTTTAGCCAAGCTGTTTGCTTCCGGTCCTACAGTGGTCTGACCTTGGTCTGCCACAACACATGGGCTCTCAGGGGATCCTCTGGTTGCTCTAATACTAGATATATGTGTTTTAGTTTAACTTCTCTCCTCTTGCTGTCCAGTCACTCAAACAATGGAAGCTATCAGCTCCTCTGTGTAACAAATGAGAATTCCTCAGGCCTTTTTTTCAAATGAAGCAGCTATCATTATCTTTGCAAATGGGGAAACCAAGGCTCTAAAGTGCATAACCGATGCATCCAGAAGACCAAATTGCTGCTGGAATAGAGCCTGTTCCTCCAGAGCCCTAGAACACAAAGAGCGTTAGGGAACTGTGGACATATGGGCACAGCATACGCAGCTTCCTGGATTCAGGTCCCTGAGAAACACAGCGAAGAAGGGAACAAGAGCTTGCTGAAGGCAGCGGACATCTTTCCAATTATTTCAACAGGTATCTGGCACAAGCCTGCTGCCTGCTCTGTGTAGCTCATTAACATCAAAATTCATTTTGAGCACTCAGATCCTCAAATGGCAGGTTTGCAGGTATCTGGGCTTATCTTTTCATTGCAAGCAGCAGCTAAAAGAGACAGAATGAAGAAAAGAGTATAAGAGGAGGGCGATCAGCCATAGCAAGTCACAAGAGGAAGCGGCTTACAGGAATGTCAGGACCTCTTGTTCCCTTTTGCCTTCTCCCAGGAGCTTATCAGAGACCTGACAGCTTTGTGGCAGTTAGTAGAGCAAACACTGTTTCTCATCTCATTTTCTATCGCAAAGACGAGTGGTGTGATACTGTGTCTGATCGATGCTCCTAGTGACTCAATACCTAGATTGCATGCAGTAAATCCCAGGAGCAGCACCCAAACTGCAATTAACTTCTATGTCTCAGCATCCTGCCAAATTCTCCTTCCTCTCCTGTGCCAGAAACTCATGAAGTCAACAGAGTTGGTGTGAGCTGACATCAGAAGCGTGACACTGGCTCATTTCACAGTCTCTGAGACATTGCCATCGGGTATATAGCTCCAGGAGAATGGTCTAGAAAAAGCAGGACATTCTCTTGAAGAGAAAAATAGCACTGACAGGAGTTTTGGAGAGCTGCATTAAAGCAGAACACTACATCAGGTGGTATGCCACTCAAAGAACACCTCGCATCAGAGCAAGTTGTGCTATTTCATGAATCCAGTATAATGACCACAAAAGAAAACCAGAAACAACATATGATACAACAGCAGGCAGCCCTGCTGCTCAATACCAAGTAATAAAAATCAATTGAATGATCAATAGGCTTTTCTGTCCACCAGGGCTCTGAAGATGCTGCTGTCTGCTCTCTGATATAATTAGTTCTTGATGAACTTAAAGTGTTCCATGACTGTGAAATTGCATTGCTGTAGAGACAATGCACATCTGGAATAACAGCATGCGATTCAGGGGTCCATGGAATCCCACTCCATTAAACACAGAACTTCAAACAGACGTTTCACCATGAAAATGGGATAGGCTCTTTGACGTGCTAATATCAGCTCTGGTCCACTGCTTCTCAAATCACTGGTGCAGCAGACAAATTTCCAAGAGCTCAGGATACACTTTAAAGCGACTCCTGCAACAGTTTGCTAGTTTAGGAATGATCGTACTGGCCTGGGAGTAGTTGAAGAGAGCCCAATGTCTCGCCTCAATTCCACCTTCATAGTCAGAATAAAGGCAGAATGGGGTACATCGCTCTACACACACACACACAACTACAAAGATAATCACAGTTTGGGTTTGACTGGAAGAAACCTTAAAAACCATCTAGTTCCAACTCCCCTGCCACGGGTAGGAACATCTCTCACCAGACTATGTTGCCCACAGCCCCATCCAACCTGGTCTTCAACACTTTCAGTGAAGGAGGGAATCCACAAATTCTCTGGGCAACTTGTTCCAGCGCCTCACCACTCTCATGGGGGGAATTTCTTAAGAACTAATCCAAACCTATCTTCTCTCCGTTTAAAATTGTCAACCCTCACGCTATCACTACACTCTCTCAATAGGAACTGCTGTTTTGAATCTCTTCAAGTCATAAAATACTGCTACGGAAAGCTTGTGACAAAGAAAGAAAACTGTTGGAACTAAGCCGGCATCCTTACGTGGACAAGGTTAGTGCGTGGTAAGATGCGAGGTCTGGGTATCAAATTGATCACTATAAATTATAGCGCTTGATCTCAGAATTCAAGCTGAACCGCTTAAAGGTTTGTGTGTGCCAACACTGACAGTCACTGCTGTTTCTCTAAGGTCTGAAAGCTAACAGCTCTCCATCACACAACAACGCAACAGAGATCACTGTTGCTAGAACAGAACAGTATCTCCCAATTAAAGAAACAATATGCATAAATATGGATTAAAAAACTCAACCAACACCCTTCATATTTCACGTGAAAAGTACCTCTGTGTTTTCTGTCTGCTTTTGTAAGATGTATGTAGAACCTTTAACAGCTAGGGGTTAAACATTCGACCTTTACTTTGAGCTTTCCCACCTCTGAAGTGTTTCCATAGATACTTAATGTATAAAGTAACCTGACCTTTGAAGGGTGTTCTATTGAGTTTTCAAATATTATCTGATCGTAACACTTTATTCCTAACCTGTTCTTGGCTTCTGCTTCCTATTACTATGATGAATCTCTAGTTTTCACTCTGTAGGGGCAAAGTCTTTGGATTTTTTTTCCTTCAAACTTTAGTAGCACAGCACTGGATCTTGCCTTTGCTTCACCAACTCTTTGATCCCCTCTCAGTTGTCACAATAGAACAGCAACAAAACCATAACCACTAGAAAGGCTTTCTGAATCCAAATCTCTACTGCTCTTAAACACCACCCTCCCCCCCTTTTTTGTCTTTTTCCAGAATAAGCGTAGGTGTAGGAGTTGATTTGGTTTTCACTTCAGCCAGGACAGACAGCAAGACAGCCTGAAGATACAATGCACCTTTGCTTGTCTATTCTAACATATGTATAGGTTGCTATTACATGGGTAGCAAAGGCTACATCAAATTCCTACCCCATCCTAGGAGTATATCCTAGCCCATAGTCTAGAATATCAGCTACTGACCACCTGGGTTGGTGAATGATTCTAATGTGACTGGATTTTTACGCTCCTGAGAAATATCCCAATGCTAGAGGAGTTGGGCCACTGACCTCAGCGAAGACATAATTCACATGAGCTAGAGTAGCTGCTTGGTGGAGCTTTGCTTCTTTACACCAGTAGATTATTTCACCCATTATCCCTGGAAGTGTTCTACAAAAAAACCCACCATCTAGTCCCTGTTGCCGTTGTCTTAAGCAATTACTGCACTACGTTCCCAAGAAGGGACGCAGCAATTTTAATCTCAAGGTGACCTGGTGCTTGTTCTTCCATAATGAGAGATGACTGCTTTACTTCAGCAGCTGTTATTAGTGGTGAAAAAAGCAAAGGCAGTGATCACATTTTGTAATTGGATAGAGAAGGTAATTTGCACTCCAGCCTTCTTGGAAATGAGGCTTTTTATTAGAAAAAGGAAAAAAACTGAAAGGAATAATTGTCTTGCATGCACTGTGGCACATAGAAAAGCAGAGAATAGTCACAGTTGTCCCTTTCTTCTCTTGTGTAGTTTTTCCTGGAGAGGAAAGCCGAGCTAAATCCTAACCATATCTCTGTGGCATTGGCCAGTTACTTACAGTCCCTTGCTATCCCTCAGAGGTCTTGAGTAGGAATCACAGAACATTAAGGATTGGAAAGGACCTCAAAAGATCATCTAGTCCAATCCCCCTGCCACAGCAGGATCACCTAGACCAAGTCCCTCAGGAGCATATCCAAATGGGTTTTAAACATCTCCAGAGATAGAGACTCCACAACCCCCCTGGGCAGCCCTTTCCAGCACTCTGTCACCCTCACTGTGAAGAAGTTCCTTCTGATATTGATGTGGAACATCCTCTGTTCCTGATGTGGAACCTCCTCTGTTCCAGCTCGCACCCACTGCCCCTTGTCCTATCACTAGATGACTCTGAGAAGAGCCTGGCTCCATCCTTCTTGAGACAAGCAGAGCCCAAGATCAGGCCATCTAGAATTTTTCTTCACGTTTTCAGAGCATGGGAAATTCAGCAGCAGGCACCATCAGCTACAGCTGAACAAGTAAATTTTAAGCATCATTTCTGTAGTTATGAAGTTTTACAGTTCAAAATCACCTGGGGGATCTTAAAGAGAGCAAAGGAAGATGAAGCATGGATTTTAATAAACCATTGTGGTTTTGGTTTCTACCTCTACCTTGTGTGCTTGCTAAGTACATGGCAGGAATAAATGAAAACAGATAACCTAGGGGGAAAGCCTGCATTACAAAGTCAGTTCAGTGAAGCTTTATTTTTCAGTCGGCTAAAGAAGCACCTTCTCAAACTTAATATGACCTAGAATCTGCACATTCCCCAACAGTCCCAGCAGCCCTAATTAGTTGAAGAATCTTGTCGCTTTACCACATAACCTTCAAATCATCTCTTTGAATTCACTCTTTGCCTCTAAATCTCACCGTTTTCCCAAGAGTTTCCTTGTCTCATTTCATACAGCTAATGAAACAACTCCATCAAGGAGCAGGTTTTCATAAGAGAAGAGATTCCAGCTGTGTTCTGGAGGACTGACATTTGAAGCGGGTTACCCCTCTTTCCTTAAAGTGAGTGTCAGCACCACATCCTTTCTCCGACCCACAAACGGTTTGTAAGGTACCTCACCCCTCTCCTTAGGCTCAAAAAACCCCAAGATGCACAAAAATCCAGCCTGCGTTTTGGCAGTAAATATCCAAGGTGCAGGAAATTGCAATGACACTACATGACTTCAGAAATGTTCTACATTTTCAAACCCTACTTTAGGTCAGAGGCAGATATTCAGAGTTTGGAGAATCTCTTGGGAGGAAAAGAAAAGCTGTAGAGATTTGCTCTCTCACTTTGACCTTCCTGAACAAGCTTTTCTTCTGACAACCAAATTCCCATCAGATGGAAGCAAACCCAGTGGTTCAGAACAAACTCAGATGTCACCCAGCTCACAGCTTTGACAGTTTCTGATTTCCTGAATGTTCTTAGACGAATGTTATGCAGAGGGATTTTGCTCCAGGTTGCAATTCTTTGTGTTTTAGATTATCTGGGGGCACAAACAGAAATGGACTCCACCAGTAAATGACCTACCCCTCTCCCTCTGTACCATGTTCTGACTTCTCATGCTAGGGTAACAGAGTCAGTTATTTGCCAGGTTTGTTCAGCACCACACAAACATATTTTATATTACTTCTGCTACAACTCTCATTCCTTTTCTCAGCGGCTCATGTTCAAAATTTCATGGCTGTTTGAAAAGATCCTTATGTTTCTGACACTATTTTTGCCTGTGAAAAGATCCTTATGTTTCTGACACTATTTTTGCCTGTAGATCACTCACACAACAGTTACGGTTGAACCTCAGATGGCGACTAAGCACCACACCACTGCTTGCTCACTTCTCACTGCTGGGATGGGGGTAAGCCGAAGACAAAGTGAGAAAGCCTGTGGGTTGAGATAAAGGCATTTTAATAAGGAAAGCAAACACCATGTAAGTGAGCAAAGCAAGGAACTATTCACTGTGTCCCATGGGCAGGAGCCCCAGGAAAGCAGGGCTCTGTGTAATGGTTACTTGGGAAGACAAGCACCGTCACTCTGAATCTCCCCCCTTCCTCCCTCTTACTCCAGATTTATAAGCTGAACATGATGTCATATCACAGGGTCTGGGATATTGCTTTGGTGAGTAGGGGTCATCTGTCCTGGCTGTGTCCCCTTCCAACTTCTTATATGTCCCCAGCCTACTTGCTGGTGGGGTGGGAAGCAAGATGGCCTTGACTGTGTAAGCACTGCTCAGCAGCAACTAAAGCATCCTTGTATGATGAACACCATCTTCAGCACAAATCCAACACGCAGCACGACACGAGCTACCATAAAAAAATTCACTCTACTCCAGACAAAAGTAGCAGAACAACTAACTTGGAAGTGTGTGAAAAACTCAGTTGATTCTGGTTTAGTGTCCAAAGTTGATATGACACATCTTTCACACCCAGCATACTGAAGAATTAGAAATAGTAACATTTAGAATTATCAGACATTTACATATCTCACAACAAAACTCTCTTGGAAATCCAGGTCATAACTATAAGGCTCAATTGATGTTCTAGCAGATGGTTAATTAACAGAACAGAAGACAATTCTGCGGGACAATGAACTCCAGTGCTCACCTTTCTATTAACTGGTGCCACTATATTTAAGCAAACCAAAACAATTTCTTCAAATAGTTTCATCATTAGGAAAAAAATTCACCCTGCAGCAACTTTCTACCCACTGACAAAATAGCTGTAGTGCAAAGCGTGAGCGGTTCAACAGCACATAGTAATGCAGCTCTGTTTGCTCCTGTTCTAACTCATAAGATCATAGAATCACAGAACCATTAAGGTTGGAAAAGACCTCCAGGATCATCCAGTCCAACCATCAACCCATCACCACCATTCCCCCTAAACCATGCTGTCAAGTGCCACATCTACGTGGTTTTTGAACACGTCCAGGTGACTCCATCTCCTCCCTGGGCAGCCAGTTCCAATCCCTGACCACTCTATCAGTGAAGAAATCTTTCTTGATGTCCAATCTAAACCTCCTCAGGCACAACTTGAGGCCACTTCCTCTTGTTCTATTGCTAGTGACTTGGGAGAAGAGACAGACCACCACCCTCTCTACAACCTCCTTTCAGGTAGTTGTAAAGGGCAATAAAGCCTCCTCTGAGTCTCCTTTTCTCCAGACTAAACAACACCGGTTCCCTCAGCTTCTCCTTATAAGACCTGTCCTCCAGGCTCTTCGCTAGCTTTTGCCTACCTGATCTGCAAAATGCACCGAGCTTGCAGTCCTTGCCCCAGGGTATCCAGCGGAGGTTCCAGGAGGTGGAGGCTGGTGTTCCTTTAGTCTGAAAGTAAAGCAGTGCCTGCTCTGGTGGACTGCTGGCACCACCTAGTGATGTCTCGAGATTTACACAGCTCCTCCTTTCTGCCTAAAGCGCAAGTGAAGATCTCTGGAACGAAAAAGGAAAAAAACAGCATTTAAAACGCAAATAGTGTCACAAGGACTAGCATTCTGCCCTCAGCATCACCCTGTTTTAAATAGCTTTTCCTCTGACACACCATTTAACAATGCGAGTGCAACCGCATCTCCAGGATCAACACTTCCTGCGTTAAAGAAACCCGTTTCTGTGCAAAGACATTTTCACCACTTCATGCTCATCTGTAAACTGACCTTTTCTAGAGGATTTTGCTCAGTGAAGAAGGAAGGGCAGGAGGTGCTCCAGGCACTGGAGCAGATTCCCCTGACGCCTATGGTGCGGCAGGCTGTCCCCCTGCAGCCCACGCAGGTTAACAGTGGAGCAGATGTCCACCTTCAGTCCAGGGCGGATCCCACACTGGAGCAGGTCAATGCCCATAGGAAACTTGTGCTCCTGGCACAACCTGTTGGCTGACCCATGGAGAGAAGAGGCCATGCTGGAGCAGATTTGCTGGTAGTGCTTGTGACCCCATGGAAGGGACCAATGCAGGAGTGGTTCGTGAAGAACTGCAACCCCTGGGGAGGATTCATACTGGAGAAGTTCATGGAGAACTGTATCCTGTGGGAGGGACCTCACACTGGAGCAGGTGAAGAGTAGGAGGAGTCCTCTCTGTGTGGAAGAAGCAATGGCAGAGAGGACATGTGATGAACTGTGCAAACCTCATTCTGTGCTGCTGGCAGAGAGGAGTTAGGGAAAATCAGGAGTAAAGGTGAAGGAGAGGTGGTCACAGGTGCTTCTAGCTTTAGTTGTTATTTCTTGTTACCCTACTCTGACCTGATTGGTACTAAATTAAAGTAGTTTTCCCCATTTGAGTCTGTTTTGCCCATAATGGTAACCAGTGAGTGATCTTGCTGTCCTTATCTTGACCCATGAGCCTTATGTTACATTTTCTCTCCTGCCCAGCTGAGGAGGAGGGAGAGTGTTAATAGTAGCTTGGGTGGCCACCTGGCTACTGGTGACTTCATGGGGATTATCATTCCTTCTGTCAAGTTTGAGGTGAGCAGAGATGGGAAAGGACATGAGCAGAAGTGAGGTGAACTTAATTGCTTCTGTGTTAAAACTCAGACTGAATTTGTGTTCCCAGAGATTAGCTCAAGTACCTACTCACAGTCCCATCTTTATTACAACTATCCAAAGAGGTGTCACCAGTCATATCTACATAGGAGCTGATATACGCACTTTTGGATCCTGCATCGATGAAGTTAAGAGCCACAGAAGCTTTTTCATAGCACTTTGTGTGCAGATGTGTTTGCAGGAGAATGGACATATCTTGGACCAGCCCTAAGTAGCAGGAAGCCTTGCGGGCCAGAGGGACCATCCTGACCTTGATCTCCTGCAGGGAGGAGGCAACATCTGAATGAGAAAACAAGGGGCCTCAAACCCAGATACAGGGGAAGTAACCAGACCAGAGGTAGGACCAATCGGGAAGTCAGCTGGAGACATGATCGTCTCACAAGCAAGATAGCACCACCTTTCATAGCTTGCGAGATCACGTGTAGGGAGAGAAAGGATTGTATATAAGGGAAAGCTTAAGAGCTAATAAACAGCTTCTGCTTGATTCACACTGAATCGTGTACAGTCCACTGTATTTTTCCCTCGGCTTGGGGCTATGAAGATATGTATTGCCTTGTCTCTGCCTGAACATTCCTCTGATCACTAGTGACTTAATTCTATTAGCAATTAGTATCAGGCACTCTCCTATCTGTGACTGCAAGAACGAACTTGCTATTACTTCAGACAAGCCGTAGGTAATTTGGTCTGAATCGGGGTGGAGGGAGGGCATAGATACGTGTGTTTGTATTTTCTGCTCTTGGTTTTACTCTGTGGTCTTTTCTTGCCTCAATTTCTTTATTTCCAGCCTTTAAAAGAGCGAGCCAGTTGAGCTTTACACCAATAATCCTTTTTTGTTATTAACTCGCAAACCCACTAAGGATTCCATATGTTATTTGCTTTTCGGTGAGGGCATTATTGAGAATTAAACCCAAAAAGAGCAGAGTTTTTGGGATCCTCTAGCAAACACAAACCCAGACAATATTAACGCTACTCTGCTTCTCTTCATACAAAGCCATTTCATTGCCATTTCAAACTAATTGAATGTTTATCTGAAAGCTTTCATTATGCAAATACCAATAGGATCAATCTTGATGCCAGATTCTACTGCGATGACTCATTTTAATCTAGGTTGTTGCAGAGCTCCATTGCACACTAATATGAATTTAATGACAGAGGGCCTCAATTAAATCTCTGAGGTTTCCAGGAACATCTTCAGCTCTTTGAGAAGGTATTATCTCCAAACTGTGTTGATTGGTCAAAGATATTTTAAAGGCAACCTCCTTCCCCACCCCATTAAGGCCTGAGCAAAATTGATGCAAACCAAATGGTGTTGGTGAATCAGCCTTTCTCTAATGACAGCAAGAGTTAATGGAGTTTGGATGTCTTGATTTTAGTATGTTCTTGGACATTAACTTCCCTTTTTCTCCTGACTTTATTATTTGTCGTTGAATCCACTCGCGGACATTATACTTGCCCTCCTGTCCTTGCCCTGTACTCATACATCCCATGGAGCACACGCTCCTCACAGGTGTAGTCGCAAGAAGATATTTAGTAAGGTTGTGTAACTGCCTGAGTGGGTTCTGCAGTGACAAAAGGAGACCCTTGACCACATTCTTCTTGAGCTCTAGAGTCTGATTGCTAAACCCTCTTAATGCTTAGCCCTCTGATTCACAGGAACAAGCAGGGTACCTCAAGACCCAACTTCTGCTAGCATAGTGCCAGAAGAAAGTTCCAGAAGTGTTAAAAACCAGGGACAATGTGGTCCTTTCATTTGACCTCCTTTACAAACTCAAGGACAGAAAAGGAGCCCAAATATTCCTGTTATTGAGGAACACAAGGCTCTAACAGATAATATATCTGATTTGAGGCTATCAAGTAATGGAGCAACCCAGAAAAGATTGTTACACATCTTCAGCTGCTGAATGGACTCAATATTAATAGTGGATCCTTATTTGTAAAGGTGGGGGGTTCTGTTCAAATAAAAATACTGTGTCTTCATAATGTAAAAGTCAAGGTGCTCCCCCCACACGGTTATTTCTACATTGTTGTCCAATCGCATCTTTATCAGCTCTGTGTTTAGCAGAACAAATTACTTTCCTAGGGTCTCCCACTTCAATGCCCTATGGATATAATTATAGTATCCAAAAATAGCATCCCCTGTTAACACTTCTGTGTCAATAAAACACAAGTGTGCTTGACAGCTGCTGTAATTTTACATCAAGGATCTAAAACTTGCTCTGAGACTGTTACTACTTGGAGATGAAGTAGAGTATAGTTTCCTCTCAACATTGGAGGGATTTGTCTTTAAGATGAAAAATTCCCAGGCAAGCACTGCAGCCTGTCACTCCTTGCCCCACACACTTCCTAGTGCAGCTGCCTGCGTTCAACCCATATCCCTTGTTACTGTGTCTCACAGTCTGTGGCAGATGAGAGAAGTTCCATGTCAGTCAAAAGAAGTAAGAGTAAATGCCTTGTCACCATCAAAAGCAAAGCCTGATGAATTTGAATTCTTTTACAAAGGGTAGATTCATGTAGAAATCACATTGAACAGAAGATTTATCAAATCTATTTGCATTACATACACGGTCTCCAGGAGCTACTGTGCTTTAAACATATTTATCACAGTATTTCTGAAATATGCAGGACTTCTGTATCAATAATGACATCTGAGTAGCATCAGATTATCACATCAGACACCTTCAAGCCTGTGGGTCTTTATTAGACATTGACATAAATAACTTGATTTCCAAAGACATTGCCAGCATTCTGCCTTCTATAAGTAGATGAGTGAATAGAGCCATTTGCAGAATCAAGCTCCACATTAATACAGATGTGACACCTAGATAGACATGATGGGCTTAGCTTCTGTTCAGTTCTTGGGTGGGAACTTGAACAGGCTCTTCAAGCTGTATCTACACTTATGCTTACTCAGGAGCTGAGTGGTCCCAGCTCCTTCTGTTACTGCCATAGTTCAGTGTCTCTTAAATACAATCTGCTTAGATTCTGTGATCCTGCTTGAGCAGGGGGGTTGGTTGGACTCAATACCTGTGGAGATCCCTTCCAACCCCTAATGATCTGTGTATCTGTGTGTATGCTTTTCCTATATACAGGCAGAGCTGCCAGCATATGGAGGAGCAACGGAACTCTAAAGCAGTGGAACCAGTGCTCGATGGAGTTTATTACCGAGAAGTCTAAGCCGTGACTCAGTAGCAACTGCTCAGTCTGTAAAGAAACTTCACGTCTGCATCTTTTATTTGTCTCCCAATTGTTCTCATAGAAGGCCCCCAAAACAAAAGCTGTGTGAATGGTTCAGCAGCAATTTTCAGCAGACGTCTTTGAGGAAGCACCAGTGACCTCTTTTTGCCTTGATGAATTGACTGGGAGTGAACTGAGCACACTGCAGCTCCACTTCTTAAAGCTGATCTGAAGATGGTTGTGGACAATTTAAGCATCCTCAAGAGCTTTGGAAATTTCCAAATCTGTGCCTCTAGAATGTTTTACATTACTAGAGCAGTATCAGACCTAAAACTTTCTTAGGCCAAACAGCTGCTAGTTGTCATATTTCTGTGTTTTTCAAATGGTTCTGGGGACTACTTATGACCGGTGCTTTGCAGTTTGGCATGGAAAGCAGACTGTAATTGGGGAACTACTGCACCTGAGCCAACAGGCATCAGCTAGCTTCTCCATTACCTCAACACAGATGCTCTTGTTGAACTGAAAAGTGTAACAGGGACAGAAAGCAGAGTATCATTGTGTTACCCATGGAGATGATTGATACCTTTGAGCCAATGATAACTTTACCTTCCCCTATCCTTTGGAAGAGCTATGCTGGCATGCCATGAATCTGAGAGGCTAGCAATTTAAAACTCACTCCACGTCAAATTTAACAAGCTGGGAAAGGACAGCATTGGACTGGAGATTTTTTTTTGCCCTGAAGTTAAAGATTTCTGGTAGCTTTTAAGGCAAGATTTCCACGTCTTTGAGGCATTGTTTTTCTGTGCAGCCTTAAGTTCTACTGTTACTTTTCTGCATTGCTTCCACAGATGGAGATATCAGGTGCCTTGTGGTACACAACAAAAATTCCTGCTCAACAAGTTCAGAAAGCTCTGTGCTTCTAGAAGAGTCCCTAAGAAAATAAGGTCCCTTCACAGCAATCAGATCTCTGCAGGTCAAAGCAAGCAGCCCTACTGCAACACCTTCCACAGCTCTGAGACAAGATGCTTTACAGCATCAGCCAATCTTTCCAGAGCCACCATACTGCCAGGGCTATGGGCTATTACTGGTGCCACTTCTCTGGTGCCCTGTGGGCTGTCCTTTTTATGACTGACACACTGCTGATCTAAACAGAGCCATCCCTGCCAGTAGCAGGCAAGGCTCACTCAGATCTGGCTCTGGAGTGGCTTCGTGCAGACAAAGACGACTGGTCATTGGAGCTTCTCTTTGTGCTTGGAAGCAGCAGTAAATGAAGTCACTCTCAGTCACAGTAGCTGCTGTGCTATAGACAGACACATTAAAACGGAGTCGCCAAGACTTTCAAAGTCTGAGTCAGGCTCATCAAAACTGTTGTGCTCCAACAATCAGTGCACAGTTTACCATGTCATGCAATGGGTCAGGTGAAACTGAGTGTTGAGTAAACCCCACCTCCTCTAGCAAAACACACGTCCAGAGAGACTCCTTGAAGAAACTCTGAACCATCACACATGTGGTTCTTCCAGACCCCTGCAAGGCTCCTATCTGGGTTATTCCTGCGCTCTGCCATTCACTCAGACCTTGGTATTTTCAATCTGGATAAGTACCCTGCACCAATCTGGGGTTGGTGTCCTACCCTCTCCCCCAAGAGTAGCACCACAAAGCACACAAAGAGAGATTTAAGACTCAGACTTCAGAGCTGTTGGCACAGCAAGTCATCAGCCCAAGTGTGTGCATTTTATGATAGCAGCACCAGCTGGTGTAACAGCCAGTTCCACTAGCCACCCTGCACAGCACACCTGTGTTTGCTAGCCATGTCTGCCTGGGATCCCAGTTGCAGAGTAAGACCTACAAACTATCAGCACAGCAGTCGGCAGTGTTGCCCAATCTCACAATTTTATCACAAATACTAGGGATTCTGGCCCTCCCCTCCTCCAGGAGACTTGAGATTCGGTTTTATGACAAGCAGTTAGGTGTCTAATTATCCTCGAAACCAGGAAGAAAAGTCACTTGCTCCTATGAAGTTTCAGTTTGCTTTAAACCCACCAGCAATCCTGAGCACTTCACTGCAGAAAGCAACTTGCAAGGGGCATATGTTTACACTTAATAGCCAATGAGAAGAAATGCTGATGTTTTATCAGACAAAGTCTCCAGTCTCATTATCTGATGCCTCAGATGATGTTTTTCAAACCGTAACACTTCTGAAGGCTGGTAGTGCGGCAATACTGCCCACAGAACAGAGAAAATGGGAGCACACTAACCTTGGAAAAACTATGCCTTATGTGTTGGTTAGACGTGAAGGCTACAGGAGAAGGGTGGTCTGAAATGGCTGTGCACATTTGAGGCCAGATATTACAGAATCACAGAATTATTGAGGCTGGAAAAGACCTCTGAGCTCTTCAAACACAGCCTATGACCTAACATCACCACAACCTAGACCATGGCACTAAGTGCCACATTCAGTCAGTCCTTAAACACCTCCTTGGAGGCGTTTAAACACTGCCTTCGGCAGTCCATTCCAGAGTCTCATTCCTTTTTGCATGAGGACGGGCTTCCAAACATCCAATCTAACCCTCCCTTGGCAGCTTCAGGACCTGCCCTCTTGTCCTGTCTCTAGTTGCCTGGGAGAAGAGCCGGACCCCCACTTGACTACAACCTCCCTTCAGGGAGTTGCAGAGAGGGAAAAGGTGCCCCCTGAGTCTCCTCCAGGCTAAACAACCCCAGCTCTCTCAGCTTCTCCTCATATAACTCATCAGCCAGCTTCCTGCTATAATCTGGAATCAGCACAAGCTGCAGCCTCAGTTATGATAAAGGCAGCAAGCATCTCTGAGGAATGACTTTTAGGTGTCTTCTTGCCTAAGTGTTGATAGCACCCACTACTTTTTAAGAGCACAGTATTTACAAAACAATTTTGAGACTGTGAAGCATTCCTATAAATGCTTGCAGCCTTTTTATGGTCACCAGTATCTGTACTGTGCCACAGCATTACACATCATTTCTTCACCAGGACCGCAAAGCAGTCACTTGCCTGTGGGCGGACAGCAGATCTGGAATGGCAAGCAGTTTCAGCACTCCTTGTAGGAAGGCATTGCTGTTCTTCTGCCAGGTTGTGGTAAGGCTGGGGTGTTTTTTTGCCTTTCCTTAAAAAAAAAAAATCCAAATAAAACTCATATTTATGACAAGGGAAGTGGATTGTTTTGAAAACATTTGCTTGGGTGTTCTGGAGGAAAGCCTGTCTCAGACTGTCTGGGACATGATATCTTTGTGTCCCACTTGCCTCTGCAGCCCCTGAAGAAAGGAAAGCCAGCAAAGGCAGTGAGGAGCTGGTGAGGAAACAGGGCTGGTTCCACAAAGGCCCTTTGTTCCTTTCATGCAAGGGCTGTCACCAGCACAAAACAGAGTTCACCAAGTTTGTACCCCCGGTTCATGCAGAGGTTTTCCTTATCAGCCAGCACACTGATGTACACAGATCTGTTCCCTTTGCCTATCTGTGGGCCAGTGGTTTTGCAAAGGAAAGTTGGGAATAAGATTCACAAAACACAGGCAGCCATGATCCTTTATCATTTTTTCTCATTTACCAGGGAATTCTGACTCTACATCACTTAATATGTTAAGGCAAGATAGCTTATGCCTACCGTGAGGGAGAAAAAGGACTGAACTAACAGCATCTTGCTGGTGTAAAAGTAAGAGGTCAGATCTTGAGCTTCCCAATACAGTAGATCCAGAATAACCTCGGTGGAGGACTCCAGGCTTCACAAGTGGAAATAGCAACAGAATTTCACTAAAAGGTTTTGTTTCTGTTCAGAGCTTTCATTTCTACTAGATTGGATTTGGTGGGTTTCTTGGCCTGAAGCACTGGAAGGTTGCTGTGGCAACTTGTGGAATTTTTTCAACTCTACAAATCAGTATGACTGGCTCAGAGCTGTTGGTTTTGAGTTTCCAGCTCCTCCTTCACTTTACTTTTGTCTTTCTTCTCAGAGAGGGCACAAGTTAGTGCTGCACTAGGTACAGTTGCCACCTTGCCCTGGGAATTCTGTGAAGAGAGAGACTGGTACATCAAGGATCAGTAGAAGGAAGTGTTTGACAGAATTCCACTGTTTGCTGAAATGAAGAGTTTCCCCTCATTTGTGGCTGTAGGAATCCACACACCAGAAAGGGAGGATGGTTTGAAAGTATATGGAAAAGAGAAATGGACTTTAAAACGCCCACTGACACTGAGGCACCTGTGCATGGACTGAACAGACTCTATGGTTCCACAAGGAGCAAGAGCTGCTGGAAGTCTATTCCCTTTGAAGGGTTGGAGAGTGAAGCTTATCTCAGTTATGTAAGAACATGCGATTAATCTCCATATATCTGTGTTGGGGGTTTTTGTGTGCTGTATTACGTGTCTTGTTGGTTTTCGCCAAATAAAGTGAGTTTTGGTTTTTTTCCTGCAATTTGTAAGTGTTTTTTGAACTCTTGTTTTGTTTTTGTTTTGACATGTGAACCAAGTCAATTGGTTAATCTTGCCTCGGGACAAACCCTTGACACCCATCAAAAGCTACTAAGGATTTATCAGCATATCTATTTACCCTAAAGAATGCCCCACTAATATACACCTCATTAATTCTCACTAGTAAGCCAAAGCACTGACCAGTGCTCAAAGCAAGCTATGGGAGGAAGAACCGTACCTTTGGCAGGGTGGGTTGTACCAGGGACACAAGCAAGTTTGGCATCCAACCATCAGGAAGAATCCCTGTTCTTAAAGCAAATTACAAAGTCACTTCATTTCCCAAACACAAAATGGCCTTCCAAGCTTTACACCTAGTCAGGATGATGGATATTTTAACATTACTTACAAATAACTGCAGGACAAGTATTTCCAAAGCTTTGCCTCTCAAACAGCCATAACAATGACAGTAGCCAATAGCAGAAGCTGTCACATAACTCTGAACAGTTTTTCCAGTTCAGTGTCTTCACCTCCCTCTGAGTAGCTCATGACAAAGTTGTAAACAGCAGCAAAAAATGTAGATGTGCAGAACAGACTGTAATTCAAAAGATGTCACTAATCATAAACATAGAAGGGACTCTCAAGTGAGGCGAAGTGGCTAGAACTGCCATTAGTTGTGGCTTGGTTCTCTACGTAAAGTATCGGTGTGCTCTGGATCAGTGGAGATGATACGAATGAAGAGGGAAAGCGGAAGAATGAATCATGAAAACAGGAGCTGTCCATGTCAAGGTCATTAAATGCTCCTTTTGCGCTTGCTTTTTGGTAATGTTAGCTATTCAGTCCAAAATCATGTGGTGCTTCACATCAGCCAAATCAAACAGCAAACTAGAAAGGAGCCCTAAAACATGACTGGATCTCAGAGGTATTCTAGAACTCCAAGTGATAGAAGGAGTGCAGAAACTAACATTAGAAGGGGTTTGTCTACAAAAGGAAGGGCAGGAATAATGATTTAGCCCTGTGGCTGATAAAAGCTGATTTGGTGTAGCTGAGCTCCTAAATCCATCTGATGAGAAGATGCTGCTTTTATTTTAACTGGATTCCTTTTCAGAAGTGTTTTAGGATGTGCAGTAACACCTAACAAAAAGACATCCAATTCCTGAAGCTAGACAGCTGCTGTGGAGGGGGCTAATTAACAGGGAAAAAGCCGCTAGTCTCCAAGACCTTTTAAGTGCCTGTTCACTCTTCTCTGCAGCATGCTGCAATCTTGACTGTTACAAAAAAAAACCCCAGGAGCCTCCATCTTAGCTTAGGGGATGTTTTATGGCTCAGGGGCAGGGTTCGAGATACACGAAAGGGATGTCCTACAGATCTTTGAGCATTAGTAGGCTATTGCATGCTCACCTGTGATGGCAGAGAACTGGAATCAGTAGTCAGCATGGCCTCTCCTAGTACTTTTTTGCTGGCAGTGATCCACATACCCAGTTGTCTCTTGTACTGTGTTAGGACTCGAAGGGCATGCTGGCAACAGAACTACTGCTGTACTTGAAAGAGGGAAAAGGATTGGAGAAGAGAAATATTCAGACTATAAAGCAGCCGAGAAAGCTTCCTACACTGAACAACTGTGCCAGAGAGAGCTTGCATTGCTGGCTGGGATGTTCCCCGCAACTTTCTTCAGCCAAATACTGATACTGACATCAAAGGACTATGGTGCCAGCCTGAAAATGTCACACAGATTTCCCAGCCATTTGCCTTTGAAAATACTTGGTGCTAGTGCATAACCATTCTGGAATAACTATGGCAATACCTTGTTGTTAAATACATCGAGCTTGTGTCTATTTGAGAACTGTAAATACTTGCATAGTTAACATACCTGGTAAATAAGTACTAAGATACAGTTAAATTGTCCAATTAATTTTTGGAAATTAGAGAAGCCTAGAGAAGTTGCAATAAGGTGACTGAAGATGAATGAAAAGGTGAACTGAATTAAAACCTCGTCTAAGTCAATACTGGAACAGGTTGTCCAGATAAGTGGTGGAGGCCCCATGCCTTAGGACATTCAAAGTCAGGCTGGATGAGGCTCTGAGAAACCTGATCTAGCTGCAGATGTCCCTGCTTACTGCAAGGAGGTCTGGAGTAGATGACCTTTAAATGCTCCTTCCAGTCCAATGCATTCTCTGATTCTGCCATCAATTTTAAGACCATGAAGAGAGAGCAGTTTCCATTTTACCACTGAGAGTTACCACTTCCCTGCCATTGAGACTTCTAACACCACTAGCTCTGATCCTCTGAAACTTTTCTTGATAGCTCAACCTACTACATAGAGACCGTTAGTCTCACTGAATTCTGGGCCCACATTCCCTGAGGAAGGTTTACATACATAAACAGGCACTTGAAAGCTCCTCAGTTTAATAATACATTATTGGGAAGTAGGTTTCTATGAATTTGAGCCTTTTCATTAACTTCTGTAGACTCAGCATAGGGCTTGTAGCAAGTGTTGCTAGACCATCAGTATATCATGCTGCCTGTGGCACTGACTTCAGCTTTGATGACCCTTCTTTGATGTGGATCTTCTAGCAGCAAAATTCACATCCACTTCTACAGAAAGTGAAAGCCTGGGTCAGGCTGGGCATGCAGGACTGTGGATCACATTATCCACACTGTGGGACAGAGAGAAGCTCGTTTAAGGTTTGCTTTCTAAAGAGGAGATAACGTCAGGATGTTACAAGAGAAGAGCTGAAGACCAGAGGGTAAATGGCCTTTTACACAAACCAGCACTGCAGCTCCTCGAGCATGACAAGGCAGAGAACTGCCCACTGTGGCACAGGGAACACAGCATTTTTGAAGGGGCTGGGAAATGCTCACTCTAAAGCACTGCCTCTGCCTGTCCATGCTGCTTTCCAGTCCTCCCATGTATTGGACAGTCCCTCACTCACCAGCAGGTTTACATCTCCAACAACTGCAGTTTGAATAATGAGTGCTTTCAGATGAGGCTTTATGTTTTGTGGGCTCCTGTTCCACCTTTCCTTGCTTTCCCAAGCACTTGGGTACACATCTACTAATCAACAATCTTTCATTCTTTGGCACTGCCTTCTGATGAACTTTTCCCTGTCACTGACACTTCCTTGGTGGTTCAGGAAGTCTGCCAGTATGCAGTAGGTTTGACTGCTCATTTTAGCCTACTAATACTGAAGGTCCTTTGGCTCCCCCCCCTCCACACCGTGAATTACATGGCATGCAAATACAGCCATTTACAACCTTTGCAAAGTCCCAGTTTTCCTCTAGCCATTTCATTACTGGAAACAGCATTTCTCTATTTGACATAGAGCACACTGCCATTTCCATGCTTGTTTTGCTTTCCTATCTCCTTTATCCCCTGCTCTATGTAAACATGAATAACAGAGTACAACACCTGGGTATTGCAGTGTGGCAGCCTTACAGATACTCCCAAGGAGCAAGTGAGTGCTCTCTCTTTGCTTTTGTGAGGATTTTCTTGCCAGGGAAGGCTGGCTGTGGATGAGAACACTAATACAGATATCCCATCTCAGCTGATGAGTAGCTATATTGAATGGAAGTAGAATCACAGGATGTATTGGGTTGGAAGGTAACTCCAAAGGTCATTTAGTCCAACCTCCCTACAACAAGCAGGGACAACTACAACTGGAGCAGACTGCTAATCACAAACTACTGATGCTCTCCGAACAATCTTTCAGTTATTGGTCATGTAATTCCTTTTCTTTGACATTTTCCTATTCTGTTATTTCCAACACAGGCTTCAACAGAGCTGTGACTACCTGCTAACTACACACTTACGTTAGAGCTGCACTCAGTACAATTGTATTACCTTCTTACAGCAAAGGCAGCACTGAGATATGTTTGGTATCAGGCAGCACCAGGGAAAATGTCACGTAGAGATCAAGATCACCATAAGAGAAATTCAGCTGCTTCTTGGAAGGTGATTGTCTTAATAACTGTAAAGAAACTCCACCTGAGTGTAAGCAAAGCAGACTGTTACCACTGTGGAGCAGGGCTGTATTAAAATGCTGAATACTTGCTCTGTCTCAGTTTCCTGTTTTGTTCTGCAAACATACGAAAGTTCTAATTAAGATGGAAGAAAAAGAAAGGAAGGAAACAGTAGGAAACAGCACTGCATTAGGCAAATGCTGAAAATCTGGAGCAAGTGCAACTGCCAGGAGTTCTGCACAGCTGAATATCTGCTGCTCAGCTCCACCAGAACTGAAAGCACAGTGGTAACTCGTAAGAGTGTGAATGCCTCTTGAAGTATAACCTTTCCTTTGCATATGGTAAAGAAAACTGGATGCAAACAAATAAACAAAACAAAAAGGCAGTAAAACATTTCCACATAGGGACAGATGTACTAAGGTTTGAGTTACTGAGGTACTTCAGTGATGGAAGGTGTATCTGTCCCTTGGAAATCTGTAACAAGGTTTATTTCTGCACCTAACAATCTCTTCACATCTCTGACTCCACTCAGACATTTCCATGTCTAAGTCATCAGCTCCAGCACAGCTGGAAGCAATGCAAGGAGAAGAATGGAGGATCTCCTGGTAGGTCCGTGTAGGTGCACAAGTCTTTCACCAACCAGGTGCTACCAGCAAGCCCCTGATGACAGTGGTAGTTTCCCTTCTGGGCTGAGCTGCATTGAAAACAGAATCATCTGCCTGAGCAAGTAGTGGCTCACTCTCAGAAGGGTCACTGAAGAACGCCTGTGTTCTGTTCTGTGGGACATACAACACGCTCTATGATAATGCAGGCCTTTGGCAAACTTTAAAAGGTGGTTTTCATTTATAAACCTTTGATAAGAGCCTCAAAGCCTCTTGAATGACAGACATTTGCAGCTGCTGTTAGGGACCCGGTAACCCCAGCCATTGAGCTCTTTCCCACCTAGTGCTACGGGTGACGCATCAGTATTTATCACTCACACAGTATTTATTTACAGATAAGTAGGTGGCACTTCAGGAGACACTAAGTGTCCTGGTGTTTAATAGACTTAAGCTAGAGCACTGTCAGTTCTTTGCCAAGGTCTCTCTCGTTGCACCACTTGATGGCACACTTGCATTAGCACACTGCAGGCTGACGGCAGGACAAACCAACTAACAAATCCTGTCCAAAGTTATTCCACTTAATTTGCCTTTTATCATGAATGTACCTGTTTAATTGATTAAAGGAATCCAATGCTGTATTACTGAGTAGGAATAAACAGGGCATAGAAAATAATTACACCAAGAAAATCCTGTATTTTGCAATTTTAATCCCAGATACTGTCTGGATAATTCATTACTTTTTTAATTCTTTCAGTGAGTTTGGTAAAAACTGTGCATTTGCCTTGCTGAAACTTGTCTCTTTCAAGGGTGGCAAATTTTCCTTGCCCAGTATTTTCCTCTCTCTCAAGCTTGTTCATCGGATGTGTTCAAGCATGATTCAGTGTTTCCTTTTTGTTCTTTTGGTTCAAAAGCAGCAGTGAATTGCTACTGAAAATAAACAGCACCGCCTTCTGATTAGCTAGATGGAAATTCATTTATACCCTCTGAGTAACAACATTGAGATTCAACTTCATACCAAAGGAACGTTCTCCAGTGCGCTGTATGAGGCTAGTGAGTGAGTATGAAGTGTTACCACACATACCACTTATCTCTGGATGGTTATAAATACGTCAGTAACCGTGCAGATGGTTACAGGCCACAGGCAGAAACAGCTTGATGGTCTGTTGGATTTTATGACTTTATGAAGAATGTATTAAAACATTTATTAGCCTTTTATACGCAGAATCTTAATGGCAAATACAACTGGCCAGAGCCTGAAGTTAAAACGTGTCAGGGACTGAGGTGAGATCTTCAAAGGGTGGCTGACTGTCATGGAAGCATCTTCTGTTCAAGGGCTGGAGCCAAGTTTTCAGTAAGAATCTCAAGGGGAAAACTGGAACCATTTCAGAATAAATGATTTACTGTCAGCCAGATGACCCCTGGAATCTCTAAAACCTAAATCCTGCAACCTCTTTTCTAAAAATAACTTTACTTGGTCCACAGTGCAGTTGCTAACAATCATTCCTGCCCACGACTTCCACTGATCCCTTACTTTGACACCTACCGTTCCCCTGAGGATTAGACTAGCAAATACAGAACCTGGCCCTTGTTCTACAGTCACCCTTGTTCAACTTTTTTTTAATTTGTTCCTTCCCTTCCCCAATGCTTCTGTATTTCAAATGCAGGGGGTAAAAGATGGGCTAGAGGTCTAAACCAGGGAGAGTTCGTGCTGTTTATTCTGCCTGAGACAATGGAGAAGCAGAGTGGGAGCCTCGGGAGCGTCATGGGTAGGTAGCACCTGAGAGTTTTTGAAGCATATACTGTCCTGATTTCCTCCATTACCCACTGAATTGCATTGGCAGTGAAAACTGCAGCTTCAGGAAAAATAACTGCTAAACAACAGCGGCAGTAAAGTCCTGCAGCCTTTCTCAATTAAATTAAGTGGAAATTTAGTCCTTGAGTACTACTGAAACTGGCTGAGCAGAATAAGAGCAAGTGCCCTGGTGGGCTCGGAAACAGTTCAGGGTAGGAGAAAAACTGGTTGCTTTCCTCTGTGGCCACCCTTCTTATGCCCCCTTGAAGAAGTCAGTGGCCACCCTGTAACATGATGTTAGCATAAGAGAAAAAACAACAGATTCAAAGTTGGATCTGAGGTCACATAATCTGCTGGATTTAGAGGAGGGCCACTGTCTTCCCCGTAGCCACCATTTGTTTTCTGGTTTTGCATCAGCAGCTTGTACTTCCACTATTATTCATCGTCTCAGCCATTAGCTCTTGATCTTTGAGGGCTATTTTGGTGTTGTTAGTATGTCCTTCCTATATTGTATATTTCTGCATCTTCTGTTTATCCCAGAACTTCACACACCTCACGTTTGTTAGTGGATCCTACAAACATCAGTCCTATGAAGAACTTTTTGTCTCCATAAATTCCTGTGTGACAGGAACTGGAGTCATTTTCAATAAGAAAGGAAATACCTTTTCACCAATTTAATGTAAACTGCCCAAAATGAAAGAATGAAGCAAACAAGAAGTCTTGGTCACCATAGCCAATGAATCCAGGAGATTTCAATGATAGCTAAGAGCATCTACTTCAGCCACCATAAAGAAAGGAGTACTCAGACTTCAAGAACACGATTTGGGATAAAAGTAGAGTAGGAAGCACAGGTTTTCATGGAAGAGAACAGACTGCAGATGGCTAAAGCCTTTAAACCTCTTTCTGCAGTGCTTAGGACAATTACCCAAACAAACAGAAAGGTTTTTAGCTGCCTTTAAGGAGTTATGTCTCAAAGGGATGCTGCCATTTAGTACCTATAAAATGAAAACCATGGCAAAAAAAAAAAGCAGGTGAGAGGAATCTGTTGTGTTTACCATTGCCAGTGAAAGAGTTTTCTGCAGCTCAGAGTGTTCACCTACTTGCTCAGTATGTCAGATGGTGCGAGTTTGCATTCAGAGCTTGAGTTGGCTTGTACCAACGCAAATATCTTGAGGGAAAACAGCAGTACGCGTGTTGGTAGGACAGGTAGCAGAGGCAAGGGAGAGTATCAGTAACTTCTGAAGAGTCTGCTCAGCGTGCCAGAGATTAAATTTATTCAGGAAAGTCTGCAGGGAACACGGGCTCCAGCTGGTGCTGGGGGAAAGGGGTTTATTTCTGCTCTCCACTCCCTTCTGGCATATCTTGGGTTAAGGGTCTCTTGCCAGTGGCAAATGGGGAGTTCTTATCCAACTGGCATTTTTATCTGAGGGTAGTATTGATTCCCTACTCACATGCATCAGGCCTTCCATGAGGCACAGACTAGACGGTTGCACGGTCTCTGCTGCTCAGTGCAAAGGGAGGATGAGAACAGTGTCTTACACTTTCTCTCTTGAGTCAGGCAATCTTTACTCATTACAACACAGTTCTCAGATGAAGTATCTGGACACATTTTTCTATATCCAGAATCTGCCTAGAATAACCCCTAAAACTTATGACAGCAGGCAGACACAGGACATGGCTGTGATCTAAGAAAATGGGGTGCATTTAACTTTGTCTGCTTTCCAAAGCTTGTCCACTGACTTGAATTTGTGAGTCTCTTCCTATGGTGACCAAGCTCTTCATAGTGCTTGGGTGTCCTTTCTCCCTTTCACCATCATTCTCGTCTCAGTTCCCCATTACTTTTGGTGTATTTTGAGCAGCACTTAACCCCAGCGCTCTGTGACAGGCACTTTATCAGTGTAACAAAGCATCCCTGGTCTTATGGAAAACAGAAGTCCTTGTCTGTCTGCACGCAGCCAAGACTGGCAGGGGTCTCCCCTGCAGAGTCAGAGATGGAGAAGAGAGAACTTGGCAGCTTTACCTTGATAAGCCCATGAGTGTGAAAGACATATCGCATGCAATTTCCATTACGGAGATCACCCAGAATCCATGAGAAGCGTGAATGAGTGGAGGGAGTCAGGCATGTGGGAAATGATTCAGACCAGAAACCTTGGGCAGTTCCAGGTGTGCCTGCTTTCCAGAGGAATCAAGGGGGTTCTCACAGGTGCCTTACAGAATCAGGAGGAGATCATCCATGACAAAGTTTATCAAGATAGCATGGGAACCTTCCTTCCCCTAAAGCAAAAAAAGGGTGATAAATTCTCTCAGGCAAGAAAAGTTCTAGTACCACTCAAAACTGCTTTGCTGCTTTCTCACACTAAAAGGTGGTTAGGACTTAAAAGCAATGTACTAACTAGCCTTTTCTTTTGCTAACACCAGCAACTTTATCTGCAGGTACATCCTCCCCCTTTGTGTTGGAGAAAGAATAGCAGACTATTGGTGGAGCTGGCTTTCAGAGGCTGAATACCCCAGCTGTCCTTACAATGAGAAGTCAGAGATGAAGATCCTATTCTTTAGCAACATCTCAAATTGTGCAGCTGCATGAGCCACCCACAGCAAAGAGTCTGGTATGTACTGTGTTGCTATGCAGGAAGATCCCATCCAGGAGCTGACTGCAACTTGGCAACAAAGATGACTGGCCATCAGCTGGACACTTGAGCAAATAATGATCTACAGCAAATACTTGCACTGTGATACCATTGATGAGCAGTAGCAGATGTCACAATCTTGAAACTGGGGTTTATCAGACAAGAAATTGCAAATTGAGAGTCATCTTCCTAAAGTTGGCTGTTTGATGTCAGCTGGGAGAGATGCAAGGAGCCATGCACCTCAAACACCTGTTTGTGCGTGGTTACCAGACACCAACTTAGTTTTAAAAGCTGAATGCAGTTAAGGAAGGAAAGAAGCTTTTGCTACTTACATTTACCACCCCCTCCAGCACACACACAAAAACCTTTCGTGCTTGGAAGCTGGGTAAGACCACAACATATTTGTACAAGTTCAACATACCATTTCTAAAGGATGTTGTTTTTCTGAAGCGAAGAATGCCATTAGTTGAAAAAGCAATCCATATGCATACAAGTTCTTTCAGACTAATGCTGCCACCAAAGTGTTGCTCACCAGCACAAACACCACTAAAATAGCATCACTGCAAGAGTTCAGCAGCCTAGCTTCAAGAACCAAAGTCAAATAATGGTTCCTTTCACAAGGCAAGTAGAAGCAAAGTCTGCTTATGTCAATCAGTATGAAAATGTAATTCAGTGCAACAGAAATCAATTTCTCTCCTTGGAGCTAAGATAACTAAATATCACACAGTCAGCTTAATTACTTTCTGATATTTATACAGCTTCACCTTTAAACTCTTGAAAAAAATTCACAGTTCATTTGTTTGTTCTTCCTAATTCCTTTCTGTTCTGCTTTATTGCTTAGGAGAAGGAGACTTACAAAGCTTTACGGTGGCAATAAAATCTTATTCAAATTCAGACTTTCTTTTGTGACCAGGAGATGGAATCAATGGTCCATCACACCCGTCAGGCCATCTCATTAATATTGCTAAAACAAAGCGCTCAAAACCAAGGTCCTTAAACCTTCCAAAAAAACCCCATTCCTTATCTGATGCCTTCCCTTGAGCAGCACATAAGCTGCAAACCCCTTCATTTGGTCTTCTGCTCTCCGAAGATATGTATCTGTCCAAGTCTCTTTCAGTATCAGTGGCTTCTCTTAAAGCCCTTGCTTTGCCACCTTGCAGCCTACTGAGACCCCTAGGTTTGGGGTAGAAGCAGCACAAAGTCTCCTCTGCAAAGAAACAAAGGGTCCTGGACCTTCATGTTGCCCTGTCCCATGTGCTGACCTGCTGCATCTTTTGGACTCTCACAAGTCTGTCAAGGAGCATCAAGTTACCAACACTAGAACAAGCCTGAATATCTGTGGCATGAGCAGATACCCTGTGCCGAGAGCTGCCTGGATAGTGTGACTAGTCACTAGTGCACAGAGTACTTACCTTGGTGGTAGGAAACCAGAAACAGGTGCTGGAGGAAGAGGGCTGCTCTGTTAGGGAGAACAAATGAGAATTCACAGGTCACCATGCCACCAGAAGCAGAGCAGGGTCAGTAAAGTCAGACATCCCAGCAACATCATTGACCATCAGACAAGCATCACACAAAGATGACTCAAGTCCCAGGGCCAGCTAGGAAATCTGTTAAGCAAGTCAAGGTCAGCAGAGAACAAGGCTATGCCCAAACCCTGTCTACAGCACACCTCACAGGAAGGGGAGGAGCAGTCAGACTTGAGCTTACATAGAGCTGGTCTGTGGGTGGAAGCTGGAAGCATCAGGAGAGGGTAATGAGATTGGTGTCTATTAGCACCCTCAAACCCTTCCAGCTGCCTCTTCTTAGGCTGATTTAAGTAAAGGATTTTCCTACTTGTCCATGAGATACAGTAGACAATTTGGTTTGAGAAATTCAAAGAGCAGTTCCTCAGTTAAAAGGGTTTTACTTGTTATAAATATTTAAAGCAGGCTCCTGCACTCGTCCCTCATGATGAGGTTTGTAATTGGTTCTTGCATTTGGGTTTATGCCTCTAAACGCAAGACACGGGCGATTTCTGAGACCCCTGCAATGTCTCTTTCTCAATTTGCCCTGAAAAACTATGCTTTTCCTTCATATACCCTTCTGCCACCTGGTCCTTTTCAGGCTCATACAATTTCTATAAGGACTATCCTTGAAGAACAGACAGGTCTATGAATTTCAGGGACACTTGGAACAGGTATGGTCCTGATGTGCCTATAACTCAATGGTCCTGACAGTACAGGATGACGCACAGCTTTCAACTCCTGTGTGATTAACGTCACGTTCCCTAGATCACAATAAGCAGTCTTATAAAGGCATACTCACTAAAGGGGGCTTCACAGCAGATGCATGCACTCCTTTGAGTGCAAAGTCACGATGTGATAGAAGTAAAGATGTAGATCTGCATGGCTGTGCAAAGTGCAGTAATAAAGATGATTATAACCTCCAGTCTCTCTAAACTTACCAAGGGCAATAGCTTAGTTAATCAATCCTGAGGAAAGTTTCCTGTACGTTTTTCATCAGCGAATGAATGAAAGCACAAACGATGAAGATGATTCATACCCAGCAAACAAAGGCATAAGAAGCTCAGAGTGTAGATGGCTCAACATAGCTTAATTAAAACAGGCATTGCGGGAGACTGTTGGTAATGCCCTCTCCAATCTCTTCTGTTTCAAACGGCTGCAGCCCACTTAGGCAGGATCTTAGGTTAAAACTACTCTAAAACTGAAGGCAAAGAGCATGTCGGTGTTTATTCTGCCTTAGCAGACATTGGGGCGGAAGGCACCACTAGCATTTCAGGCAGGGTACATGTGTCAGCAGTGGTATTTAGGTCTCTGTGGTTTTGCACACATGCAACAGCTTGAGGCTTTCAGAGGGATTACCTGAGTGATGAGCTGGTTATTGATTATTGGCAAAAAGCTGAGACATAGTATAAAATCCACAGACTTGCCCTTAAAAACCTGCCATTGAGAGTTCAATTATTGACTTTCGGATTAGTTTTAGGACTGCAGAGGCAAAGATGTCAAGAAAGGATTATATCCTTCTCTATGTGCATGGACTAATTGTAGAGGGAAAGTAAAAAGAATTAAAAAAAATAAAATTCAGTCTGCCTGGGGAAGAAAGTTGGGGTGAGGCCAGGCCTCTGCAGCATATTTGATCGCCAGTGATGGTAAGAATTATGTCTATTCTTAATTTTTTCCATTGCAGTTGATAATAGCATTTAAAATGAAACACCTTTCCAGAATCAGAGCTCCAGTCATTCTCTGCTAGGACAAACACCGCCTTACCAACACGAACATGAAAACCATGAAGGATGATGCATTAAAGATGAGAAGACTAACTTTTTGGTAACGAAAGCTGATACTGTAGTGTAACCACACCATTCCAAGAGGTAGATTTTTCCAGGAAACCTCAAAAACTGCAAGGCTCATGCTTTAAATCTCTTCAGATTTGATTTACAGCAGAGGATGGTTTTTGGAGAAAAATATCATTTCTGTTGCCATAATGGTGCTTGTTATTGTGAGAGGCAGCATTCAAATAGGGTAAGTGATTGAAAACCAGCAAAAGATGCCCCTTAGGAAGGAAGACTCCTCTAACACAGAACATCTTTCATTTTCCCTGTGTATCACTAGGTTAAAAATTGGCTAGTTTCAATCTACAGCCTTTAAAGTCCAGAATTTGCAGTGCAGAGTTCTGGCTTGTAACAACTTCTGATGAGAGGTAAACTCATGCTAGGTTTATCTCTTCAGCCTCACTAGCAACTTTCTTTTCATTGCAAATTGCTGGGCAAACTACTCACTTTCAAGTTTTTCCTGTATTGACTTGGATTTTGTTCTCTTACATAATTTATTTTTCATGGGTGATGGAACTCTGCTGGACTCTGTGGCATACAGCTTCCATTCTGCTACTGAAAGGGCCTGAATTCTAATCACAATTTCCATGTGAATTATCCTTGGATTAGAAAGACAGGTCTTGCATGTTTCTCAGCTGGAGAAAAATGAGGTTTATGTGGGGATGGGAGACGTTCATGTCAAGAGTTGATAACAGCATGAATTTCTGGATTGCTGTAGTTGTATCCACATTTGGCATGGATGAGGGCCAACTTGCTGAGAGGACAACTGACCTTTGAGATCCCTGATAGGACAACTATTAGTATCAATTACATATAACTAACATCCAGTCATGATGCGTAAAAAAGCCATGCAGCCCATATGGAAGGAAGATTAGGATCATGTGTGCCTGGGAGCTGCTGGTTTTCTGCACTGGTACTGTCTACACTAAGACTGCATTTGTATCGTGTAGCTTAGAGCATCCCCAGAGCAGCTTCAAGTGATAACATGGCCAGTCCTAGTCTGGAGAATAATTGCATTTGAAACAGCTTCCTCCTCATTTGCAGACTGGTGCTGCTCAGTCTGCTGTGTTTGAAGATAAAGAACAGGATTTTCTAAAGCAGTCATGGTTAGTTTGGGTTATTTAATGACATAGCAAGGAACTGACTAATTAGCACATATTGTCTGATACAAATTGTCCAATAGCCAACACCTGATCCCCTGTCTGATCTTTGATGAACCTATAGGGCCGTTTATTACTAGTGTTACTACCAGTACATCTGAGAAGACAGTTTTTATCTTATTAAGACAGTGTTTATCTGATTAACCTGCACACAACATCCTGTTGTTCCTCTGCAGGACAGATGTACAGAGCTTACAGGACGCAAAGCGGTCCATTTTACCGTGAAAAGGCAAGAAGTGAACTACGGTCACTGTTCTAGAAACTGGCAGTCACGCTTCTGTTCCTTATGTTGCTGTTCCGATAGGATGCAATTCGCTTGGTCTCACACAGAAACTACTTGTCCATGTTGACATTTGCAGCCCTCTGGGATAGCCCCAGCTACTGACCTGTTTGCTAAACACTAGCTCAGCTGTGTCGGTTCTGTTGAAAACTATTTCCTGGCATTTGTGCTCAGCGCACACTGTTTTGCAGAACCCCAGCCATGATTGTTTCCTTTCTTGAGGAAAATAACCTCTCCACTTAGGCCATTGAAAACCTGGGTGTTAAATGCCTTTCATGTCTTTTATGAGCACTGTGCACCCACTTTCTCTATTGTGAGAAATCATGCTGTTAATAGCATGTCCATTTGTCAAGCTTCAGGTCTGCAGACTGTTAGCGGGGTTGTTTCTGAGGAGCACAAAATGACCCTTAGACACTCTGGACTGCGGAACTACATTTACGCTTAGGAGCAAAATTCAGAAGCACTGTCCCTTGTAAAAATAGCAACTTCTGCCTTGGGCTGGGAGGGAGGCCTGAGTCCTCAGAGGCGTAACAGCCTGAAGCTATTTCCTTCTGTCAGTTATTCAACTGAAGTCAATGGGAAATTACCCAGGACAATACATCCCATTAGAGAGAATGGTTCTGCAAGTCATGACGGCACTATGCAGTATGCAGAAGTCCTTCTGCAGCAAGCAATAAAGATTACTCACAGGAACGTCTGCAATTCTTACAACACAGGCTGCAAGCTGCACTCTGTTTACATGGCAACTCCAATGCTGCTAGATGGCAATTCCAATTGGAGAAGAGCACTTGTACGTTTTTCCTCCAGTAGACGTCTGTAAGCTCTGAGCAAACTATTCTCGTTGGAGATATCTCTGCTTGTTGTAGAGAGTTTGGGCTAGATAGCCCTTAGAGGTCCTTTCCAACCCAATATGTTCTATGATTCTATGCTTCAATTATGACAGTAGACCATAAATAGACTTTGGGTTGCAACGTGTTCAGAAAAAGCCAGTGACTACCTGGGCTTCCTTTACAGAAGTATCCTGGTGCACTCATTTCTTGAGTGTCGTGCTGAGTCTTGGCATTGCATTATCAGCTGTGAGAGGTCAGAGCTGAAAGACTAAAAATTGATGGGAAGATTTTTGACTTTGAATGACTTGTACAGTATCAGAAAGATTAAAAACACTAAAGTGATTTATGCCAGCTGAGGATATGAGCAGGCTAGTTTATTTTTGGCCAATAGCCAACGTAAAGGGTGAGAGTAGAGCTCAGCGGTCTGCAAATAACTGAAGGTTGTTAAATACCAAGGAGGAAATGAAATGATTTAATGAAGCACACAAAGGTGTAACTAGAAGTAGTTGGAGTTAATTAAGGAACAGAAAATTGTAAATGAGTATCCAGAAAGCTTCTTGCTAATGAAATATAATAGACTGCCAAATCACCTTTGACTGATACTTCTAAAAGTGGGTGTGACAGAGTGCAAATGTCTTGCAGGTTGAGAAAGATGGTGTTTACAGCATATGAATTTATAGTTACCATGCGACTCCGTTAGCCAAGGCTTTGCAGTCTTGGACTCATCTAGTACTTCCTAACACACACACGTCTTACCTGTTGTGCACCATCAGCTCTGTTTTAGAGTCATAAGCACTTACCCACCCTGGATTTTTGCTCCCTTTAACATACATCTAATCCTCTTACTTCTGCAAGGAAAACCCAGCCCCCTGAAAACTTGCTCTGTGCTTTGTAGAGAACTGCTTTTATGGTTCGATGGAGAAAATAATAATGACTGTGTGGAACAGTAGGCAGGATTGCCTTTGACAATGTTCTCAGATCAAAAGAGGTTTTCTGAGCAGTCTCAAAATTCTTAGGGAAAGCCCTCCCTTCAGGAAAGGCAATGCAAAGGGACTGCCTAGGCAGTGCCAGGCAGGAGGAGAGAAACTTGAGCTCAGGTGAAGCATAGGATTGTTACTGCTCCCTTCACATTAGAATCTGTAGCAACAGACTGGGGGAGTGACATTTCCCCTTGTGAACAAACCGTGAATCATTAGCTCAGATATTTGAGAGATTGAGATTATCCTGAATTTGCTAAAATAGCCACATCTGAATTTATTTCACAGCTCATTAGGGAGCTGTGTATAATAAATTACCCAGCATGTAACATTCAGCTAACCTGCCAGCTCCCTGGTTTGGTTTATGCTCTGGATTGCTGAATGTGAATAAGTGAGTAGCGCCTGTTTGACCACTGTGTCATTGTGCAAATGACAGAGACAGTGACTGGATGGGGCTTTTTTTACCTTTCCATTGAATCTAAAGTGTTTTTTCAAAAACCTGGAAGTGATTTCCTGCGCTCTACGCACATGAGGATGGCTACGACTTGATAAGAAAGGGCACATTAGCAGAAGGACGGCAGGGCAGCAGGGTGCATTTTTCTTTCCTAATTGGTTCCCACAGGGCTGGTTCCTCTCTGCCCAGTAATTTCTACTGCCCAGTGGGTAGGATTTCCAGACAGGCTTGAGATGCCTTACAGAACTCAAGGACATGCTGGACACAGGCTCAGCCTTGCCGTTCTGTTATTCCCTTTGGGCTGTGCTCTCATCTGACTCCTGCACCGTGGTGGGCACAGGGAAAAAGATTCACTTCAGTTTCCATCTGTAACAGCTATGTGGGTGAAGCAGAAAGAATTCCTGTCAGGTTCTTTCTTTTAAACAACTCAGTCTTTCAAAGAAGAGGGAGTTTACGCTTTTTAAGCTTTTGTACCCTTTTGTAAGATTTTCTTATTTTCACTTAATTGTTTTTCCTTCTCTGTTTTAAAGTTGTTATCTAAAACAGGTAAATGGATCTCTGCAGAGTGAGAAGATGTTTCATTAATTTCTTTGGTCCCTTCCAATCCCTAATAATTCTATCTACTCTTTCTTCTAGCAAAAGCTTTTGCTGATGAACATGAAGCTTTTGTGAGGTGTTTTCCTGTAGAGTAGTTCCATTTTTTGCCAGCACCATCCTTGGAAAGGAATGGATTTTTTTCAGTGGCTAGTTGTTCCAGGCTGGACTGTGTGGGGACAAATCCTATTTCCTCTGGCCTGTCTGCATTAAGTCTGTTCTGACTAGCTATGCAGATTTCCCAACTGATTTCACTAAATCAATGATATCTGTTACTTTGAAATGTATTTTAGATCTAAGAGAGGTTTAATCACTGTTCTGTGGCTTGCTAAAGAGATTAAAAAAAAGAAGGTAAGGGTTAAATATTGGATACTCTTACCTTTTATAAGGAGTGTCCTGTGAAAAAGATGTGTGCCTTTAGCAAACCAGATTTCAAACAGACACAGGAAGACTGGTGCTCACATGGATTCAGATTCTGTCATAAAATAAGTCACAACATAGACTAATTTATAGGCTGATGTTAAGTGATCAGTAGCACTGACAGGTACAAGAAAGCAACACACAGGTGTTATAGCACCTGAAACAATTGGCCTAATTTTTAAAACCAATTGCTTTCATCTGCTGACCTAAGACTAAGGTTTGTGTGTTCACTTGGTAGTACAGCTGAGCAGCACTTGCACTGAGATGGCACCCAAGATCGCAGGCACCTTGCAGCCAGCACTAGCTGAGAGCAGAACTGGAGGCAGACTATACCTTGCTTCTGTTTTGCCAGCTGCATCCAGGAAAAAAGTCACACTTACTTGTTTATACATTTGGATGACAAACGCTCTGCTCGAGCCAGGCACCAGGGCTAAGAAAAATGGGCTTTTCTTGTTACCCTATGCCTTACTCCCACTACTATGCTACCACCTTCCTCACACAGGAATTACACCCAGGTAGCTCTGCAAACTTCAGATGTTTGTTGACACTGACCTAAGTATGGTTTGGAAACACTCTGCTCAGTGCAACACAATACAGGGATTTCCATTTTAACCAAACCACACAGTCTGCTTTAATTGCTTTTCTGTAATAATATAGCAATGCAGTGTTGGCGTTGTATGAATAATTCAAGGAAGTAAAATGATCGGTTATCAACAAGAGATGGCTTACAGTGATTACTTAATGCATTTCATAGATATTTCAAAGACAAAGAGATGTGTCTGCAGGTGCAATGTGAAACACTACATTGAGAATATGTACAAATGTAGTAACTGTGTTACTGGAGGAGAGGAAAAATAAGTCATCTGAAGATAGTGAATAAAACATTTTTATATTCCCTGAATGTATGCTATCTTCTTCTATTAAATAATGAACAAAAGGCCTTTGCAAAATGCAGATAATCTCTTGTGCAATCGGTACACTTTATTTTATGCAAAGAATGAAAAGAATTGAAGACACTGGACTCTAGTGGGCTGGTTAATAAATATGGTAGTTTGTATGCAGCAGCAATATCTAAGGGGATAGATTTTCATAGAATCGTAGAATGTATTGGGTTGGAAGTGACCTCTAAAGGTCATCTAATGCAACCTCTCTACAACAAGCAGGGACATCGCTAACTAGAACAGATTGCTCAGAGCCCCAGCAAGCCTGACCCTTAATGTCTCCAGGGATGCTGGGGCCTCCACCATCACTCTAGACAGCCTGTTCCAGTGGTCTACACCCTTAAAGAATATTTTCTCATGTCCAGCCTCAATCTACCTTTTTGCAGCTCAAAAACCATGATCCCTTGTCCTATAGTTCCCTGCCCTTGTGAACAGTTCTGCCCCAGTCTTCTAATAGGCTCCTTTCAGCTATTGGAAGGTGGGTATAATGTCCCTCTGGGTTCTTCCCTTTCAGGCTGCACAACCCACATTGGCTGCTCATAGCAAAGAGTGTTCAGGTTTTGCTCCAGTAAATACATACCCTGCATGCAGAAGCTAATCTTTCTGTGTCCTCCTCACTCATCCAATCTCCACGCTGTGCATGGTGTGGCAGTGGTGACCCAAAGCGGCAACTGAAGGGAAATGAAAAACAGAACATGTAATGCTGAAGCTGTCATTCAAACTTCTAGGCTGCAGAACTGGTTTTTTGCAGACATCTCTGTCTCAGGTTAGTGCTAGAACTGAAAGCTGAAACAGCTTTTCAGAGCAACACTCAGTGGCTACTAAAACCTCCCAATGGCTTCTGTAAAGATGGAAGACTTGAAGTTTTTTTACAAGGCTCGAGTCACTCATACGTTTGAACCAGTTTACTTTATGGAAAGAAATATTCCCACACAAAATTCTTAGTGTGTCTTCTTACCCTTGAGCTGTACAAGCACCATGAGAGATCTGCCCTTGAAATAATCTTGACGATTTCCTTGCACTAAGTAAATTGCCTTGTTAAATACACCTCCCCTTTTTTGACATTCCTTCTCTTTTAAAGCAAGTTACAGGAGAAACTTGTCTTTTTCTCTCCTCATTCTAGTGCCTTCTACAGTATTAATTTACGTGTTCACTATTACAATAACTATCTGATGGTGGCAGTACTTGGTGAAGTGATAGAGTCACACTAAATAGGGTGTGACAGATTAATTCTGTAATTTGAAAATCTGCGAGGTATGAGGCAGCAAGCACTGCCTCTTTCTGTCTTTATCAACTGTTAGAGCTCCATTTTGCAGTGCATACTGTCCCAGGGGCATGCTATTCCACACAAAAAGTCTTGATTTGGAGGCCTCTATCTAGTGCAGTCCTCCAAGGGTCAGTACTGGGACCAGTCCTATTCAATCTATTCATTGATGACTTGGATGAGGGATTAGAGTGCACTGTCAGCAAGTTTACTGATGACACAAAGCTGGGAGGTGTGGCTGACACCGCAGCAGGCTGTGCTGCCTTTCAGTGGGACCTGGACAGGCTGGAGAGCTGAGCAAGGAGAAATTTAATGAACTATAACAAGGGCAAGTGTAGAGTCTTGATCCAAGCAAGAACAACCCCAGGTACCAGTATAGGTTGGGGACTGACCTGTTGGAGAGCAGCATAGGAGAAAGTGACCTGGGGGTCATGGTGGACAGCAGGATTATCATGAGCCAGCAATGTGCTCTTGTGGGCAAGAAGGCCAACAGCATCCTGGGGTGGATCAGAAGGGGGTTGGTTAGCAGATCAAGAGAGGTCCTTCTTCCCCTCTACTCTGCACTAGTGAGACCACATCCGTCCAGTTCTGGGCCCCTCAGTACAAGAAGGACATGTAGCTGCTGGAGAGAGTCCAGCATAGAGCAACAAAGATGATGAAGGAAGTAGAACACCTCCCTTATGAGGAGAGGGTGATGGAGCTGGGTCTCTTTAGCCTGAAGGAGACTGAGGGGTGCTCTCAATAATATTTATAAATATGTTAGGGGTGGATGTCAGGAGGATGGATCCAGGCTCTTCTGGTGATAGGACAAGTGGCAATGGGTGTAAGCTGCAACACAGAAAGCTCCATATGAATGTGAGAAGGAACTTCCTCCCAGTGAGGGTGATGGAGCTGGAACAGGCTGCCCATGGGGGTTGTGGAGTCTCTTCTCTGGAGACATTTAAAACCCACCTGGATATGTTCCTGTACAACTTGATCTAGGTGATCCTGCTGTGGCACGGGGATTGGACTAGATGATGTTTTGAGGTCCCTTCCAATGCCTGATGTCCTGTGATTTCTGTGCTTTCTGTGATTACTCATCAAAACAACTAATGGGGGAACTTCTCAGCTAGAAAACTACAGATTTATTCACATTGCGTCTAAGGAAGAGACACGGAACACATTTTTTTGCAATGAACTCTGTAGGGCCATAAGTAGCTTATGGCACTAGCACTAATGATGTCCCAGTTGCTAGCTTACTGTCATACTGGAGGTACAAATCTGGCACAACAGAAAAAAACCCCAAGCTATTTCTTCCTACCCTGTTGTGCATATAATGAAATGAGTGGAAAGGTTTTTCTTCACTTTTCTAGGGGGAAGCTAAAGCATTTGCCTGGCTGGTTAGTATTTAGGTTAAAGGTATTAAAGTTCACCATCTCCAGAAAACAAGTCGCTCTTCCTGCACAACACATTACTGATCAGAGAAGCAACACAAGGGTTAAAGGACAGGTCCAATGCTGGGAGCACATAACCGAGTGGCGATTGTAAGGGGCAACCAGGCTCCTTTCCTGTTCAGTCACTGCTGTCTGCACTGCGATGATTTCATTCACTAAAACATGGTCATGGACAAAGAACGGACTCTGCAAAAACAGCCCCTTATCTGCTCCTGCCTGCCTCTTGTCCAAGTCATGTGCGATTAGTTTACTGACATAAACAGCCCTCTGGAGCCAAAGCAGCTGCAGGAGCAAGCTGTGCTCTGATATAGCTCATGCCTTTACAGCAGTGTAAGAGCAGTAGCTCTGGTCTAGCTGAGTCCAGGAGCGCTGCTGTTTATAGAGCTGGAAATAAAAGCTGCTTCATTATCAGGTATCAAGTAAACGTGGTTGAGCTGGCAATCAAAAAGAAAATAATTATAAATTCTGTAACAGCAACCACAGTGAGTATGAAATAAAGATTAGCTGTAGGAAACAAAAACAGGACAATGTAATTCCGTGGAGGTGTTTTAACTTGCCATTTAATTTGTCAATATGAAGCAAGGGGTATGAAGTACTTGGGGCTGGTGAGACTAGGAGTAGGTGGTGGCAGAGCCTCTACGTAACTGCATACTCCATAACCAAATCATGCCATAACTCCCACAGAATATCTTCTAAGCAATTACTATTGTGAAACTAAAACTGTGGGAAGCTCCATTTCAAACAGGATTTTGCTGGGTGGATTCTTTGATACCTACTGTGAAAGGACTCTGCAGCTGCCTTTTCCAAAGCAAAGCACTAGTAGGCTCTCTTCATTCTATGTGAAGGGTGGGTGTCAGGAGGATGGAGCCAAGCTCTTCTAGGTGTCATCTAATGATAGAACAAGGGGAAATAGATTTAAGCTGGAACATACGAGGTTCCCTATCAATATGAGAAGGAACTTCTTCAGAATGAAGGTTACAGAGCACTGGAACAGGCTGCCCAGGGGGGTTGTGGAATCTCCTTCTCTGGAGGTGTTTAAAACCCACCTGGATATAGTCCTATGTGACTTGATCTAGGTGATCCTGCTGTGGCAGGGGGATTGGAATAGACGACCTCTTAAGGTCCCTTCCAGTCCCTGATGTTCTGTGGTTCTGTGATTCTACCCAACTATTACTTACACTAACATCTCCAGGAGCTTGTTCTACCAGATATCTTTTGTTCTTTGTCAAACTTGGTTAAAATTGCCCATTAGGAGGAAAGATCAATCTGTGCACACATAGCCAAGAGTGCGAGTTTACTTCTTATTTCCTTGAAAAGACAGACTAGAATCATCATCATGGTTTGCAGTCATCCCATCAGCATCCATTCCTGCCACTGACAGGGCTCATGGAGGCATGCGAGAAGCAAATCCCATGTTACAGGTCCTGCTGCTGCAGCTTTTCCAGTGCAAGTGTTTTGATTGTGGTTTTAAATACAAAGTCTCTGCTTTTATTAGTTGTAGCTCACTGAAAGTTCACTGAAGAGCCTCATCTTTTACTTCCTTTCAGGCATGCAATGTGAAAAGCAAAGCAAGCTCACCTAAAGCAACCCCCCAACACTACACCCATATGAGGTCATAGACAGATACGTCTTCTGACCCGATAGGTCAGTCAGATTATTAGGGTGTTTTTTAGTATTTACTCTACTTGTTCATATTTATAAGGAGTCTCTGAAAACTGAGCCTAAATCTATTTTTCCTTTATCTGGCTTTTTATTACTTACTCTGCAACACAACCCACTAGGTAAAACATTATTCATTATCAATTATTCTAGAGGATGAATGGTTTGGCTGAGGGAGCCCTCAGAATCAAGTTTATGTATTCAAAAGGGCAATTAATTAAAGAGTTTGGTTCAGTAAATGCATCTTTAACCTTCCTGAAGAACAGGAAACATACATTATGCTAAGGAGGTACAAACTTCTGTCAAGCAAAGATTTGCTGCTGAATGCAGCAAGGCAACTGAAAAGCAGTGACGAAAGCAGAAACTGGAGACAACATCATAGGACCCGCAGGTTCTGGTGATGACTACTGCAGTACAGGCAGGTCACTGAGGCTCAGCTCCAGGCCATTTAACTTTAGGCACTTGAACAGATTGACTAATGTAGGAAGCTGGGGTCCCTTGCTAGTTAATGCACAAATAAAAACTTCTTCAGAGAGAGCTGAAGAAAGCCAGAATTAACATCTCTCTTCACTACATATAGAAGTCCAAACTCTAAATTTGATGATGGTCCTAACCTGCAGACCTCACTTGGTTTCACAACGTTACTCCCTGCCCCAGCATTCTAGACTGAAGTCCTGTCCCCTCTGCAACCTAAATGGCTCTTGCTGCAATGTATGCCCATTCCCTCTTGTCCTGTATCCACCAGAGAACATTTTATTCCTCTCTTTGCAGGAACATTTTACACTGTCATTGTATCCCCTTAGTGATGTCTCCGGAGTAAACAAACCTCGTTCTTTCAGCCTTTCCACTCTAGTCACAGTGTCAAGACCTCTGGTTGTTCTCACTGCTTGCTTTTGGGATCACGCCACTAAAAGTTGGCACCCCAATCTGGACACAGGCATTGCCAGTCCACTAATGCCAGGCATTGATTTGCTAGTCTATTTTCAATAGAGTGGAAGGATTATTCTATGTCTTGCATGTAATTCCTGCTTGTGATATTTGTGCAAGTACAGTCACCACTCCCCAGAGACCTTAAAGCACATCAGGATTATCAAACCTTTTCAGTGACAAAGAAACAAGGGCCCTACCCCCTTAGACCTACTCCCAGAAGAAGGTCACTTCATGACACTGTGACAGGTGCCAAGAGTATTAAGAGCAGGAAATGAGTATAAAGAGAAAAAGACGAATTTGGTGGAATCAGTAGGCAGTGATCCCACAGACTGAGCACTAGTGGAGATGCTGAAGCTTTGGGTTGCAGTCTGACCTTAAATAGTCTTTCTGGGTGCTACTGGAAAGATCATTTAACTTAACCCTTCTGTCCCTTTGATCTCTGTCCTAACTTTGACTTAACTAGCCTGTTTTAGGTCTATAGGAGGGCTCTGCATGCCAGATTGAGTCATTCTCCTACAACACTCAAGGCAACAGTAGTACAAATGCTAGCAACAACTGGACTAAAACGTTGAGAGCAATGTCAACTGCTCGACACATTCTCCAAAAACATGTGAGAGTGAATTTGTCATTTCAGTAACGGTTGAATGAAAGCTGCAGAGCGCTGGGAAACAGCAAGATATCCTAATGCTCAGGTCAGACTCTCCCTGTGCCTTCCAGAAATGCCTTTCCTGGGTTTGAGACTCGTCAGGTGGGGAAGAAAAGCACTGCCACTTGAGATGGTTTGCAGTGATCCGTGAGTTCTGTAGATTACACATGATGAACAGCAAATACCAGAAGCAATTAGGAAGGCAAAGACTTCATAGAGAATCTGCGCCCTCAAATGTGTTTGCATAAACAAACCCCTTGAATCATTATGAATAATTAACATTCATAAAAAAAACCCCTAATCTCATTCCTGGATAGTCTACAGAAGAAAGGGATAAATAAATCATAAGGAACAAGGTGTTTGCTGAGTGAGAATGGCTAACTACAAGCTTAGCAGTTTCAGATTTCGAGGCTGCACTGTGGTTACTGTCAAGAACAGCTTGAACACAGAGGTGTCTCAGGAACAGTTCTGCTAGTTAAAACAGCAATATTATTCTGCCTATTCCAGATGAGGACTGCAAAGTGGTTCACAGCTATTCAGCTTCACAAAAGCCCAGTGAGGGCAGAGAGAGTGTGTATTAGATGCAGTGATGGCGTCGTTGCGAATTTGTTGGCGAGTGTAAGATTTTGCTGCCCAGATATGAGGGAGTTCTGTGCATGAAGAATCACAGCCCACGGAGAAAACTTTCTTGGAAAAAAGGGTTAATCTCTCTCTTTGTCCAAAGCCTTTGGACAAAAGCAGCAGGTATAGCAAGAATTTCTTGCAGGTGTCATTTATGTCACTTGGTCATAAATTACTTAACTTTGAAGCCATGGTGTGGTATTTATGTATTGCTGATTGATGATGAGAAGAATAAGAGAGATCAAGACAAGATGAAGACAGAAGTAGGTTTTTACATTGGCAATTGAGACAGGACTTAAGAGTGATGCTGTTTCATCACATACTGAACGGAACTAGAGAAACACAGGTCTAGGTGAGTTAAATGCCTCCAGTAAAGCTCCAGTGAATCAACTTTGAATCACTACTTCTTTATCTCCACTGCCTTTAATAAAAAAGATCAAATTTCTAGAACTTGGGCAATTTTTCTAAGTATAAAAATAGGTAGAATCGTTAAGGTGGCAAATGCTGGAGTCTATTGTTGAAGGCAGCTTCACTGTCTTCTCAGGACATTCACGTGAAGAAGCATCATGTAGAGGAAGTTACTGGTGCTAGTGCTGCATATTGTTTCCATCCTCCATAAAAAATTTAAGCTAAATACACCTTGAAAAGCCTTGTTTGTAAATTTTTTGGGGAAGTGTGGGGTTTGTTCACTGATGTCCTAATCCTGCAAGAGGCTAGATGCCCTCTGGTCTTCTCCTAACCCCTGGGAATCTGGTCTAGCACTACTAGGCAGGATCAGAGCCTCCCCTCTGCCGTATCTTTAGTTTTAAGACCTTAAGATCATTAACCTTATTACTTCACCAGTCTTGTGGTCCTGAAGTCTTCAAGGATTCGGTATCACCACCATGGCTGGTCAGTAAAGGCACAGAGATTGGACTTTACTCACACTTTACTCTGACTTTACTCACAGTTTACTACGACTTTGCTCACACTTTACTGCAACCTTAGACACACTTTACTACGCGTTTACTCACAGTTTACTATGACTTTACTAATACTTTACTACAACTTTACTCATACTTTACGACAACTTTACTACTACTTTACTCACATGTCACTCACACTTTACTATGACTTTACTCACATACCATCCCAGGTGCCCAGTGCTAAATGCAATCTGAAGAGACACTTCCCAATGGGAGGCACCTCAGCAGAGGATTTGCCTCAGAAATGTACCGTTACCTGCATAGCCAGAATATGCTTATTTAATTTATTACAAATTGATAAGCAAAGCAGTGAACAGTGAGATTGTGACCCTAAATCAGCAGGATTTTATGGTGGATAGAAAGATAAAGCTTGCACCCTGATCTGCAACTAATGAAGAGTAAAACTTGCAGAGGTAACAAATATTTTCATCCAAACCTGCAGTACCAAAACAACTGATAAATGGTCGGCAGAGGAGTCTTGTAGCCACTTAGAAAAGGTTGGTACAAGCAGATGCATTACTCAAACACAGCGAAGGAGTTTAGAAGTAGATACAACAGGTTTCCAGCACTTCTCCTTTCCCACCTGCCAGAAGGCTCTGCTGCTCTGCAAGTCACCCTGGACAGTTGATCAGCAGCAGCCTAGTTCACCCAGGACTGAGGTAGGTGCAAGCTATTTATTCAATGACAACTGAACCACAGCTGTTTTCGCTCAATGACACACATCAGCTATACCTAAGGTTGAAGTTAAGGATGTTTAAACTTTTTCAGCACTTTGCAGAACCATGTGTCACAGGCATTTGTCAAAGAGGTCCAAAGCAACAGGTTAAGGGGTTAAAAAACCAAACCACAGAATTAGACCCAAGATGTTTCAGTAGATTTCCATGGAGGGATGTAGAAAAAGAAAGGCTGTCTTTTGGATTTTCTTAGGTTACGTAAGAGCAACATTACGTAAGAGCTCTGAAAACTCAGCCCTCCCTCAAACTAACATTAATGCATCCTACTATTTCTTCTTATTTCAGCTAATCCTGTGATTTTTTTGCATCAAATAAAAGCAGCCATGATCCCCCACACTTTTCAGAGGGGTGCACCTTCATCACTTTAAAGTAGGTTTGCTCTGTTCGATGTGTAGTGAAGGTAGCATCTACCTGAGTATGTGGCAGGTTAGTGTTGTCTGCTTGATGGCCAGTGGAGACGACACACAAAACTATAGGTGGATGTAAACAGGCAGCGATTCCTGCTTGTGAAATCCAAAGCAAGGCTTGTTTTTCCCTCTAAACAAAAACAATTAATAACCAAAGTTGGCTTAAAGATACCAAGGCATCCTAGGAGGACCACTACTGGGAAAAAGTCCATAGCTGAACATTATGAACCGCCTCAGGGACAGGTTTGGAAAAAAATAAGTTGTGACTCGGCATCCCCATAAAACTTCAAAAGGCACTCTTAATGCCACCAAAAAAGAATAACCTATCAGCGCTTCCACATGTTGTGACACAGTCTCAGCTGCCCGGAGCCCTTTCCCAGGGCACTGCCCTAAGCTTGCATGAACCGCAACTGACTTTTCTTGCTTAAAAAAATCCAGAATACATTTTCTCCCAGCGGGAGCCCTAACCCATTTCCCTACAGAAACCAGCGTCTCAGTCCTACATGTGCAGACAGACACTCGGCCAACAACACTGGGTCTGCCCAGACATCCAAATCAGTCTTAGCCATGCACCCACCATCACAGCCAGGCTGAGCTAGCCCCCCCGCCATGCGGCTCAGGTCAGTCTTTTGCCACCCAGGACACATGTACATATCTCCCACACAGCTGAAAATGCTGGTTCTACCCCAAGCCATTTGAATGAGTCTTTTTGCACATCGCAGCAACTAGCTTAGATGCTGTATCCTCCATGATGTGGAGGAGAAAGAAATGACTTCTCAACTGACACAATTCACTAACCAGTAAAATGGCTCAGCACCGAAACAGCCACTGTGCCTTTTCACTGCACGTCATGTCCACACCCCAGTGGGTGCTTGTAAAGGATTAAGTTTGATTCCAATTAAAACCTGAGATGATATTTCCCAAAGCGTGCAACTTTCATCCTGCAGATGGGTAACCTTTGGGGTGGAGAAATAAAGCTTCTTGCAGCCAGTATGTGTTGAAGCAGGAATAGACTAAAATCTCAGAGGACTCCCAGTCATCACTCCTCCAACCACATTCTCTCTGTATAAACAAAGGCTCTGGCTACTGCAGGGTTTTCTGGCCTGCTGTAAAATGTTTTGCCACCCATCTCAAAGGAATTGCTGATGCTTAAAAAAAGAGGCAGCCTCAGTCAGGCTTTTCTCACAGTGCCAGTGCCTCTGTCGAGGAGTCTAGCTGTCAGGAAAGTACAGGGAGATGCAGACAGTGAGACGTGGCAAACTGAGCATTTAAAGGCAGCTCTTAGTTACAATCTGGATTAACGAGCACATTACTATTGCTCCAGATTAATGTTGGTCCAGATTGTAAATTAAATGCTACTGCTAACTAATTATGGAAATCAGCTTTATGAAAATTGCACCAGTAGCAAAAGAACACTCCGCTTCCAGAAACACCAAACTTGGCTTACTCCTAGCAAAGTTTGAATGTTGCTTTTGCCCAAGGACAATTCCTTAGCAACAAGATGGTAAAATCACGCTTTGAACTGAGACGTTGATGGAACCCAATCAGCAACAGCAAGTCTAGATCATGCAGATGGCAAAGTGTCACTGAGAAAGGTGAAATAAGAATTTCTTTTGGGTGAGATACTTCAAAGTTGAACTAGAGACCTTTGTCTGAGAGGATGGAGTGAGACTGGGGGAGGAAATGTTGAAGCCTATCAGCCTAGAAAGACAAGGAGGCAACTCTTCAACTGGCATAAAGTGTACGACTTTTGTGTTTGTCATACAGAAGCCACAAGTCTTAGCTCAAACTTCTTCTGTACACACAAGACTAATCCTATTTTCTGAAAAAGTCACATTTGCAGTCACAACAGCCCCTTCACAATTCTCATAAAGTACAGGAAAAATAGAGAGCTAGTCTAAATCCGGTGATGGAAATCAGAGGATCCTTAAAATCTGGGCACCTCTAAAGAAAAGGGGAAAAGGAGGCTTCAGCCCATTCTGGGAATGGGTTGAATGAAATTAAATTTAAATGAAATTAAATTTTCTTGAGCTTTCACTTCTTAGCAACTATGCAACACAGATTGCAGGACACAAGAAAGCCTTGGCTTGGCTGTTCCTCAGCATTTTACTCAGTGTATGAGAGAAAGACAGAAAAATCTATAGTCGTTGCACCTCTTTCATCATCTGAATGGAGTTAATGAATCAGTGTGCTGGTAAGAGGGTCTCTTGATGAAAAAATGCTCTAAACAAGGGCTGGGATACTGTGAGAGGGTCTTCCAGAGCATCAGGACTTATTTCTTTGTGTTCAGGCTGGTTTAGGTCCCTTCAGAATGTTGATACACTTGGTCCTGTACATGCTAACTGACACACCAACTGCAGTCCTTGGCTCATCAGGAATTAACAGGGATTCACTACCTGGGACATCTCTAAGTCCAAGTGCTTACCAGCACTTACCTTAAGCAGTTGTGGTGTCACACATACAGTACGGGCTGGAGTGTATGGCTGCTCTATCATTCAATACTCTCGTATTTTCATGGCATTGTTTAACTAGAAGCAACTACATACAGTGTTTGGTGCACTGTCACATGTAATGAAGAGATAATGTCAATGGAATTGCATGTTGTCACGGGATAACAGCCTCCCGCTGTCGCTGAAATGCCAACCTCAAACTGAGGCATTTATGGAAAATAAATGTCAAGTCAAAGCCAAGATGTTTATTTTAAAAACAAGAGACATGGATCTCGTGGCAACGTTCCACCGCGTCTCTATTTCTCTAATAACAAATATCCAGTGTGAACAGAGCCAAGCAATAGTTTCTTCCTGGGACGGCGGAGAAAGGATGAAGACTGATTACTTCACAGGAAGACTTGCAGAGCTGTTTCTCACCTGCTTTTCCTCACAGTTCAGGATTTGGTCAGTCTGTCCAGGTAAGGAACACTAAATGGTTTCTCAGATGTGCACTGAGGCTGCAAAGAGTTTTAGGAATGCAGCAGGAAGTATTTGCTTTCATGTAGCTCTTTTTCTCCAGAGAAAGAATAACAACAACATGAAGTCCAGAGAAGTCATCATGAGACCTTCCAGGCATTTTGGTGGTCTTTGACTAATGTATTCAGAGAACTAACAGCTGATAATTTAAGGGTTTATTATATCAATAATGGTGGTGCCTGCATTTGATTGCAGTGAGGGCATAACTGGATCAAGGTTGAGCAAGGAAGACAAAATCATTCTGGGTCATAGGCAGCAGCACAGTCACACCTTGCACCTGGAGAGCAACAGGTTATCCTGGCTGCTGGCTTATAATGGATTTCTGCTCTGAATATATCAGAGACAGAGAAACTGTTCCTTCACCTCATTTCTCCAGTAGAGCTCCCTTAGATCCAGCTGCTTACTCAATAGCAAAGATGACTGAATTTGTTTTTCCTTGCATAGGGAAAATTGAAGGTTATTGTCCAGAGCCAAGCTGCTGAGACACAGCAAGAAACTACGCTGAAGCTAAAAGTAGAAGCTGGAAATATCTTGATCTTAGACATGATGATATCTGACCCAAAGTTGAGAGTCAGACTTAACTGTAAAGGCCCGAGTGATGAAATATCTACTGCAACTACTGGTAACCAAATAGGTTTGACCTCCTGCAAGCTCTTTCAGATGTTCATATTACATTTTCCCTTTAATCACATCACCACTCATTAAATCTCCTTGTATTCATCTAACTTATTCCTCTCCCTCCTTGACAATTTTGTCTTTCTGCAACTACATTAAGAGATTATGTCTTCCACAAGCTACAATTGCTCCTCCACCCTCCTCATCTGTAAACGCCACCACCCTTCAAACATTCACCACCTCTCCGCCCAAATCCTCCCTCTCCAACCAACCTTGCAAAGCCACATAATAGTGCTAGGATGCGGTGCACAGAGCTCGGATCATCCCTGGGAATACAGCAGCAAGTCACCTGCCTGTCACCAGGACACAGAGGAGCCAATGGCAAAATCATTGCCTCCAGTGCAGCCCTAGCCACTGCAACAGTGATGAGAAGGGTTGGTCAGAGTGCCCAGCCCCATTCCCAGTCTTCTGCCCCATTGCTGGTGCTGCTGATGCTCCCCAGGGCAGCGCTGTGCATGGAGATGCATACCCATGCAATAGGATCTTCATCCTGCAATCTGTTTTGCATGGAGAGAGAGAGAGAGAGAGAGGCAAGAAGACAAGCAGGAAGCTCTGCAAAGCATCTCAAAGGGCTGGGGGTTAAAAATATACCTAGATAACCCACTTCAGCGCCTGAAATATTGACGCTTCACAGCTCATGCCAACGGAGTTCCTCAAATGCAATGCATTTTGGTTTTCATCGCATCAATCCGTTATCCTCTGCACAACAGGAGACTGATTTGTCCTAAGAGCTACTGAGAATTTGGGCTCTTTTTTGTGGGGTTTTTTTTGTAATGACTTCCAAGGGAACAAGTAAATTAATCGTTCATTAAAAACTGTGATCTGGAGAGCAAACATTTCAGTTCTGGAAGATATTCTCTTCACCTGACTTCCTTAAATAGTATGAAAAACAAAAGGCTGTATTAAAATCATGTTAAGGAGCTGTTTGAAATAAAAAAAAACCAAACAAGGAAATTTTTAATTGGGGAAGATTTGCAGAAGTTCACACTCTGAAAGGGGTTAAGCCTACAGTGGTTCTCTGGCTGCTCCGGTCTACAAGAACTAGAGGGATGTTATGTACAGAAATGGTAAATTTGCTTGGTTCTTTTCCTTTGGAGATGCACTGTTTCCCAAAGACTTTCTGGCTCCAGCTCTGATCTGGCATTCCAGATTGACAGTTGTTGAACCAACAGAGACAGTGGGAAACAACACACAATTACGTGTCTTCTGGTTTGCTGCATGCTCGGCAGTGATTTCCCTTGCTTCTCCAGTCTTTGAGGTTTTCTTCTCTGAGATGGGCTGAGGTGATATGACAAGACAGCTTGGTGGGCAAGATGTTTTGATGAGTTTACAGTATTTATGAACAGTGTAGACATACTATAGCAATAACGGATCTGAACACAGGGCAGATGGATGATGCTCCAGGAAAACCAAGTAAAACAGCTTCTCGGTACCCCCAACACTGCTTTCCCCTGTCAGTGTCATCTTGGGAAAAGCTTTTAAGGTTTTATCACATTTGACTTTGCCCTGAAGTGGACTGTGAACATTCACAGAATTCAACCAAGTGTCTCAATTGTGAAGGCTTTGCTGTGGTCATGCACCACACGGCTTGTAACTACAAGCACCACTGTCCTAACCTGGTTTTAGACTATGATTTTTTTAAAATCAGGATTGCAGATACCAGTCTTGGACACAACACCAGCCACAGTCCTGCATATCGTTCAGTACAGAGCCACAAAGATGATGAAAGAACACCTCCCTTATGAGGAAAGGTTGAGGAAGCTGGGTCTCTTTAGCCTGGAGAAAAGGAGACTGAGGAGTGACCTAATTAATGTTGGTAAATACATGAAAAGTAGGTGTCAGGAGGATGGAACCAGGCTTTTCTCAGTGTTATCTAACGCTAGGACAAGGGGCAATGGATGTAAGCTGGAACATAGAAGATTCCCTATCAATATGAGAAGGAACTTCTTCAGAAAGAAGGTTACGGAGCACTGGAACAGGCTGCCCAGGGGGGTTGTGGAGTCTCCTTCTCTGGAGGTGTTTAAGACCTGCCAGGATATGCTCCTGTGCAACTTGACCTAGGTGATCCTGCTGTGGCAGGGGGATTGGACTGGATGATCGTTTGTGGTCCCTTCCAGTCCCTAATGTTCTGTGATTCTGTGATAAGGTGTCCCTCCACTCTTGAACCTATCATGCCTCCTGCCCTTCCCACCAAGCAGGGTCATGCTTTGGTCCAGTGGACAATGAGCTACAAAGCAAATTCCATGAGAACATGAGGGAATTGTTTGCCAAACAGCAGGTCATGCTGGTGTGTGGCCCTTTGACCAGAGTTAAATAAACAGTGTGTAAATAAATAAATAAATAAATCACACCTAGGTCACAATCTTGTAAATCAAGAGGCTTTTATGATCCAGCTGGAATAGCAGAGTTGTTTTAGCACAACACATACATACATACATAAATGGCTAGATGGATAAATAAATAAATGGATGAATGAATTAATGGGGGAAAAAAATAACTGTGCATTCCAGTTGCTCGCAGACTGCCGTGGGGAGCGACTGCTGCTGCTGCAAGACATGTTGCTGATTGGAAAAAAGGAGAGGGGGGACGTCGCTCTCATTTACCCACAGCTGTTTCACATTATTTGAAGAGCTTTAAAAGAGGAGTCGAACAGTTAAATGCACCCAAGAGTAATCTTCCCGCTTCAAAGGCAAATAAAGGGTTGAGCAAGTAAATGAAAACGAAGCCCGGCTAGTTCCCAGCAGCCAGTTTCATGGCAGAGGGTGGGAGCCGGGCAGGGATTTGCTCAGTCCGTTATCTGTGCATTACAGCCCGGGAGGATCCATGCGCTGTACTGCTCGGTAGCAAATACCAGCACTAACACTGAGAGTAGTCCCTGGGGTCAGCGTGGTTTGGCCAGGTTGGATAAAAGCTACTGACTGCATTTTAAAAAGTACGGAGAGACCAGTACGATGCAACAGGGGAAATACAGGAACGCAAGCCGGGATCTCCAGCTCCCAGCCCTGCAGTGGTTGGGTCTGGCAGGGCCAGAAGCAAAGCCGCTGGTGATGGGGAGATGCAGGGGACAAGCCGCAGCCTCTGCGCGGAGACACCATCCCTTGAGCCAGAAGGTTTTGAGGAGGTCCTGGGCATTGGAGCTCTGATGGTGCCCGGGCAGGGGCAGGAGGCACTGGTGACAGGGGGCTGCAACCAGCAAGGGGCTGGTTCCGGTGGGGACATCTCATGGAAGGGCGTCCAGCACTTTTCACTAGAGAACGACGATGCCCACAGTGCCGGTATCCGGTGTTTTACGCTTTCCCGGTGTAAGGATGGGGAGCTCCGGCAGCTCGCGCGGGTGTGCCCGACCGTGGAGGGCAACGGGGTGTCTCTGCTCCCGCACTGATCCCATCTAAATGCCGGGGGCTCGGACTCCACCGCCCTTCACCGGGGCTGCATGGGACGGGGCCCGACTTTGCGCCAGAGTGGGCGAGCGCTGGCACTACGGGCGGGGGTACCCGGCGAGCTCAAGCCCCCGCACCGGCGCGGGCAGGGCTGCGGGCAGCGCGCGGATAAGGCAGGCCCCGCCTCCTGGGTGCCGATTGGCCGCGGCGAGTGACGCGGGGGGCGGGCGGGCCGGAGCGCGG
>JAOXOE010000405.1:10855225-10870331 GCA_028565055.1 Phoeniculus purpureus | reverse complement strand
CAGTGAACACCCTCCAGAACACAGATACTTATTCTATAAGGACTTTTTCTCTGAGGTGGAAAACTATATATCAACCTTCAGAGGCACATAAGAGCCCAAGATGAATAAGACACACCTATTAACAGAATCACTAAAAGCAAGGAATAAGCAGCAGCAGATCTATATGTTTTGCTGTCTAGATGGATGCCAACAGCTTCCAAAGGAATTAAGAATCCTATAGAAGAAGAATTAAAAACCTCAAGGAAAACAATTACCTGCATTATAGTAATTGGTGACTTTGTCAGTTAGTGCCTTGCATTTGATGGATACAAGAAGGGGTAATTTGGGCAACCAGCAATTTGTTACTATAAGCACACAAGAGAAAAACTCGATTCCCATTCTGGTATAAAGAGATTACAGAGAGATTTGTAACAGCCCAGATTTGTAACAGTCCCGATTGTTAGCCAGGGTCTGAGAGACAGAAGAACCTAAGCATTGCACAACCTGTCTTTGTAGGGAGAGATGTGGGGTCACTCCACCACAATGAATCCCAACTCACAGTGGCTGATGTAATGCATGGGCACTTCACAGACAGAGAGAGGTGTTCATAAGAAATGCCGATTGGCTCGCTCTGTGGATAATTTTACCTCTTCAGTACAGTGGACAAAATGCAGTGATATCTATGCAGTGAAATTCAGAATTAGGTAGGTATCATGGTCTTCTTTCTATGCACAGGGAAACCAGCAGCAAGAGAAAGCAAAGATACTTGTTCAAGATTACACAGCAGGCTCGCACTGAGGTGGGAGCAGAAGCTAGACCCATGCTTAGACCATCAGATCAAATATCTGTAAGCATCATTTAAGTTATTAGAGGCATAGTTAAAATGCATAGCTATATTAAGTTATATATAACTTAGTATAACTATTAACTTGCAGGGAAATGAGAAATACAAATCTCATTTCTCCCCATCTGCAAGTTGAAGGGGACAATGACACACACCTTTTGTTATGAAAAGCTATTGAAGACTTCTGAGAGGTTTCCTGAAATTCACCTTCTTTCCCAAGAGGTTTTTTTATAAAGGACAGAGAAGTGGGAGTCCTCATGGAGGAGTCTTCTCTAGTACATTCCCGTTCTTCCTTCCCCATATGACTTTTCATGATAAAAAGCTTTTCTTATTGCTCCTGAGGCTTCTTACTGATAGCATCCCAGCATCAAATGCTTTAATGATCTAGAATAGCTGCCCTACTGCCTCAGACCTCAAGGTTAGAACAATGAGATGAGCAAAAGAGAAATAATCTGTAGCATCCAAATGATCCTAACACACGAGACAGGCATGGGGTGGAGTCACCATCCCTGGAGATTTTTTCAAGACATGTAAACGTGGCATGTAAAGACCTGGTTTAGTGGTGGACATTGTTAGGTTAACAGTAATGCTTGACGAATGTGCTACAGCAAACACCAGACATCAATGAAGAAACAAATGCAGGAAAAGGCTGGGAGCTCCAAGAATCATAGCAGAAGTCAAGCTCCTGACTGTATTAGATATATAAGAGAAGCATCTGCCTGGACCGGGGAGTGAAATCAATATTAAAAGGGATCAAGCAGGGAAGGTTTAACTGCACTTTGAATAGCTAATTTAAGGGAGATGAATCTTATCCTTAGGGCCACATTTTGCATCCTTTCTTCCATCTTAGGAGTACACTGCTTAATCCAAAATGACTATTTGCAAAGTATATATCTTTGTGAAATGTGCAAGGCTATTACAAGCTGACACTTAACACTCTGGAGCCAGGGACTAACTTTTGTTGTATTCAGAACGAGCTTTCATTGTGCTGTTAGGCACTACTAAACATACAAATATTAACTAGATGGTAAATAAGCACTCTAAGGAAGCCAAGAAACTTGACTTTAATATTTGTGGTCAAGTTATCTTAGTCACTAAATACTGACTAAAGCAAAGACAGATTTTTTTTCCCTTCCCTCTAAACTTCATATTTTTACTTCTGCTAAACTTTTCAACTTGAAAAATGCCGCTTGCTCTGTAAACATACAAAAAACCCCGCAGAACAACTGGAAAAAAAAAAAAAAAAGAGAGAGATCTTTGTTGTCAAGGCTACAGTCTTTACAACAGTCAAACAGCTTCCAGGAGGCTGGCAGTATAAATGGTCTATGATCCAAACAGTTCAAAGTCAGAGCGCTGAATTTAGTACGGCACAGAATGTTAGATTTAATACTGAACAATGACATTACACATAAAATTTATAGTGCCATTTACAGGTGTACTTCAAAGATCCAAATCGAGATATCATAAAAGTAGTAAAATGGTTTATTACCCTTTGCTACTTAAGCAATTGACCAATAACAGCATTAAGACAGACAAGGTGCAAATTACTAAACAGATTTTCTCATCCCATTGCCACCTCTGAGCAGTAGAATGAATATATTCGTAGTCTTTAAGGCATCATTAGATCATTTAATATGATTCTCAGTATTTCCCCAATTAAATTTTTGCCCATTTTCCCTGCAGCCTGCCAATAACCAAGAACTGAATGTTGTCAACAGAATGAGAAAAAGATCTGTGCTTATTTGTCCCTTCAACATACAAACTCTGAACCAATTATACTGCTTTCTGATACCCACTGATTGCATCTTCCGTTTAAACCAGTGGCTGATACCAACTGGTTACACCTTCTATTTAAACCAGGAGCTGATACCAACTAGAATCAAAAAGGAGGACAGCAGATGAAACTGTAGTTGTAGCAAGATGAGTAGAGGAAATCAAAATTCACAGGGTTAACTGTCAACGAAAACAAACCAAAACAAACCAACTCCCGAAACTGAACCCAAAACAAACATCAATTCCCCTTTTAAAAACAGGACAGACTATTTGTGGACTGTTACTAAGCCTAACTGGAGCCTAACTAACAGCAATAAAACTTTGTATTAATTTGAAATCTCCAGGAAGCAAGAAATTCGTAGTTCCACTTGGCAGTTTGTTTCAAAGGTTTATCACACTTAGCATAAAAATCAATGTCTTATTTGAGCTTATGCATCTTCTGCTTATAGTCTTTAGTTCTTGTTTTGATGATACTGCTAGATTAATAAAATAGTCCATTAGTACATTGTCTCAAGCCTGTCAATCATTTTTATGGCTCTTTTCTACAGTATCTTCAGGTTGTTGTTCCATTAAACACCAACAGCAGATTGATTCGGCTGCACTGCACAGTCTCCACAATACTTTTATTAGAGAATATTCTCTATTCCTTGCTGTAAATCTACTCTCCTGCATCAAAACACCCACCCAAACACACAGAAATTACTTGCAATAGACATGGTCTAATGGTGAATTTGGCAGAGTGGGGTTATTGGTTGGACTTGATGATCTCAAGGGTCTTTTCCAACTTGAATGATTCCACGACTTTCCAACAGCTAGATTTTTCTATAATGATTCTGTGATTTTCTAATAGCTAGATTTTTCTATATTGTTTCCTCAAACTTTTTCTAAAAATTCCTTCCAGCAGCTTCAATGATTTTTCCAGGCTATGACAGAAAATGTCTTTATATTATGCCCATCATGTTGTCTCTGGTGCACAGGAGAATACTAAAAATACCTAATTCATTCCATCAGTGCAACTAATTCAGGCTTGAAAATCTTTGCCTTACCTGCTCTGTCTTCTGTATACCCCAGAATCCACTCAACATCCCTATAATTTTCAAAGCTTTTGAATAATTTTATAATTAAGCTTTATTCCTTAGTCACAAATTGAATGAAGAATGCAGCAAAAAGGTTGAAAGTATAATTACACAGAGGTTTGTCTGTACTGAAGTAGGCAGATCTTGTTTCCTCGTTTTGCTGCCTAGCTTTAAGTACAATCACCAATAATGCAACATTATTCCTCAAAGAGCTATGTGTATGACATTAAACATTCTCAGGGACACGATGAGGGTGGGATTCGAACCCACGCGTGCAGAGCACAATGGATTAGCAGTCCATCGCCTTCACCACTCGGCCACCTCATCGTCTACAGAGGGCCAACAGCATCCTGACTTGGATCAGAAGGAGGGTGATTATCCCTGGTGAGACCACATCTGGAGTATTGTGTCCGGTTCTAGGACACGTTGCTGCTGGAGGGAGTCCAGCATTGAGTAACGAGGATGATGAAGGAAGTGGAACACAGCCCTTAAGAGGAAAGGCTGAGGGAAAGGCAAGGGGGTAGTATGCTATGACCTTAATCTTTCTGTGACATACCGCCTCTGCTTTTCATAGTCTTTGATGAAGTATGTGCTGTTGTGTAGCTAATTTCCTTCGACAGCATCAGATGTGGGTCCTTTTCCAAATCTGGGCCATCTTTATATGACTATTGATACTATCAAAAGTGGGATACCTATGAAAGCCTTTGGAAAAGACCTTCATGATCATTGAATCTAATTGTTATCATAACTGTACCAAGCCCACCGAAAACCATACCCCAAAGCTTCACATCTACACAACTTTTAAACACGTCCAGGAATAATGATTCAACAACCTCCACGTGGAGCCTGTTTCAATGCTGACTACCTTTGCAATAAAAAAGCATTTCCTAATGTCCAAGCTAAACTTGCCTCGGTGCAACCTGAGACCATCCCCTCTTCCTATCACCATTACTTGTGATAAGAGACCAATATCCACTTGTCTACAGCCTCCTTTCCTACAGTTGTAGACCACAATAAGGTCTCCCTTCAGTATCCTTCCCTTCAGACTGAACAGAACACCCAAATGAAATGCAGTCTTAGGAAAATTCCGTTGTAATGCGTCTACACTAGAGATATAAAATTACAGTTTCCTAGAATAAAATTGCATGTTTTCTATAGCTTGTATTGTAAAAAGCAAATCCGTACCCGTACAGCAGAATTCTTGCGGATAATGAACTTCACTACTTAAATATATACTGTGCTATTCACTGCAAAATGCTGTAGCTTTACCCTTTCCCCAGTTTCAAAAGTAATTATGGGATAATTTTTCTGTAACATGGTTCCTCCATCTTCTTCTATCTTTAAGTACAAGGTGTTGTATGCTAATCGTGTTATTATAATGAATATTAATTGTCAAAAGAGAGTTCCTAAAACCTGTAAAAAACTGGCTGCATGGGTGAGCCCAGAGAGCGGTGGTTGACTCCAGTGATTTCTGTACTCGCCAAGTTCAGCATCTGGTAACTTTTGGTTGTTGTGCAGTCCTCTGGTGTCAACCTCCTTAATTTGAGCCAAGCCAAGGCATGAACCCTCCTCTTACTGGTCAGGATGTGACAAGGGAAAAGGTGCAGAATTATTGCCACCTCTTTTGATATAAGATACAAGCTGTCCCATGTAAAGATTTCTAGGTGACAATTTTAAAATAGCCATAAGTAGTTAGTTCATCACATCGCTTGTTACAGAGCTATAGGATTGCTGGCCAACCAAGGAGTGAGTTACTACACGTTTGTACCAACTGCAAGTTAGTACTTGTTCAAGGACAGCCTATGTATCTTCATGGAAAATAATACCTCTCCGTGGTTAAATCAAACTCCCAAAAGCCAGCACAGAAATGCCTTCTACCTCAGTAACTTTCCAAGTTTTAAATGATTTGAGGCTGGGAAATAGGAAAGTAGTGAAGTATTACTATACTCTTGCCTCAGCAACCTTATACTATCCCTCAGGCATTTGCATTTCCACCCCGCAGGCAGTATCAGAGACAAGACAGCAAACTAAATAAGTGTTCAACCTCTCCTGGTACAACCTTATCATTATATTACCTCCTTTTGTCCTTAAGCTAAACCTTGGAATGTTTTAACCTTACTTTTGCCCACAAATCTTTCTGCATAGCTCTTCATCAGCCCACTTTAAATGAAAGCGTCTCCTCACCACCACCCCCCAAGTCTTTTCTTGACTTTGTCCTTTATTGAACCAGGTTGTATAAATCATTAGTATATTTTAATTACACTTCTGAGCTTTCTTTTAGACTACTTGTCTGTGAACAAGAGGGCCTGGCAGGTTTTCACAGTATGCTACCCAAGGAGTACAACTACTAGACTTCCACAGTTGTCAAGAAACAATACTCTGGCACAGCTTATCCTTGCTCTCAGGGGACTTCATACCAATCAATGAAAGAAGTTGGATCAGGCACCCTGAGTGAAGAAAGACTCTCACTAACAACAGAAGAGTCACGTTAACCCTGCAGTTCTGCAGAGCAACAAAAGTCTGCTGACCACAAGGAAGATGAAGTAGGCATTGTTAAGAGTGCCGGTGAGCAAAATGAACTACAGAACGAGCAGTTTCACTCTGACTGCCTTCAGGGTTTCTCCATCCTGTGTACTGGGTTTAATATACACCTATTGACCAGAATCAAGCGGCGATACCATCTACAGTGTTCAAACTTACTCCATAATACGCCTTCTGCATGTGAAAAACACCCCTACAGAATATAGGTATACTCAGGAAACCCCTCTGGTCTGATCTCTTATTAAATACTATCTTCACTGTGGTCATGATGCCCAGAAATCATTGCTGTCTGACACTAGTTAAACAAAACAGTTGATTTAAAAGGAAACCATTATTCCATTTTTCTGCCAAACTTTTCATGAAGTTCTCTCTGTGCCTACACTGTCCGTCTGATGTGTCTTCAAATTCTTGCTGGTATGGACACACAGAGATCAGATATTTAATACTATTTGAACACATTTACCAACAGTTCAATTAACCTCGTCTTCAGGACCACTTTCTATCTTCAATTTCATTCAACTTCACAGCCTCAAGAATTTCAAGTTCCATCCTCTTAGGATGCATACAGTATGTAAATGATATTTAGCAAGGTTTGAAGGAGCAGAGTACAACAACAAACGTGATACAAACATGAGATTTGTTCTTCTAGCATCATCTAACTACACTAACCAAGCTTTTAATAATTGATCTTGACATGAATTAATTAGTCTTGTCTCTATGTCATTAAAATTTACAGTAGAAGTGTGCAAACAGTGACTATAATTCAAATTAAAGCCTAAACTGGATTTCTCTCTTCATTAAATTCAATCAGCACATCTGAACAGTGAAAAATCTGAACAGTTTTACTTAGTTGGCACAAAAATGTCACATTCGATACCAATATGCCCATTTCATATTTTGCCTGTAATGTTTTAATGCTGGGTTTGTTCCTTCCTACCTAATGGAGAACAGAACAAACAAACAAAGGGGAAAATCACCAAAACAGCAAAGCAGGAACAGCCCTGCATTAATAATTTTGAAGTGTGGTCATGACTTGGTTTCTGTTTAATTCAGTTTTAAAGGTGCGCTCTAATCCCTTTTTGCTCAAACCCATGCCTTTTAATATCTTTGAAGGACGATGACATAAACACATGTACTGTAAACTTACAGTGTACAACAGGAACATAAACTTTAAGTTTATATAACTGTAAAATTAAAATTAAATTTTCTATAGAAAGGTCTAATCTCTTTCCCAGGTCATCTAATTCCATCACCTTTCACATATCTCTTGTTGATAAGCCTAAGAAGCCCCTGTAACTGTTGACAGTTTCCATGGTGCTTAGCTACAAACACAAAAATGTGAAAAATGAAAGTCCTGGAACTGCAAGCAAAGAAACAATAATATCCACTTAGGAATTTCATATTCTCAGTTGTGCAGAAGTCGCATAAAATGCTCAGAGCACATTGATTCAGGTGAAGACCTCACGTACAACCGCTGTAGCAGCTCAGTGGTTATTATAGGGTTCATACCTTCAGAAAATTCTAAAGGTACAAACATCCATCCAGATATTCAAAAACAAGTTGTCGTTTTCAATACTGGGAACGTTACTACTTTAAAGGAAGCTAACTTTCGAGTAGTTATCCACCTGTTGCCAGATGTGCCTTGGTCCACAACAACACATGTACACGGGTGTTTTAACACACATGAAACACAAGCTGTGAACGACGTTGAACATCTAAAAATTCCCAGTGGCAACTGAATAATTAAAACCCAGTAATTTTCTTTGGAACTGTGATCTGGGCTAGCGGTTTACACTACTAATAGAAAGATCCTTCAGTGCTGTAATATCTGTAATGCATACCAGGTCTTTATTAGTCTCTGATTTATTGACTTACCTTTCTGCTCTCATGGAGTTAACATAAAGTCACTTCAAATAGAGTGAAATACGTGTTATGGGAGAAAAAGTGAATAACCAGATATAAAAAGTATAGAGACATATTTAGATCCTATTTTCCACTTCAGAAGACAAAAGTAGTTCAATTTTCCTCTGCATGGTGATGCTTATAATCGTATTTGTATAGGACAAATAATTTTCCATTCAGACAGACAAATCCATATTATGGAACATCAGGAAACAGCCACAATTTTGGGTGCAGAGAATTAGAAACAAGAATTTCTACTGCAAAAACTGCTGGCTTTTGATGTCATATTAAGACAAACCTGGGGAAAATTAGTGGTGAACAGATTTTCTGCAGTCCTTTGCCTGCTTGCAAAGTGATCATGCAAATCATCGCTAAACAAGTTATTCTCTTCCATTTATTGTAAAACTGCAAATGTTAAACAGCTGGAATTTTCTTTCTTTATGCGCAGCATCAGCAAGGTCACCAAACCTTTGAAATGAGGAATTGATGTTTTAAATGCAAACAATTGCATCGTAATCGTACTCTTCTGACATTTTGGGGTCTGTTAGAAGGGATGTTTTAGCACAGAAGATTTCCAGTAAGCACGCTTGAAAGACATGGAAAGGTACAATTGAACATTACAGAAACATTATTAAAACTCTCTGAATCTAGTATTTTTATTTTTGAATTTTTTTCCCATTAAAGTTATTGGGCTACTACTGCAATACTACATTAACTGAACAAAAGTGTTTGCAGGTTCTTGGCAGTGCTTTTGTGCCATGGGGCTCTAGTAACGCACGTGGATTCAGTTCAGAGTGCTAATGCAGGCATTTGGAAGTCCACAGTTTTGAGATTTTTAGCAGAAGATATTTATTGTGAGAATATGGATGTAAAGATTTGGAAAAAATGAAAGCTGATTTACATGAGAGATGGGAAAAAACTTGTCCTTGATAACTACTTTATCAATGAGAAATATTAGCTTTAGAGAATTTACAGAACTTTTACATAATCATTAAGAAAAACAAGAAACACAGAAGGTGAGAGATGCAGATGGAACTTTAGATAATGTGATTAAAGCACATGTTCCAGTTGTGTTAGTATTATGTATTATATGAGACAGAACATGAAAAACCACAACTTCTATCAACTGCACAGTAGAAGACATGATGGCATTAGAGCTGATCATTATCATCACAGTCTGTCTGTTGCCTGAAGATAAAAAAGCAGACCATTGAGAAACCCATTGACCTTTCTAGCACTATTAAATGCTTCAGAGCAGTCAGGAAAAGAAGTTCAGTTTTAGGATCCCAGTGCATGCCTCTGAAGCCATAAATTAACTAGCTAAACTAACGCCTAGTTTCACTCCTGTGGTATTGAATCAAATTAGCTGAACTTCACAATCTTCCACAATCTTGACAGCTGCTGGGTAGGAGGACACTGATGTGGTTACCTCTACTGCACAGTGCTCAAGTCACAGCTTTGTTTAAAAGCACCCATAAACTCAAGGCAATCTGAGACCCAGCAGGAGAACACTGCTTCCATCTCCACTGTGGACTATACAAGCTCAACAGTAGTAGCTACGAAGCTTACGCACTGCTACATTACAAATAATAAAATTACAGTAATTTCATGAAGGACGTTGCTTAGGGTTCAGCACAGAAGTCCAAACAGTGTGTTCTTATAAACTACTCTGCTGATGTTACAATGGTTTGAAAGGCTCTTGCATTGAGTAATGGGAGACTGTGTTGAACAAAAATATAGCTCTTGAATGCTTGAGAAAAAAATGTCGCCAGTTCAGAGAGTAAGTTACTTAAAAAATAATTAAAATAATTTCTCTTTTTTAGAAAGTTCCAGTGCTGGGTACCCTGGAGTTCTGCAAATAATTGCCTGCTTCACTGGAGAGCCTCTCAGATCTGTTACGACACATATATAAACCTCTTGTTTAGTTTCACACCACACACTTGAGCTTAATCACATATTTTAATTTGTAAACTGGAAGGTTCCTATAGCAAGAAAATTCCTAGTACAAAATTTCTGTTAAACAGAAGAGTGTTTTTGTTGCAATAATTTCATTACTTTAACAGCCACTGACACACAGATTTTCCTACAGCTCCTCATTGTTGTAGTGTTGAGACATTAAGAAGGAGAGCAGGGAGAGAGAACTGCACTTACTGGAGAATATGTACTGCAAAATGGAGTAGCAAGTTCAGGCTAGTGAGGGCCTTACTCTACAATTACATAGACTATAACTTGTTATATACAGTCATAGCAATTTGTGACCAAGGTTGCTCAAAAAGACGATGACAAACCTGCAAGGACAGCTAAGGAACATTTATAGTGCACAGCTAGAACTCATTTTCAGAGATGAGTGAAATCTTGCAAAGCACTGGTGGTTTACACACAAAGTTTTCAAAAGAACAAACTTCACACCACTCTCCTGAAAAGGCAAATAACTAACCTATCCAAAGTAATATTTTTGCAGCACTGACAATGATTTTTTTCTTTTTTGCTAAGTTATGAAAAAATAAACTTGGTATATAGGCTGTCTTACTTTAAAATCACTCTGGTGACTTAATAGTTTCTCACACTGAGAACAGTAAATTAAAATATTTTTACTTTATTAATCAGGACCTCTTAAACTGATAGCGTACCTGAAGCTCACACACAGGACAGCACCTCATCAGTTTTGAATACACCTCATCAAAGGGCCAAAATCTTGCCTCTTTCCCAAGAGGAAATTGCAACTTCCTATTGTGTAGTTGAATTTGTAGGAGCAGGAGCTCGAGAGAGCCAATATATCAATTACAGGGCATCATAGGAGTAACAAAGTACTTTTTCTCTTTTCTCAGTTATCAAGGTTTCAGTCTCAATGGATCTGTGATTTGCTCTACATTGCACTCTCTTCTCATATTATAAGTTATATTCTTCAAAGTCAAAGTTCTGTGTGAGCAAAGTATTTCTAGGTCACAGTAATAACTGGGATAAAACATGTGGTACAGGACAGTTTTACTTGACATAATCAGTTCAAGTCAGGCAAGTTAACACTACCTGCTCAAAAGGAAATCTATTCACTTGTATTCCCAGGGCTGAGACATTTGACCTGGACCTACCTACTCAAGCTTTAGGCTGGTGCCTGTCCATTACAGAAAATAAATACCAAAATTATTTACTAGCAGATGCTGCATGACACCCAACCTTAGCATTCATACTCTAATCATGGCCATTACCCTCCTCTTTATCCTGAATACCTTCTGCATGAAAGGACTTCCCTAGATTCTTCCCTCTCTCTGTTTTCTAATAGTCTTCCAATCTGTCTTGTAGAAATAATGCATTAACCTTTTCTCAGCGTGTTTGGGCTAGATCCACTATGATGTTCAAGACTGTATCAGGATTCTTTTTCTCTTGCCCCTTTCCCCCACCAACATGTTAAATGTCTTCAAATATAAAGGTGAAATCACATGAAAGGAGTGACACCTGATTTACCCAGGTTTCAGTTTTGTGGTAGTCTTGGTGCAAATACTATGCTCATACGTGCCAGCTGTATTTTAAAGTAGAAAACCCACCAGCTTAGCTGAAAGTGTTTTCTTACATTCACATCTGTTATCTCATCCTCACCCACCCATGATGTTTCTGCTCAAGATGCAGCTATCTTTTGCTTTGGAATCACAACTTATGACCTAAAACTATGCATCAAAAAGCTCCCAGAGCCACAAAAAAAGGGGTTCCTAGTCACTTAGACAACTCTCTAAGTTTACCAGATGTTTAGCCTTGCTTCTGACAGTCAGTGTTGCCTTCCAATTACCTCTGTACAGCTACAGAGTCCTGAAAGGTATTTCTGAGCCTCCCAAGCTATACTCTTACCCATATTGATCTGTCTTCCTCACATTTCTCTGAATACAGTGAAGAGTAAAAGCTATGCACTCTCTGCAAAGCAGAGATTAGTACCAAAACTCTAAGGGGACTTAGATCTTGTAGATAATGCCTGTTTCTGCATGTCCAAAGAAGGGCAACAGCTGAAGAGTCTAGATTTGTATCTTGTGAGAATTGGCTGAGGGAACTGGAATTGTTTAGCTTGCAGAAAAGAAGCTAGAGGGTAGATCTTACTGTTGTCAATAACTACCTGAAAGGAGGTTGCAAGTGGATGGGGTCTGCTCCCAGTAAAGACATAAAGAAATGGCCTCAAGTTGAACGAGGGGAGGTTTAATTTGGGTATTAGGACATTTTATCACCAAAAGTATTACCAAGCATTAGAACAAGCTTTCTAATTAAGTGGTAAAATCCACCATCCCTGGAGGTATTTAACAGACGTGGAGCTTAGGCACAGGGTTTAGTGGTGGACTTAGCTGTGCTAGGTTAATGACTGGACTTGATGATCTTAAAGTTCTTTCCCAACTAAAACAATTCGATGATTTGGGATTTTCAAAACTCTTCTTGCTCTGTTCATATGGAACTAGGAAGTGCTTTTGTCATGTTTCTTTTGGTATTTTAGGTTTAATCCATCTGGAGCTCAGTCTGCAGCTTCCATATTGGCAATGTAAAAGGTTTCACTATCTGCTGATACTGTAGAGCTCCCAGTAATAAAACATCATTCTGGAAAACATTTTAAGGCTTCTGTTCGATAGTAACACTAATCCACACAAAAAAAATACACTTATAGACCTGAATATGGTAGTGTTTGTCAATTTGAAACAGCAGCCACGGGGGCTTCTAGTAGTGGAATCTATGTCCAGAGTACTAATACAATAGGATGGAGTAAAAAAGTAAGTACAGATCACACGACGCATTGAAGGTGAAAAATTACATAGAGTTCGATTACATACTGCATAACCAGCTTTCTCTGCTTCATCTGTGTTTCCCGTGATCTGTTTAACTGTATGAATCTTTCAATAAAGATGAGAAAAATTCTTGTTTTAAAATGTACTCCTGTATAGCCAGATTGACTACTACTGACTGAAATTCTTTTAAAACTTTGATTGCGTCAGTCAAAAATTCAGAGACTAAAAAAATACAAGTTATTAGTCACAATTGTGGCTTCAGACAAAACCATAACCTTCAATAACCCTCAGCATGGCAAAGCTGTTCGCGATCCACACTAACTGAAACAACCCTTGTTTTCCCACCAAAACATCTTTACAATTTTTGAACTGTCTTAATCAGCTATTAGATTAAGAAATCATGTAATTGTCCTGATATCCTCTATAGACTGCATAAATATATAATAGATCATGTAAATAATGAATTAAAAAGATGAAATAAGGAGTAACTGCCTGTTATTATTTTTCTTATTATTTTTCCTTCATCTGAACACCACTTTGAAACAGCTGCCTCAGATCAAAACATTACGCTCGCTCCTTTCATTTTCATTCATGCACTGGGGACAATGGGGTACAATTAGAGAGCTGTGACCATTCTGAAATGCTACAATTCTAAACTAACATTTTCCAACAAAATAGATGTATTTTCTTCAGCAATCCTACATTTTCTTGCACTGATAAACACTTTTCATGCTCAATTTCCATTTTGTTCCCTTAATTTGAGTGTCAGGAAGCCTTCATTTACCTCCTATCATACCATATGAGCTGAAATGGATCTCTGTAAACACCCTTTTCTCTCACAGATGTGTGTGCTACTGGAGTTCTATGACACATACAAAGTAAACTACCTCAGATGATCTAATACACACCTGAAGAAGAAGAATACCCCAAAAGAAGAGAAGGCAAATGAAGGAGAGAGAATTAGGGACTGGGAAAGAATGCTAAACCACTTTTAGTTAAAATAATGGTAATATGAAATATACACAAAATCAACACTTAATTCAATCCTCCTAGTGGCAATTACATCACCGTCACCACTGATGCAGATGTTGGGAAAGTCCCAGATAGACTCAGCAGTAGACAAGAAGAGGATGCAGGAGCTGGATTCAAATGCATGAATTGAAATCGAAGGTGGAATGGACAGAGTTCTCCTCAGTTGTTGGCCATTGAACAAGAGAGGCAAAAAAGGAAGTGATCAAGAGGAATTATGACCAAATGGAAGAGGGCCAGAAGGCAGAGGGCTTGTTGTCCCTCATCTTCATACCAAATATGACTTATATGGGATGGAAAATCTTGCTGATCAGTTTGGGGTCACCTGCTCTGCCAACTCCTCCCCGTAGGTGCAGCCGCTCACTTACTGCACCCCAGTGTGTTACACAAGACTTAGCAGTGTCCTTGGTCTCCATAGGTGCAAATTGAATCAAGAGCCTTTCTGCATACCAGCTCCTGGTAGTAATTGCTAATTTAAAGTCATATCACTTATAAAAGCAGACTGTCTGCACAAATACGCTGTTGACTGCAGAAAGTGCACTCATAAGAGAATGAACTGTGAATTTCTGTTCAAAATCATTGAGCAGAATTAGTTCTGTTCTTACTCAAACCAGGCCAGCACGTAAAAAGCAGAAAGGATTGGTCTTGGTCAGCCCACCATGCCAAATAACTTATTTTTAGATACTAAACAAGTTTAATTTTCAAGCTAGAACTTCACTTTTACTGCACACACTGGAGAGTTGTTCTAAAAATCTTAAACACCTGACGGTGAATTTTTCATGTTAGTATCAGTCCTCTTTCTTAACAAGCACACCAACTCATTGTGCTCTGGCAACAGACTACTTCATGCTTCAAAGTTATTTATAACATCTCATTTTCATACTAGTGTGAATCTTCTGTCTTTTCACATGCACTATTTTTGTCTTCCTCAACCTTCTCACTCCTCTTTCCATTTACTGTTCTTAATCATTGTCTAACTCATCTCCAAGTCTTCTGCTAAGCCTTTGCTTCTATTTGTTCCTCAGTACAGGAAGCTTCTTTGACAACTATTATTTTCTTCTTGTCTAGACAGTCTCTTCTTTTGCCTCGTCCTTGGCAGTGTGAGCTCCTGTGGACGAAGTATTTAAAAGAGTATCATAGAATCATTAGGGATTGGAAGGGACCTCAAAAGATCATCTAGTCCAATCCCCCTGCCACAGCAGGATCAC
>JAOXOE010000405.1:10830492-10847397 GCA_028565055.1 Phoeniculus purpureus | reverse complement strand
CTTGCTGAGTAGACACTCTGTGCCCTCATCAATGTCATTGATGAAGATGTTGAACAAGACCGGTCCCAGCACCGATCATGCAGGATTTGCAGGCAGCTCTGGCTGCCAATGAGACAGGTTTACACTGCAGCAGCATCCAAGAAACCCAGAAGACTACTTGCAGTACGGAGCAGGAAGTGGAGGCTGCTGTCTGCCAGCACTCTGAGTGGAAACACATTCACCAAAACAATAGCTTGAGGAAAATACTTAATTACGAAATTAAGACAGTCTCACATTTTTCTTTCCTCATGGTAACAAGCAGACTTAACACATCTACGTGATCCACAGACATGATGATGGCCACTAATTCATCTGCACGGCTTAACTATAGAAAATCAAATCTCCAGGGTAACATTCAGACACATTGTAGGGGCCAGGATGAGATTTACCTGGGAAGCATCTTGCTGTTATTAATCTACTTCTGAGACTTTACCTAACCAAGGGATTTTTACTGAAGTATTGCTACTAACCCAGAGTCATTACTTGGCCTTTAGTAGGAGCCCAGTTTTGAAGAGCTACCTGTCCTTATGCTTAGCAAATTAAGAGTGTCTGGTGCTTGACTGCACCAATACCTGTATTTATGATCCAAATAAGCAGCTGCAGAGCGCTAAGCACAGGATGTTGACAGTTCTGGCACAAAGATACTACAGAATTTGGGGAGAAAGTTACTAAAACAACATTATAAAGATTACAGTGAATGTATAGAAATACTATATGGGGTCCTAGATCTGAACTTCAAACAGGTACAGGGAAAGGTTCTAACCTGTAGACAGATAAATCAAGGCTCCCCAAGAAATCAGAATGGTAAACAAGGAGGAGTTGTGTTACTCTCAAATTATGGCTTAAACCTAATCATTGATAGCATTGACTCTAAAGGAAGGTTAGAGTGCTTTCATGTTATGGCACCCTGAACACTGTTTGGAACCCAAAAACAGCCTAGGGCTGAGTGAGCAGGAAGATGCTGTAATGCTAAAGCTTCCCTTGGCCTCTAGGATCTGAAGTTTCCCCCTGCTGTTCTGAAAAAGCCAGGGCAGATTTTGTGGCTTTTATTTTATCGTTTTGCTTCATTTACCGGGATAAAACTGATGTTTTTCAATACAAATAGGGCAGAACAGCATTCCATATGTTTCTAGAGCCTGTGGTTCCAAGTAGCAGAGGTACAGAGACAACACAGCAAAATTCAGCAGCAGACGTAACCTGGAAGTCAAAGTTATGTTGACTTGAAAAAGTTTTTTACACCTGCCAGTGTATCATGGCTTGTTGCAGGTGAGCATAAAGAAAAGCTTTCACTTGTTATTATAGCAGCACCTGCAGTAAAAAGTTGTCCTCGAAGTAGGGGTTGCTTCACAGTTCCATTCATAATGCAGCCAGCCCTACTTCCAAGTGCTCGGTTCTGAAAAGAGCTCATGCAGCCACACACAGCTGAGCAGAACTAGATCACTACACAGCCTGCAGTCAGCAGAGGGCAGTGGAAAGTATTTTCTCCTTAGACACTTCATTTCCAAATGTAATGCTTCTATCACCCTCTGCATTCAGAAACATTTTGTGACAATGCTGTGCCTTGATACAGATCTCCTATTGTTTTATAATGAACTTGGTACAAAAGCTCCATTTTTTATTGTTGTCTTATGCCTCGGGCTTTTTGAAGGTATTAGTCCCTCACTCCTCCTCGATTTTAAATTACGCTTCAATCACAATAGATATTCTGGATAATAAACCTGCTCAAGTGTGTTTCACCACATGCTAAATAATCTGATGTTAAAAAGCTTTAGATAGCAAACAATTCACAGCTCCTCAGCAATCGGTGGAAAGCAATTTGCCCGGTTTGATACTGTTGCTGTACTTCTACTGGTAGCAGCAGTGAAAGTACTAGTTGAGACAGGCCAAGGGTTGTCATTTGCACAGGCACTGCTTAATTCAGATCTGTCTGGGCTAAAGTTTCATCCCAGCTAGAACAGAAACTGCTAATTAAAATAGATCTATTCGTCACGGCGAGTCAGCCCTCGCAGCCAGAGCATCCCGGCACTTTGGTGCTAAGGACTCGGCGACAGGGGCATTGCTCACCACGGAGAGCCGAATGTGAAGAGCGAAGGGAGCAGTCCCTTCCTCCTTCTCCTCACCGGGCGATCCCGTGAGAGAGGAGCGGCAGCAGTGGGCAGAGTGGATTTCAAAGGCTCCTTATCCAGCGCAGGGCGGTACCGCCTGAGTGTGCGCCGCGCCACTTCTTGATTGTTTTTCTTTTACATCATCTCCGTTGACCTAAAAATGGATAGTTGGAACTAGGTCCAAAATCAGCAGAAAAAGTGTAGGGACACAGCACCCATCTGCAACCACGCGGCTGTGCACTCAGCTGCAGGGGGTGCCTCAGCCTGTCACTCCTACCAGGAGATGGCAGAGCTGGCACCTGTGTAAGATGTGACCAGGTGAATGATCTGCTCAGGATGGTGGCAGAGCTAAAAGATGAAGTGGAGAGGCTGAGGAGCATCAGGGAGAGTGAGAGCAAGACAAATTGGTGGAGCAGCTCCCTGAGGGTAAGACAGCAGGTTGAGGCTCCAAGCAAATCCCACAAATCAGAGAATTCCCTCCCCACTTACAGCCAGGCTTTGGAAGAAGACCCCAGCGAAGGGGCAGAGTGCAAACAGGTCCCTGATTGGAAAAGCAGGCAGATCCCCTTCCAGCCTCCCCCAACATCCCATTTGATCTTGCAGAACAGGAGGAGCTAGCTGCTGGAGAGAAGAATGATTCACCGAGCATTTTTTTCTTCATATTCCATACTGATAGATTAATTAGAAGTTACCAGATTTTAACTTTTTTTCCACTGGACAAATGGTTCAAAAAAAAAAAATGGCAGGAAAACATCTCCCTCTGCAACACACGAACACCACATTAACCCCATTTTCAATAAATATTCTTTTCATGTTGAAATGCTGTTTGAAGATTTTGAGAATAACAGAACATTCTACAGCAGAAGTGAATTATTGAAGAGTCACAGCTAGCTTACTCTTTCTAAGATAGGAACATAGACGGCCAGGATGACTAGAGCCACCACAAAAAAACCTGCACCCCTGCAAAGAAACACAAGAGCTAAAGGTATTTTGGTTTCTTAGAGAAGTTAGTGTGCAGCAGGCATCTGCTACAATGTAGAGATCTGCTTTTTGGTGAGCCTTTAGCATGTCCTCTACCAGAGGGTACCGCTAGCCCTGATTTTGTTAATAGCTATAGAGGGGCTGAAGAAGGGAACACAGAGGAAAGCTAAGTACGTACCTCTCTGAAAAATAAAACTACTACCAGCAGCTTCTTCAAGTTACTTTTAGGTCTTCAGTTTCTTTGCAAACTTTTATGCTGTTTCTAGTTCCCAAATTACTAAAGATTTATGAACGTGTCTGAACGGATATTTTGCAACCAAATTCTTGTGTTAAGACTAGCATTCTACCTCCTTTCTGCAAATAGCTTGTCAGTGATATGAACACAACAAAAACAACCACAGCACTGTGACCAAAAGCAGATAGCACACCTGATTAAACTGTATTTTATAATATCTACAGCGTGCACCAAAAAAGCAGTCATAGTTAAGATTAAAAAAAATCTATACTGTGAAAAGTCTACTCCTCTTACTAATCATTCCTGATGATGAGAGTGTCTCTAGTATTTTTCAGCCAGGAGCATACCATGCAAAGTCTTTCATAGTCCATACTGTAGACAAATTTAAATTGTTATACTAGTTCCTACGTGCTATAAGCACTAAGTGTGAAAGCAAACTGAACACGGTTTATTTTTCCTCTTGTTCTTTTCTTGATAATGAGATAGAAAAATTAAACCATGTGTCCTAAAACTTAGTCACAATTTTCCTAAACTTCAGGTGTTACTGATAACATACGGAAATAATTTTTAGCACATTATAAACCCTGTGTCCTTTCTGCCGCCCACCCCAAAGTTATCACCTTCTCCTGGTTCCCCAGTTTATCTCAATCATAAAGTACCATCGCAAGCACACTTGCCTATTTCCAGGAGGTTTTGTTGCATTGTTGGTTTTGAGTGCTTTGAAAATTACTTTTATATACGTATTTATAAAATTGATATTATGTTAGAACATCACATATAACATCTTACAAAAAACTCTGGCAGTGTATCAGTTGCTGACAAGTAAAAAAGCCTATGAAGTCTAATCTTTACAGCTGTATAATACCTGCAGAAGGGGCCACTGTTGTCTCCTCAGAAGCACTGCAAAGTGCCAAAATTAACTCAGTCAAACCTTTTGAAGTTTAGCAGGCAGAGACAAACAGCTCACAACTACCCCAGTCCTGCCAAGTATCAGCATTTCCACTAGTCACCTCAACATCACGATTTGTTTTCTAGGCATACATACAAATGACTCTGACCTGATTACTCAGTGTCTAGTTGTTATATCCTTGAAAGGTTTTCATTAGGAAAGGAAAAAATACCAAACCAAAACATTTTTGACATCTTAAGATAAAGTTAACATTCATGAAATGCACCCAATAATGTTAAGGTTACTTTCAGTGACAAGGCACAGAAAATCAAGGCAAAGGGAGCACAGACACCTTACCACTGCTATGTGCATTATACCTCCTTGTAGGTCCTTAGCTGTGAGAAAGGGCTCTATCAAAATAGTAGGTACTCACCTCATGTACTATATATACCTCAAGTATACATACATATGTATACACAAACACTATAACCGTTGTCCCTTCTGAGAATGCCTAGTGATGTCTGATGTATCCACCCAGATAAATCTGTTAACAAAAGGACCTGCAATATAAGTGCTAGGCTGTAGGGACTGCCCAACCTCCCTGCTGGAATGATACTAAGTTCCTGTCCAAAATGCGTGCAGGTTTCCATCAGTTTTGAAAGGCCATGGAGAACAGAAGAGGTACTTGAGGACTGGAGAAAGGTCAATATCACTGGTCTTCAAGAAGAGTGAAAAGGATGATCCGGGAAACTACAGGACAGTTAGTCTCACCTCTGTCCCTAGAAAGACCTTGGAACAGATCCTCTTGGAAACTGAAGGCACAGGGGAAAAAGAAAAGGCACAGGGGAAAAAAGGAGGTGGTTGGTGACAACCAACATGGCTTCACTAAGGGCAGATTGTACCTGAAAAAAAATCTGGTGACCTCCTAGATCAGGATTACAGTGTTGCTGGATAAGGGCAGAGTAACCAACGTCTTCTACCTGGACTTGAGCAAGGCATTAGACTCTTGTCCCACATGTGACATATCCCGCATGTTAATCTCCAAACACATTATCTGCAAAATCATCCTATTTTTCCTGGGAAGAATAATAAAATTTAAGAGGTTAAATATGGCAACACATAAGTTTATCTCTCCAGGGGGTTTCACAGCATAGCTACACAACTCTCACTGTGAATAATCTTGCCTTTCAGGCTATGAACTACCTGCTGTGGCCAAGCTGTGCAGCTCTGAACTACAAAAAGCCCCAGATATGACCTGTACACAGCACATGGGAAACCACTAGGGCTCAAGCTTAGTGCTTTGGGTTGTGATTAGTTTTGGTTTGGTTTCTGTATTCAATTCTTCCTTCTTCAGAGGAAAAGTACAGTATGCAAACCAGTCTGGCCTAATGTTATATAATTTACTGGGAAGTACCTATAACAGGGATAGATTATAACAGATAATAATGCAGAATAGCTCAGAATGGCAAATGATTTTGAGAGCTAATTGTGTTTGCAAGAACTTTTTCTTTTGTTCTTGATTTGCTTCACCTTGACCTTTGAGTGGCATTTTGTCTTTGGCAAAATTCGATCACTGGCATTAAGAAGAAATCAAGAAGACTCAAGGCAATTGAGTCTAAACCACTGGGAGGTTAGACCCTGGACATGAGGAAAATTGTTTTACTGAAAGAGTAGTCAGGCCTTGGAACAGGCTGCTCAGGATGGTGGTTGAGTTGCCATCTCCAGATGTGTTTAAAGATGGTTTAGACGTAGTGCTTAGAGATCTGGTTTAGTGCTCTTAGCAGAGCAGGGCTATTCGTTAGACTTCATGAGCTCATTCTAACATGAATGACTCTATGATCTCCAGTCCCAAAACCTATGAGAAAGGCTGAATGGGAAATAACAAACTCATTTTTGGAATTAGCCTGGGTCAGTGGATGTGTACACTGCAAAGCATGAGCAGAATGGGAGAGGAGCAGATTTTGTACGTAGAAAGGATTTGACAGTAACTGAAATTCGGTTAGAACTGTATTTTAGAGTAGTTGCTATCACTTAAGAGCTCATTCAGTTGCTAGAGGTAGCCAACATACATCAGTAATGACATCTGTGCACAGAGTCACATGAGAGGGCTCATACTTGCGTCTATAAATCTGTAAGAAACCTGTAGATTTATAAACCATCTGGTAGCACCACATCCACAGTGAAAATTTGCTTCAGGTGAGCCTACTGCAGCCATGGAAAGTCAGAGCTGCATTGTGCCTGACTGCATAGCATTCCTAAACAGTTTTTCAAACAGACACTGCAGTAAAGAAGATCTATAGCACATTCCTCCTCTTCTACAAACCTAAGCGCTCAGTGTGTGTTGAAGGAGCCCATGCATGCATGCTGTCCATCACGCCAAAACATTTACAGCAGAAGCAGCACGGGTCCTTTTTGCACAAAGCATTATCAAGTTGGTTTTAAATACAGGAACATAAATACTCTGAAGAAATTAATTTGTAGTAAAGTACTTTAAACAGAAAATTTGGAAGGGAAGGCTGTAAATAAAGCTCATTCTTTCATTTCAGTAAGGAACCTATCATCCCATTGAGCCATAACAGCACCAAGTGGCTTGCTATGTACACACACAAATACTTCACACTGAGGCACATTAGTGACCAAGGAGGAGACAAAGCCACAAGCAGCCTTCAATGAGTAGCAAAGGATAAATGAAACTGGGTAAGTAACCCAATCTAACACAAAACTAAGTCTGTAACGTGGCTCAAAAAGTTAATACAACACCGGTGTAGCCCATCTAAATAAGGAAGTTTACCGCGTGGAGGCAGCCTCTGAATAACCTAAAGAGAAAAAAACCCACCAACTAAAATCAAGGAAGAAGAGAATATAATTTGTGCCCCAGACTCTTTTATCAAACGTCCTAAGGCCTTGAAGTCTTCCTTCATTCCCCTCAGGCTATGCAATACAGCTTCCTCCCCACCTGTCTGTAAGACCAGCAGTGGGTAACAAGTCAGTTGATCTCACCAGGTTAGGGACTGTCCTAGCGATACCACTGATTTGGGCTCCAGGCAGACTGCAGACTTCCCTATGATGAGGGTCAACTCTGCATATTGGGCCCATAGTTCCCTTCAGGAGCTAGTCTCCAGTAACTAAGACCTTATGCTCCCATAAGCTCAAAAGACTTTCCTGCATTTTATGTCCATTTATAAACCTTTAGTCATCTTTCTAAGTAAGGCCAATAGAAGCCTTGCTAGTGTGATGTCTTCTGAACAGCACCAAGCTTTACCAGGGCAGACCTGATAGATGAGTATGCTCTCACCTGAGTAGTGGCAGAGATAAGGGGGCTCCACTTAGATCCCTTCACTTAGCGAGGAGAAGAGAGGATTCAGCAGAGAGCACAAATTGTATTGAAGCAACCGACATTACCCTTTTTACAATAAAAACAAACAGACTTGATAGACAATGTTTATCGTGTAAGTTGAAGTCCAACAGAGGTAAATACAAGTCCAACCCATACAGGCATAGTTGAATGAAGTTTAGCTTCTCATAGATAAAAACCAGTCCTTACACTATTCACTGCCTGGAAAATTATATTACAAAATGATCACTCATCCTCCTTCCTGTCGCTAGTCTTTCTGATACCTAAAGGCTCTTTCTATCAGCCAGAAGCAGACTTTGAAAAGATACAGAGTGAAATGATAACTAGAAATAACTGCAAAAAACAAAAATAAAAAGGATCAAGTCGCTCTGACCAAAATAAAAGCAGTGAAGGAACAGATGAACTATGATAACAAATGGCGTATGAGGGACCAGTGAGATATGCATATTTGTTGATGGGAATTAAACTTTACGTTACAAAGAAAGCATTTGTGATGTCTTCCATAAGCTTGAAGAGGAGCTGCACCTGAAGGGCTTCCCAGAAGAGCTGTGTGGAGCACCTTGGGGAAATGCTGACAGTGAGAGTGTTGGAGGAATCAAGACAGAATTGCATGCAAGACTAAACCAACACATGGCACTCATCAGCGAAAGCCCAGCCAGCTCCCAGCTAGGAAAACATGCCTTATCCACAGGTTATAGAATAAACACAGATGCAGCAAAATGAGTCACCAGAGGAAAACAGAAATTTAAATTGGAGGCAAATGAAGGTTTTTGCACATGCATGACAAGAAATCTATTGAGCAAAACTAATTTTATGTCTGTGCTGAAATAACTCACTTGCATGTTAAAAATATAAATCCTATAATAGTAAGAAGGGAAGCACCATATAGCCTCAGATTCTAGAAAAACAAAATCAAAAACAAACTCCAAAAATGCATTCAAATAAAAGAAATGTATCTCTCAGAAATATATTTCATAAAGATACTAAGAAAAGAATGAAACTAAGTAATCGTTGCCAAAAAACAGCGTGAAAGGAGAAATTGTAAATACAAAATATTCACACTTCTTTTATTTATTTCAAAAAAGTTCTGTCCTTTTCACAGAGCCTTATGTTAATAATATGTTTTACTTACTGTTTACTGCAGACTAAGAAAATGCCACACATCTCAGCTAATAGAAGCTCATTAACCCATAATAACTGGACTATGGTCTTGAACATACAAGGTCTTCTCACACCAATAAATCTTTGTTTCAAGTGACAAAGCATGACTAGTGCCACCCTGTATCTTGAGGCTTACAAAGAATAAGTGGTTTCAAAACGCAGAAATACACAAGGAACATATAAGATTAAAATAGAAGAAGGAATAAAAAATGCCTCCTATCAAAATGATATTATTTTCTTCCCAGTGACTAGCCAAATTGGTGTTCACTCACCCTGTTCTACTTGGTGCTCTGCAAGCACTGAGAGCAAAGCCAGGTTCAGTTCTAGAGTGCACAGTTCAAATATTAGTCAGACATCTTCTGAAATATGTGTTAAAGATAACAAGTGTTTCATAAAGGCTCAAGTATAAGTGTTGCTTCAGAAGAAGGTAGTGTGTGATGCGGGTGCTTCATGCACACCACATTCCCCCGTACTCCATCAAGGGAAGTGAAAAATGCTTCCAGTAATCTGTGAACATTTCCACTATAGAAAGGATTTACAAGCTCTCTGAAAATGACTAATATAAGCTACAGCTTCTAGAGGATTTTTAATGCTATAATGATTTTACATTTATTTATTTCTGTATAATATCCTTCCTAGGAAAAAAGGTCCCCATTCACAGTACAAGAGACAAATGATTCCTACAAGTCATCTCTGCAAGAAGAACTGCTATCAGGGCTGAAAAATACTGTCTTGAAGTCAGGAGAGAAGAGTAGGTTGCCCTGCTTTGCTATACGGTTTAAGAAGTTCTCAATCTTTTGGCAGACACATAACCTCCTATATATACTGATTCTTGGTTATCCAGCAAGAGAAGGAATGGAATAAATATTCTGAAAGGGTTATGCTGGCCTCAGATAAAGAAACATGACCAGATTTTCAGACACATGTATGGGTATATGTATATTTACATTTGTATACAATCATCCTTCCTGTTTCATAAGTTCAAAGACTGAGATTAGAAATCTAAATAAAACCCCCTTAGTTTGTAAAGGAAGTGAAGGAAGCTCTTAACATAAATATGTCACTTATTTTAAGAGATGTAAAATCTCTTGCCAGCAAATGGCTATAAGAAGAAAGAGTATTCAGTTAGGCATGGGAAGCCGGGCCTTACAGAGCAGCCTGTCTTTTGATAACATAAGGGGTGTACCTTGGGTTGTAGTCCTGATTTTGGGCATGGACCCATAGACATTGCCTTGTGTTCTGTTACAAGGCAGCTCTGGCTTTTAGAGTCTTTCATTTGTTTCTGTTTGAAATGGGTTAAAAAAACCCTCAAACCCCAGACAGACTTGTTTGGAGATATGTTTGCAACAAAAAAAAAAACCCCAGTAATTGAGAAGAACAGCAAATGCTAGTTGCTAAGCAATACACTTTTCATAGTCCAGATGGAGCCCCATCCTGCATGGGAGTCTTACTGTTTCCCTTTAAATACTGTATAATAAACATCAGTCGAAAGCATACTCTCCAAATGGCATCCTGTCTGCAAAGTCCGCAGAGTGGAGTGCTTGATGCAGCTCCACTGAAGTCATGAGTGCTGCCTGAAGACAGCACGGCTGTCGGGCAGTTCGTGCAACTGAACTGTTCAGCTGTTGTCCCATTAGGAGTTTGTTGCATTGATGGGGTAATACAACTGCATTTGCAGCTGCTCTGGGGGTTTTTTGTCTCTCTGGCAGGTGTGGAGTGAGAAACCCCACTGGTTCATGCCTGTGCAATACCTGCTGGAATATCTTTTCTTGCCACTGTATTTCCACTCAAAATTGTTTTAAAAAACCCAAACCCTAAACACACACAGAGAAACGAGCAGAATGAAACTACACAAACAGGGGGAAAAAGGAGAACATCAGAAGTGGCAAACCAGTGATTCCTCACAGTTCAGCCTTGTGTAGTGCAGTGCAGACAAGACCACAGGACACAGTACAACCACCAGGTCCAGACAGCTCCTCCCACTTGCTTCCCAAGTTGAGGATCATAGGATCATAGGATGTTAGGGTGCCTCCTAATTTGCTCCTACAGCTCAAGCAGAACAGAATAGACCAAGCACAGGTACTCACACAAATATACAAGAAACTCCAATCAACTTTGCTAGCTTAATTTTCTGAAACATTGATCGGTATTCTCCAGTTTCCAAGCAGATGTACCAATAAAGTAGTTAAGCTGAGCTCCCAAATATTTGTTTACTGACAACCACTAAATTTCCTGAGTGCCATTTATACAAAAATAACGATAAGATTTAAATATTGCAGTGTGTTATTGCCACAAGGAGACGTGTAACAGCTGGCAATCTGCATTTTCTGGGTATTAAATATTACTGAACAATGTTAAAGAACAAACATGCAGTTCTCATAGGGTCCACTTGAGAAGCTCTGACTCCCACTCCCTTTGCTGGGAGCCAAGAGAATTAATCTCAGAGGAATGCTTTGCAAGGGTGATCTTCGAATTAGATTTTTTTTTATTATTATTATTACATTCTGGACCTATAATAAGCACAGCTGTTTACTTATGTTTAAATAGACATTAGAGGTTAAAATCTAATTTTCTAATTTCAGTAGTAAGTGCAAACGGTCTTGCTGCTGCCAAAAAGTTATAGCGTGCTATAAAAATCCGTCACCATCCTCTCCTCTGTTTTCATAGAGCACATGCATATTAGAACGGATTAATCTGCTGATGTTCAGGAGCAGCAATGAGCTTTTTTGGAATGTCTGCCCAAAAATGGGTACTGTAGCTTCTTGCATGTCATAGCCAATGAAACACATTTGAAAAGATGATATGGTACTTTGTTTTCTTTCTTGTTTATCAGATGCTCTGCCAAGTAAACCTCTGCTATACCAAGAGCAAACTAGAGGGAGTTCTGCCTTCCTCCCAGTTTCCCAGTTTCCTTCTAGCGCTACACTCATTCAGAAAATGCATCGCCGTCACTTGTAGCCCCTGCAGCTAGATGTAGTTCTTTACTGAAAACAGTAAAGGCATCAGAGTAGGGCTCTTTTTTTTTTCCAGAAAGGGAATATGTTGTGCCACCACCAAAAACAAACAAACAAAAAACCCTCTTCATTTCCCTTTAGCTTTATTGTATTTTCTTTGTTCCACATGTTGTGCCTCAATGTGTTATAGCCTTTATGTCAAATATGATAGTCTAGTGAATGTGTATTGTTTGGCTTTTTATTATCAGAAACAATTCAAGCAACCAGAGAATGCATCCAGTGTTTCTGCTGCAATTGCTGGTCCTTAAGTTATTGATGAGAAAAGGTGCCTCTTCACTTCTGATTCTGTTACACTTTTAAGACCTTGTAAAGGGAGTTTGGATGCGATCCCTTTTTTGTGAGCTGCAGGGTTCTCTTCATTGGACATTCACCCTCTGACAGATGTGCTGGTTTTGACATGCATTAATATTAGCACATATAGTATGTGTATTTATGTGCATTTGTGTGTAAGCTAGGCAGTTGGTAAAGTCCTTAGTTTCTCTTATAAAAAGATAGAATATAAGAAACATAAATGGCCTTTTGCAGCACTGATAGGAACAGGCTTTGAATACTTGTTTAGCTATAGAAATAAGACTTTCTAAAGGATGAATTGTTATTTTACCTTCCTCAGTGCCATAACAATTCCTCTCTTTCAGGTCTTATAAAAGCTTTATTTTTTGTCTAATGCCAATAGCAACCTCACAGAAAAGTACAGAAATATGGAAGTAGAGGAAGCACGAGTGCCCTAGTGTGGGGACCAACCATCATTAGGAAAGGAAGATGAATCAACTCTTCTTCCACATGCACAAGCATGCGTAAGCTAAGACAATATTCTCACACACGTGCTCTGTAGGTAATGGTTTTAGAGGCAGGCTGTACAGTACCAGTAAACAGCAGTCTGCAGCTAGTAGTGCTGCAAGTAGAGAAACTGAGAAGGAAAGAGCTTAATGGTAAGAAGGAGGAGGAGAGGAAACTGCAAAGAGTATTAAGTGAAGACATACTTTCAGAGAGTATCAGTAACACTTAATGCAGTCAGAGGCTTGGTAATATTGAAGTATATTATAGCCATGGAGAAGAGAGGCTGAGCTCTGCCAGTTTTTTGAGCACCATGCTTGGCAATTTGCTCTGCAAGATTCTTAGTGACTTCACAGAGGTTATTCAGGGCTCAAAATGCTTTTCAGTATGAACCCAACTTCATACTCAGAGAAAGAGACAAGTGAAATGGAAAGATGCAAAGGAAACAGCGAAGGAGAAGGAGACTGGCATTGGGACGATCTGTGAGAACATTAGTATCTTGTTCCACAGCTTAAAAAACTTAGTGCAGAACTCAGAAGTAAATTGGAGGATCGACACAAGTGAAAGTCTGAAGAATTTAAATATGGGAGTTGGGAATGGAGAGAGAGCAATTAATTCCCTTGTCGCTGAAAGCAGAGTGCCATTCCAAAGTGGCAGAAAAGGAGATGCTACAAATACAACATCAAACATTTAAAAAGCCTGGTGTTACACCATATTTCTACTAGAAAACACTGTGAATGTCTAATTGTGACATCAAAGGAAAAAGAAGGAAGATAATATTATTACGACACTTGGTTTGAGGCTATCTTATATTAAAAATCATGAAGCATAACTGAACACAGAAAAATCCTGGGCAGAGGAAAATAATTCCCAACAATTTTTATTTGTGGAAATCACTCAGATGAGACGGAGTGAAAATGTCTTCACGTGAGGTTTTTTTACAGTGGACATTTATGAGGTGGGAAAGCACAAATAGAAGAGTGGATTCCCTAACAGATAAATATCTATCTTGTCAAATACTTGCAACACTCACCTGGAAAGTCCTTGTAGTTTCAGACTAATGGTCTGCTGATGTATAGCTGTGGATTTAATTTAACTGAGTATTTTATCTGTCTGAAAGTTCCAGCCACTGTCATATCCTACTGGAAGAAGATAGTCAGGCTGAAACTCATTCCTTTCTTGAAAACCCTCTTATTATCCTTCTTCAAAGAACTTTAAGACAATTTTTATAAGCTTTAAGATATTTAGAAGGCTGAAGCTCTCTAAGCTTCATTGTACTGATGCCTTTTTCTGCCAAAGCAGTCACTACAGTCTCTGCTTATCTCTGCAAATACTCCTCTATTGTCCTCTGCTTAATGTTTAGATCAGGAGCCATTCGGGGAGGAATTCTCTGTTTTGTAAATACTTCTACAAATCCAGTATAATTTAGTCCTACCCCAGAATAAGAATTTTAAATATGGCCATAACTAATCATAAGAATGAGCGGCTAGAAGAAAGAACCCATTCTCCAATAAAGCCACGTCACTTGGAAAAGATATTTGTAAAGCAGTAATTAGTTTTTCTGAATGTTTTTCACTTTATCAGTAGAAATAGTAAAGAATCACGCAGTACTTCATGCACTAATATAGTCCTTCAGACAAGCTGCAAAGGAGATGAGCAATGCTGGAAAATAGCTGTATGTTAAGACCTGCTTATGCCAGACAGAAATGCAAACACTCATTTCCCTGTAAATGTAAGATGATATTCAAGTTTTAGAGACATTACTTGCAATTGTTTTAACAAATTTACGGAGACAGGAGGAGGGGTAAGTGATAAAATAACCGCAAAAATCAAACTTGCTTTAAGAAGTGTAAACTGAACTGGTTTTTTAAATTCATTTATATCAGTGGCCATTAACAGAACGCAAAAAATTTGTGCAACCTGGACTAGCTTAAATGAAGACAAATGCCAGTTCATGTCAATACACAGAGAACAAGGTCTTACATCTAGAAGATGTGCTGGTGAAAGCAGGTGGAAAAATGGCTGCTCACTAGCATTTCATTATTTGCTACCGTCAGTTTCTAAAGTAAAACACCACAAACCTCACTGAAGCTTAAAGTGCCACTATAGCTTTCCGAAGGTTTAAACTGTTTGAAAAGCTGGCTGTAGGGAACACTGTTAGAAGGCACAATGTGCACCGGAGGGATTTGCAGCAAAGTAAAACCAAAAGTCGCTTTCAAGATCAATCAGAAACTGCTGTTTCAGGAGCTGTGCTAGAATTAATGCCAAATAAAATGCATGCTCCTCCATGGATATTTTAATGAACGTGCTCGGAGGCAACAGCATTAAGTTGCTGCTGGCAGGGAGCAGCATTTCCAAACAACCTGGAACAAGTCGCTTAAAGTCCAACCATTTATAACAAAACGGAACAAAATATAAGCAGAAACCAGGAAGAGGTTAATGAGGTTCTGTCAGCAGCACCAATTGCTTCCTCAAACACATAGAGAAAACAATACTCAAACTGTTTTCTTTTAAAGCACCATGTGAGGTACATTCAAATCCTTTGAAAAGGATGGCAATTTGCTTAGCTCCTTTGAAAAACTTCAGGCATTTACATTCAGTAAACAAGACATCTAGAGAAAAATCCTAGTCAAGGTCTCCTGTCCCTCCAAGCTATGGTCTTTGGAATTTGACTCTTGCTTATCCATCCACCGCACATCCCTTTTCATCTCCATTTCACTTTCAACATACCACTTGGGATTTGCACCCAGCAACAGCTGCAGCGTTTCTGTGTAACTGTGCTGTGCCAGATGAGCTTACCTGCATGGCCAAGCAGCAATTCCAAGGTGTTCCCTAGTTCAGCGCTGGGTATTTTTCCTTTCAAATTATGTTCATCCTGGCCCTAAAAGGAAATTACTGTCACTGCCTGACATTTATAGAGCTGAGTTGCTGTTGCCAGGATGAGAGCACTGCTTGTTTGACCTCTGAAGATTGGGCCACATTATCACTCTAGTGCTATTAATTAATGGTGATAACTTCCAGCTGTACCAGGTACAATGCATGCTGGATCTCGACACTGCCCTCAGAATAGCTTCTTTGTGGGAGCATAGAAACTGCAGCTGAATTAGTGAAAACAATGAAAAAAATCAAGGCCATACCTTCTGGGTCCTTAAGCTACTGAAAATCTTCCAGTGAAATACTAGCTTTTCCAAAGGATGTGTTTTTATTTTTAGAAGGGTCTCTTTACATGTTTTTGTGTGGACAGCTAGAGTGGATGATATATTTCTATAAGGTATCATGCTTCAAGAAGCGTGTTGCTTTGATGGAAAATTTATTTTAAAAGACTTTAGTAGTTGGAGTTTTCATCCCATGAGTAACTAAGATGACATCAGCAGCTTGAGATACCTAAAGGACTTGTAGTATACTTGCAACAAGTAGATAATGGCTGCACTTCAATTGTACTTTTTTCCTGGTAATTTTGAACTAAGCATTACAAGGAAAGAATGCCTTTGAGAATTGAAGTATATCACAGAATAACAGAACATTAGGGATTGGAAGGGACCTCAAAAAATCATCTAGTCCAATCTCCCTGCCACAGCAGGATCACCTAGATCACAGGAATGCACAGGAACATATACAGGAGGGTTTAAAATGTCTCCGCAGCCCCTTCCAGTGCTCTATCACCCTCACTGTGAAGAAGTTCCTTCTGATACTTATATGGAACCTCCTATGTTCCAGCTTACACCCATTTTCCCTTGTCCTATCACTGGATGACACTGAGCAGAGCCTGGCTCCATCTTCCTGACACCCACCCTTCACATATTTATAAATATGAAGAGGGTCCCCTTCAGTCTCCTTTTTTCCAAGCTAAAGAGGCTCAGCTCCCTCAGCCTTTCCTCATAAGGGAGATGTTCCACTCCATCATCTTTGTGGCTCTGCACTGGACTCTCTAAAGCAGTTCCATGTTCTTCTTGAATCGAGGGGCCCACAAGTGGACACAATATTCCAGATGTGGTCTCACTAGGGCAGAGTAGAGGGGGAGAAGAACCTCTCTCAATCTACTAACAACACCCAAGTGAGATGCAAAATCAAATAACACTTAAGTTCCAAAATAAAGGTAAATAAAGTGCTTACAATTTTTACTCTTTAGTATTCACATTAGTAGCAATGCTGTTGATGACCATTATGAATGTCACCCACTGCCAGGTCTTATTCAACAACTGTACCTGCACCTGGATTAGCTGGAGTTCACTCTTTCCTGGCCATGGTAACAAATGACAATATTTGATCTGTACAGCAGTTCAAGCCTTGCTGAACATGGTAGGGATGAAGGTGTTTGGAGCAGGTGCTGAGCAGTTTGGTTGGAAGGTTGC
>JAOXOE010000405.1:10738213-10812867 GCA_028565055.1 Phoeniculus purpureus | reverse complement strand
CCCTTCTCTGGGTGAGATATACACTTAGTATTACAAATAACATAACCATGCTGAAAATACTGATACAAAACAGCTTCAGATGACATTTTAAAAATACCCCTCACTTTAATGGAACTGTTTTCTCCAGGTTTTGGCTTTTTTTTTTTTTGTTTAAAGTTTCAGCTTTATAAAAGATTCTCCAAGAAAATAGTAGCATTTAAAATGTTCTTTTTGAAATGTATAGAAGATTTTTTTTTTTAGTAAAGCGTAATCCAAAAACTTCCTTTTTCCAGGAAAAAAAAACCCAACTGTAGATACAGAACGTAAGTTAAAAATTAAGAGGTTTTTGTTGCTTTGGGTTTTTTTTTAACATTTGTACCCTGGAAAAAAAATTCCATGATTGCAGTGCATGGTATTTTATTTACAGATCTGAAATACAATTGAATACATCAGCTCTTGAGATGAGCAAGACTAAAATGTACTGCTATTAAGCACCAACTGTACTTTCATGACTTTAAGACATTGCTCAGATGAAAAGAGTAGTGACATTCTGATACTAGTATTTTAAACCCCTTTTGGTAAACTTTAAGCTCCAAGTTTCAGTACCAAAGTGGAAGCCTTGACTATCCAAAGTGAATTCAAACAAGGTGTAGTCTGCAATTTCTGCTCATGCTGTTTTGGAAGTAGCAACACACACACACATGAACACAATGAAAATCTTTCTCTTGATTCTGAAGTATCCAGTTCTGGATACCTAAAATTACCACTACAGGGTATTTAGACAAAATCTGCTCTCTTGAACTTCAGATCATATCATCAAATTTCCTCTAGTCAAATGGAAATAGATAAAATCCAGGCTGCTGAAATGGCTTTGTAGAATATCTGCAAAACTCAGACTAATTTTTTCTTAATCTTACCAATCCTTGTATTGATATTAATATTTATTTAATAGTAGGTAAAATTTGCGTTATTAATTCCTTTCATATGCCTGATGTGACTTACCTTTTCAAAGTTAACAGCACTTCTAGTGGCTACAGAAGCTTCATCTTTCACTATACGCTACTTCAGTTAAGTTTCTTTGCGTTGAGAATGTGTTGCACCCTTAGAGTTAGCACCAGTTAGAGAGGTTTCCTGTCTGCCTCAGTCATGCTTACGTGTGCCAGTTTATCTCTGTGTGACTTTCTATATGACCTATTATTGTAGGTCAAATTATTCTCCATCAGAGAGGTTCTAATTTGTGATATTCAGCATACACCACATGTTTAGAGTAACTCGACTGAGATGCCTGTTTTAAAGCCCTCTTAAAGGGAAACCCAAGATCTTTTGTTACTGATGAATGTACAAGTCATATAGTGTGATCGTCTGGTCTTGTATTCCCAGGAGACCAGCAGGCTTCGTGTCAGGCAGCATCACATTCACCTTGCTTGTGTGTAGTATGTCAAGACTAACAAACCTGTGGGCAGATGCTAGTCTACAGAAATTATGAATGACACAGGTAATTTGGACTGGGTAATAAGACAATTTCTCTTACTATAGTCTTTCACCCATTTTGGCTTTAGGAACTGAAATTAAATTGTAGGATGCATTACACAGCATAGAGCATCAGGCTGTGTTGTGAGTGATGCAGTGCTTGTAAAGCACAAACATCACCACAACTTTACATGTCCTCATAGAACAAAATCATCTGAACAAATGTAAATAAAGGTGGGGAAGGAAGCAAGATGACACCCTTAGTTTGGGACCCAAATACTGATTAAAACACCTGCTGAGTCCCTATGAACCTTGCTTTCACAGGAAAGTCAGTCACTCCTATTTGTGGCATGAGACATTCAAAAAATACAGCAGGAAGCAGTAATGCACATCTACAAGTGAGAAAATCTCATTGTATTAAAAAAAAGTGTAAAAAGAGAGTCCTCAAAGATTTTGACTCCTTGTTTCCCTAGTCTCTATTAAATTCAAGAGGGTTTACTAATTACGTAACTATTAATTCCTCACATCCACTGTAACAGTAACATTATTAGACATACACAGTATTATTTAATATCACCTTCTAGAATTTCAGGGAACGAACTTCTGTGGGTGATGGAGAAAGAAAATAAATTAGCCAATATTGCACTGGCAATGCCAGCCAAATGGAGCCATTTATTACACACATGGTGACTTCTGCACGACAAATCAATTTACTCATTTAACAATCTAGCTCGTTGTGTTGCAACAGTCCCAGACAGGAAAGTATGGAACCTACAGACATTGTCAAGTTTCTACTTCTTTTCTTTCCATGTGAAATTAGCAGCAGATGAAAACTGAAGTCTAGGCTCTAGGCGAGTGAGCATCCAATCCTCTTTAGTCAACTCTCCCACCATGGCAAGAACACAAGCACCTTGTTAACCATCTTGTTGACCTAAAGTCTGTAGCTCTGCTGTGTGCAAATTGTGGTGGAGAAAAACATTTTTCCTGCTGTACATGTGCAAAGAGATGGGTCCCCTTGGAGGTTGTCCGAGTCTCCCTGTGAAAGTGGTGTGCGGCCGAGGTACAGCAGTTTGGTCTTTTGGAGGTCCCGAGAATATCGGGTAGCTGTCTGCCTTGGATTCTGTCTTTGATGTACTTGGTGCCATGGTGACCAAACTGTTCTGGGCCACCTCTGACCCAAGGGTTTCATACGTGCCTCTGGTATGCTTGATGACCTCCACAATCTCCTTCTCTTTTAGAAGGTTGCTCAGGCATAAATTAGAGAGCTGACAGCTCTTGGTTTCGTAGGCTGTTGCTTGGTTGCCTGATGAATACCTAAAAGGGTCCTCGGTGGGAGTATGTGCTGACTTTCTGTCCCTTGTGCTGAGATTTTGGCTCCCCATTCTGTTTGGATATGTAGCCTGGGGAAACAAAACAAAAAGAGATTCAGTAACAGAACACAGTAGGAGAATGGCACAGAGCATATAACCGCTCCTTGCTAGAGATGTACAGCACATGGTGCTGGCAGATTAAAATGAAAGACAAATCTCCAATGCTGCTAAGACTCCCAAAGCCCTGCCAGCACACCAACAAAACTATTGTTCATTCCTATTTAACAGAACTCACTTGGAGAATGCTTAGCACAGGTAATGATGTGGGCATTTCCTTTAAAAAAACAGTTAAAATCACCAAAGAGATTTTTTTTTCCAGAACACAGATAAAAAGGTTCCATGGATGGCAAACAGAGTCTCAAAACCATTTCACATGATGAAACAACAAGAACTGTAATTGCATAGAGCTCAACGTTCAGAAGTCTCAAATAGTTACCAATGTAAAGAACGTGTTTTGCAAGTATCCTCCTGCCTCGCTTAAGCTCAGAACGCACTCAGTTTTCTTTGTCCCTTGAATCTGTGCATTGAGCTGTGTACTTAAAAGTTAAATACATGTGCCAAAACACTCTGCCAGAGCAGGGCAAGAATTGTATTTCAGCTGGAAAAAGGTACTGTGGCAGAAGGATTCCAGGAGGTTATTCACACTTCGGATGGTGCGTGAGCATGCAGGCACCTGTACCCATTTAAATAAGGAGAATTTATCTGTATCTGGCAAGCCAGATCCCTGCAGAGGTCCAGTACGCACTTAGCCTGATGCTTCATTCTGCCCTCCACAAAACATGTGCCTTGAGATGATGTGGCTGTCAGACCTCTCATGCTTTTAAAAATTATACTGTCAGTGTAAAAAGTGAAACAAATTGCTGATGGGAAAACGCTGCAACAGTCAAAGCAAGAGCATGCCTGTTCCACGACTGCTCTGGATAGCTTTTAGTGGTGATGCCCAGGAACTCGGTTCACAGTTGTTTTGGGGACTGAGGGATGGCACGAGCCAGGCTGTGAATATTCAGAAGTCTGGTCCCTACAGTACTGGAACTTTGAGCCTATATAGCTTTGTGAGAAAGCTTAGCCTCTTTATGTTTTGTTAGCAAAATACAAGCCACCAACTTGTCCATAAGAGTTAGATACCTGAAAGCTGTATGTGAGTTTGAAATGTGTTGATGTAGCCTCCTTAAACTCTACTGTCCTTCATCATCTAATAAGAAGGTGTGTGCAGTGCTATTAGTGTATTACCTCTGCTTTTATTCTATGTTCTTTTTTTATCTAGTCAGGTTACAGTAACCAAACTGCAGTTATGTGAAGAACGATTCTAATAATAGCATCAATTGTACCTTATTTTAAGTGCTTTGGAATACACATCTGAGCTTGTTTTAGCACTTTCCCAGATACAAGTTAAAGCATCTAGTTAATTTCCAACAAAAGTCCAATTTCACTCCATATAGGTCTTCTATGACAGAACTCTGAAGGGACAGAGTGGCGGCTTCTTGACATTTACATTGCTATAGAGGCTCTGACACTGCAGAAGAAAGCTGAAAACCCTCCCATACCTTACAACACTTCACTAGAAATATTTCTGGATGTTTCCGTGATTCCATAGGAAACTTGTGTGTATTGTTTCAGGACAACCTGCATCAATTCACATGTATTTCTGTTTTAAGCAAAACAGAGTGATACAGCCAAAAGTCACTGCTTACATCCTTTATTAGTGCAGGCAGGGTAATGGCCATGCTTCTGTCTGTGTGGATTCGCATGCAGCCTCTGTGTATTTTACGCATCATAGATGGTATTGGTACTGGAGCAAGATGTTTTTCAATTCAATATGGATTTCACTCAGATTCATAAATGGAAATAGAAAATTTGTAGAAAACATATCTTAATTTTTTATGCCTACAACACACAAATACACACAGACCCTTAGGGGTTGGAAGGGACCTCCAAGGGTCATAGAGTCCAACCACCTTGCTCGAGCAGGACCATAAAACCTAAGACAGATTACAAAGCAACGCGTCCGGATGGGTCTTAAAAGTCTCCAGAGAAGGAGAAGACTCCACAACCTCCATGGGCAACCTGTTCCAGTGCTCTGTAACCCTGACAGTGACAACATTTTTTTCTCATATTTAGATAGAATTTCTTGTGCTCCAACAGACACCCATTGCCCCTTGTCCTATCACTTGTAGTGAAAAGAGATTGTCTCTTTCCTCTTGACACCCAGCCCTCATGTATTTATAGACAATGGTTAAGTGGCCTTTATAAGACCAGTCAGTCTCAAATGTTGATTTGCTGTTCATATGATGTTGATAGTTCATTTCAATTCCTAAGGAATATTCTAGAGGAGACCTGTCTATACATTTAACCACTTTTAAAAAAAAACCAGTTTCTATGACAGTAAATAAAACCTCCAGGGGGTGGGAGGACACTTCCATCTGCACAGTTGAGCAGATTATGATTTTGTGGGCTAACCTGGTGCTAAACCGTGATATTATTATAACCTTCTGTTTTAACACTGGACAATTGGTAGGTAATTTTGAGGAACAGTTTTCCGATTCACTCTGTATTTGTTTAAATTAGTCTGTATGGTATGTTTATAAAACAGCATCAAAAGCTAACTAAAAACCATGAATCAGACATCTACAGCTTTTCTTCTGTCCAGAAGGCCTGTTACTGTGCTGTTGAATGAAATTAGATTAGTTTGGCAATTGATTTGATTTGTAATCCATCTTGGCTCTTGTTTGTCTTGTTTTCTTCTACGTGCTTGTAGTTTGCTTGTTTGTTTGCCTCAACTTTTTGCCTGACGTTTGAAGTTAAACTAATAGAAAACATTATAACTTCCCCCCAACACTCACAAAAACAGACTGATGCTACACTCTGATCAGTATATATTTTAGTAAATAAGCATCAGAGCTGCTCAGTAAAAAAGTCTAGGAATCAAGAAACATTTCATTTCTTAAAGTTGCTAATGAAACGTCAGTGAAAGCAAATAATTCATCTGTTTTGGCAGTAGCCATCCTTGTTCTTGTCTTCATTCAGTGACATTTCTCAGTCTTAAGCAGCATGATATGAATAGAATCACGGAATCATAGAACCATTAAGTTGGAAGAGACCTCCAAGATCATCAAGTTCAACTGTCAACCCAACATCACCATGCCACTACTATTTCAAGTGCCACATCTACACAGTTTTTGAACTGGTGACTCCACCATTTCCCTGGGCAGCCTGTTCCAATACTTGACCACTCTTAGTGAAGAAACTTTTCCTAATATCCAACTGAAATTTCCCCTGGCACAACTTGTGCCTATCTCTGTCCATCCTGTTTCTAGTGACTTGGGACTGGATGAGAAGAGACCAGACCCTCACCTCTCGACAACCTCCTTTCAGGTAGTTGTAAAAGGTGATAAGGTCTTCCCTCAGTGTCCTTAACTCCAGACTAAACAACTCCAGTTCCCTCAGACACTCCAACAGGACCTGTTCTTCTCCAGGCCCTTCACTAGCCTTATTACCTTCTTCGGACCCTCTCCAGCATCTCAATGCCCTTCTTGTACTGCGGTGCCCAAAACTGCATGTGATCTAATGTCTTACTAGTGCTGTGTACAGAAGGATGTTCACTCCTCTAGTCCTGCTGATGCAGATCAGGATGCCTCTGGCCTTGGTTACCTGGGGCTACAGACCCGACTACGAGTGAAACCATTACCACTGCTGGAAGTTTTGGATATAAGTTGTCTTAGAACAGTTTAACAGTGACTTTTGTCTCTTGAAAAAGAATACAAATATAAAACTTGTATGAAAGCAGTTATACCAACGAGGTAGGCTTTGTGGTAAATACAGAAGAATCAAGTAGTTTTGAAAATGAGAAAGGCAGAAGCGTTTTCAAAATAAGGCTCATTGCTGAAATGCACCAGGAAAAGGTAGAAGTCATGACTACACGATGTTTTATATTACTTAATAAGTATTAATAAGTATTCATGATTAAATGCTTTGTTTTGAGTATCTGGCACAGTGGTGTTTCTTTCCTCTTTATTATCAAGGTAATCTTTCACATGAAGTATTTTCCTCTTGGAAGATCCATGCTGGACTTTTAGGTCTCCAAAATATTTGCTTCTGGTTGTTGGCCAAAGTGGGAAGCCAGTCTGTGTGTATGTATCAATAAATATCTAATAGCATATATGTGGCGAGTGAGGGTCTTAGCTTCGTGAAGCTGTAATTCCCTTTCTATTGAGTAATTAAACAATCACCAGGTGGTGTCAAATTAAGAGCTAATTTACCTAGATTTTAAAACATCAATAAAAATTAAGACTATGCCATCAGTATTCTAAGACATTGGTCTGACTCCATCTCCTGCAATAACACAGGTGGTTAACAAGGCAAGACAGACTCATTCTATCAGATGCATAGTTAGACATGAAACAGAGATTTTAACAGAAACATTGCCAAAAAGCAATGCTGTCATTGTTGCACGTGACAAATCGCTGAAGAAAAGCTGCTCATCAGGAAAAGAGAGAATGGTGGTCAGATGAGAGTCAAAACCACCATGAAATCCTCTCTCCTCCCCCACTCCTGAAATAACATCCTTCTCCTCCCAAAACATTGTGAATAAAAAGTCCAGTGCTGCTTTGAATTCCATGTAAGTAATTATTTGCTCTCATTCAAACATTTTTATAAACATCATAACATACAGATTATATCCTCTCTGGAGTTCCATGACACTGCAAGATTTGTCTCTCAAGACCTAGAATGAAGTTATGGTATTATGGGCCATGGCATGTGACACAGGAAATGTCTCCAGCCACCCTGTGCCTGCTTCTACCTCTGTTAACACACAGCTCTTACCCTGGCAAGTCTGGGAAAATGATGCAGTCTATCTGCCGGGCCTCTCCATACTTGTGTTGAGTTCATTTCTCCCCATACCACAGAGGCTTCAACCTCTTTGCCTGCTTGATGGCAACACAATTCTATAATCAAGGATGACCTGAGAGATTACATCTATTGTTAGATCCATCACTTGGGCTCTGGCCCATCTAGAGCTGGCATCTCTTCCCTGGTGTCTGGAACTGTTACGGGCCCACCAAGCCAAAACCAGCTCACCCTTGTGGTCTCAATCCAGGTCTACCTGGAACACGTTGTCTGCCTGGTCCACTGCTGGTTATGGTTATGTTCCTTGATGGCACCCATTTTTAGTATGAGGGCATCAACATGCCTCACCTTTACCACCTCCTTATCCGGCCTGGCAGCAGTGTCTTGCCACAGCTCAGGTGTCCCAATAGTTTTCCCCCTCCATTGACGGTTCTCCTGCTTCTACTTCTTTAACCACTCCCATAAGGCATTTGCTACCTCCCAAGAATCTGTATACAGGTAGAGCATTGGCCACCTCTCTCACTCAGTGATACCAAGGGCCAAGAAGAAACTTCAGACAAACTGGAACATTCATTTTTAACCTATTTCTCCTCATCATCCTGTAAATGTTCCATGGAAAATTTTCCACAGTAGATTTTTAGGTACCGACTGTATTCTACGAGCACTGGATGTGAGCAAGCGAAGCCACAATCCCAATGCATCTGTTTGCCAATTTGAAGGCTGAGTCTTTGTCCAAAGCTGAAGGTGGCTTCAAGCCAACCGTGCTCAAGCTTAGCCTAGAGCAGCTGCAGGGCTGCTGTAAACTGCTGCTTGGCAAAGCTCCAAGGAGCCAATCTGCCAGCTGGTGACTGCTGAAGCAAAAAATCCATTCACCTCTTCCCTTCTATTTTTCAGTAACTCAGCTAGAACCAACAATTTCCTTGCCCCAGAAATCCCCCAAAGCCACCCTACAGTCTGCCTAAGTGTGGGCCCAGGAAATGGGCTGCAATTAGGATGCAAATGTGAGTCTGAAATTTCTTTCGAAAGTATCCTGTTTTAAATGTATAGATAGAGGGGGAAAAAAAAGACTCCTCAGTTATTTCAAAAACATCTTAAAGTTTAAGAAAAACATTTAGATCTGGATCTCCTGATCGGGTTAAACATAAAAACGGTGCCAGCATTCTTGCTTGCATCTATTTCTCAAAAAGGAAAAAAGAAAAGATTTATATGAAAATCTGATCGGCTGTAAAATATTTTATAGGATTACCAGCGTTTTTAAGTCCATGAATGGGAATAAAATCTAAATGTTCTAGGTTGGATTATTCCACAGTGATGCTAAATACGTGAAAATTGAACCAAACTGGGAATTTACTATTCGTAAAGCACTTTTTCCCCATCCCTTCCTGCAAGGGTTCCTCTTTGTGACTGTCATCCTGGTAATTTTTTTCTTCTATTAAGAAAAGAAACCCCAAACACCTCAATGATCCACCTTAAAGTAATGAAAACTGACTTCTCTCACAGAAAGCTCCAGAAGAGAACGTGTTATTAAAAAACCACCGCAGCCATTTATTACTTTCCGTTTTCAAGCCCAGTGAGTGAAATATGACAAGAGTTAACGACAAGACAAACAGGACAACACTGCTTCAGGACATTCCACAATGGATATTGTTGCTGACTGTCTCGTGATGAAGTACTAATACAAATTGACAGCAAAAGACACGCGGTACAAAAACATCCAGGAAAGGGTGCAGATTTTTCAGATGCCTGTGCCCAGAGGCATCTGGAGACTTAGATGCCTATAATGTAATTCTCAGAAGTAAAGCGACTTTCCTAAATATATCATTCTGACAGCAGGCAGAGAGAGGAAAACCAAACAAAATACTCTCTCACCAGTGTACGTAGTGCAGCCTGACAACCAAACAACAGCGGAGTGTTTGAAGCACAAGGTTTTACATTCACCAAAGGGTTTCTGCTTTCAGAGGTGTTAATGGAAGAACACTCTAGAGAGAATAATTATTCTGACAGTAGCCTGAAGACTTTCTGGATTCCCTGAAGCTTTCTACTGCTTAACTATTTTGTGTTTGCAGGGCGGCAAGGACCGTAAAACATGTTCTTCAATGTAGTATTGACTGTATAGCCTGGCATGGCTCATTTGGCTCATGCCAGGTCTCATCTGGACTGCAGCACCCTCTGAAAGCTGCCTCTATTTGCATTCATAAAATATAGAAACCACATAAAGAAGTTCAGAAGCAAAGCAAGGTGTTACAGCTCTGTATTTCTACAAAGGATGGAGAGGACGATGCCCGGCATCACATTTTTGAATTTATACTCCTTTGTATCCCTTTCAGAGTTCTGACGCTTTATACAAGCGTAGATCTAATTTATGAAAACACACGTTAACTCAGCGCTTCAGTATGCCACACCTGTCACTGTGTCACCTTCTTAACTTCTGCACCTCCTCCCTTTTGTGCTCACTGGCTCCCAGCCTAGAGATGATCCAAGAGAAAATGTAATTTAGCTGCAGCAGGTAATTGTTCCTCATTCAAGACTCTTAAAAAGCACTCACTCTTATTTCTTTCAGTAGCGTCTCAGCCATGAGAGGAGCTTTTACAATACAGATCTGAACATATTGATCAACTGATGCTGTCTTCTGGCAGTATGCGACACGTGAAAGAAATAAAACCCAGTGTACCAAAATAAGGCATGGACTTGTACCTACAGGTTATGGGTAGAAACCTGCTGCTGATCAATCAGCAAGCTCTGCTGTTGTATGTTACACAAAGAACACAGCCAACATAAATCAGAAAGCTGAGCGTACGCCACGTTCAAATGCATACCTCTTCCCCAAAATGCTCTTTTAACCAACCAGCCAGGTGAACACAAGTCAACTACAGCAGTGAGCTAATGTCCTAAAAGGATTTGCTGGTAGCGGTGACACAGTGTGGTAGGTAACACACAGAGGGCTTTAAGGTCTTCCTCTTCATAGAATCATAAGGGCTGGAAGGGACCTTCAGGATCATCAAGTCCAATCTTCATTCCAACACGTCCTTAAACACTAGACCATGTCCTCAAGTGCTATATCTACTCATTTTTTAAACTCCTCCAGGGATGGTGATTCCACCACTGCCCTGGGCAGCCTGTTCCAGTAAAGAATTTCTTCCAGAGCATCCTTGAAGAAACAATATATAAAAGGATGTAATGCAATTTTACAAAGTAAGAAGAAAATAATGAAGCATTTCCCATTAATATCTAGTAATTTACAGTAAATCATTACTCTTCATTCTCATTATTGCCTTTCAGCAGTTAACTGGAAGAGTTTTCTCATTAGTAAAGCTAATAGAAAATTTTGCATTCTACAATGCCTTCCAAATAACATTTGGAACTTTGCAGCTGTTCAGCAGTGTTAGTCATCATATTCTTCAAAAATCCGACAAAATTAATGTAGATGATTCTGAACACACCTTGTTATACCCAATATCTTAAAAATTCTAAATCACTATAAAAATGCAAACAAAAAGTTAATAAATAGTGCAGATCTATTAACTACATAGCTACGGATCAGCAGGAGATAACTATGTGAGATAACAAGTATTTTACTCACTGCCCTAAGATCACAAAGTCAACCCAGAGAAGGTAATTTTTACCAGACAGGCCTGTGCTGTTCTGGACATGGGGACAAAATGGTAAGAAAACTGCAATGGACCTTCACCATCATTACAAAAATCTGCTAAATTCCCAATCCCTCATCTTGGAAACATCTTTTGTTGAGCAAAGAGTACCCTCCCCACTTCCAGCATGTCTCATAATACGCCTGACTCTCTTGATGCCTTGGCATCTATTTTTTAACTGACCTCACATTGTCTCAGTTTTTCTGAGTAGCCACAGCTACTGCAGCCAGTGATGAGGAAAATATCTTCATTAAGCTCTTCATAAACACAGGCTACACCTTTGGTTAAAGACAGCAGAGCCTAGAATGAAGTGCAAAGTCAGACTTGCTCATGGACCTTCCAGGCTGGATCCCAGGGCACTGGATAGGGTCTGTGTTCAGCCAGCACTCGAGGTCTCACCATCTCTGTGCAACCCAAGAATTGAGGGCTATTTGTGCCACACTTACCTACAGACATAGAAAGTCATAGGTGTCTACACGCAAAGTCCTCTTTTGCATAACTGATGCAAAATGAACTGTTAGAAACTTGAGAAGCGGCTTCATGGGAACACCGGGGTCACATCAAAAGACCACAGTTCACGCAGCGTGAGCAGTGAAGTACGACACAAAGGTCCCAAGGAAACACTAAGGGATTTGTTCTGGAATTACAAGCAGAAAACCTGTACAAGTGCTAATTAGCCCTCCTGAAAAAGTGTGCTACTGTGCTGACATTTATTGCTGTGCTAACACAGGTGCTCTGGCTTTGCAAGCCAAACTAGTCTTTCTGGATAGCATTTGATGTGCCATGTAGACATAAATTGTTCAAAGGTCTCTGCCTTATGTCTTCTCTAGTTTTTTTGATAGCCAGCTGCTGAAAGCTCTGAAGTCCTCTAGTAGCCTCAGGCCTGACATGCGGTCACTAAAACCTGATTATCATATCATTTGAATTAAAACTGACTTGTAGGTAGCAATTAGCTTTGAGAACTTACTTGTATTTTATACATATTTAGGTTTTAGTAAGTTTTTATGCTCCTATTCGAATGTCTCCTAACCTGACAGGTTGGACTCAGTGATCCTTGGGGTCACTTCCATCCTGGTCTACTGTGATGAGTCACTGTGATCAGCCTTTATAGCTGAACCAGACTGTATCCACAGCAGTTCAGCTGACCTTGGTGCACAGGGTTGGTTTTCTTTTCCCAAAAGCTGGGCTACACACAGTGAACACAGCAACGCCCCTCACTGAGCCACTGATCTCGTGAGACAGGCAGCTGAGACGTGGATGGAGCCACAGCCACAGGGGCTGGTAAAACACCACAAAACAAGAACGAAGGAAGGGGAGTGTGCAGAGCAGCTGGTGTCAGAAGGTTGCACAGGCAGGACCAGCCATGGTTGCTAGCCAGGTTACAGCTGTTGTGAAAAGAAGTGTTGTGACCCCAGACAGAGGTCCCACACAAACACGTGTGTGTCCAGGCCTCTGAATGCAGAGAGGGCTGGAGCCTGGCACTTGCAATGGAAGATGGCAGAGGCATCCATAACTTCATTCCATGTGACCAGGTGAATGATCTGCTCAGCCTGGCGGCTGAGCTTAAAGAAGAAATTGAGAGGCTGAGGAGTATAAGGGAGTGTGAGAGTGAGGTAGAATGGTGAAGTCAGGCTCTACCTTCATGGAACAATTCCAGCTGTCTCACAGAGCTCAGGACACAAAGTACTCCCTATCCTCTCTCCACCTGGCTGAACGGGACGGCTTGGAGGACAGAGAACAGTGGCAGCAAGTTCCTGCCACATGCAGCAAGCATGTCAGCCCAGAAGGTCCTGCACCTCCTTGCATGCCCTTGCAAACAGACATGCTGCTCTGCAGGAGAATCAAATGCTAACAAGGATGAAGGTCCACCTAGCTTAGAGGTGGCACTGAGGTGTAGTCGGACTGCGCCTTGTATCAAAACAAGCTCAGTAAAGAAGAAAAGCCTTGTCCTTGTTGTGGGGGACTCACTTTTGAAAGAAATTGAAGGTCCTATTTGCAGACTGGACCTACTCTTTAAAGAAGTCTTAGAGAAGTAAGAAGAATACTTCCTAGCCCAGTTCAGTCCTCTGACTACTACCCATTACTAACCTTCCAAGTAGGCAGTGACGAACTGTATAGTCTTATTTTCTTGTCTCTGTGAAGGAAACAAGCACATATACTTGTCTTAAGGTCTGGGTTTTCTTGCCTCACTTTCATTTAGTTGTATTAGAAGATCTCCAGAGGTCCCTTCCAAACCCTGCCACAGTGATCTTATGCTTTTCCCTAACAAGAATGTTAAATATGCACTAATCACATATTCCACGCTGAAGGACATATTCTGGCACGTGCTAGTGTTTTATTTACACGTACAATGCCTAAACAACCATTTATTAGTAGGTACCAAGAATGAAATGCTGCTGTTTACCATTAAACTAAGTCTCATAAATTAGCATCTTTCTTTTGAAAGCAATAGGGATTGAACTTACAAGAACAACAGGGGAAATGGAATACACTGACAATGATCTGCTACTCTTGTGCTCATCAGTGACATTATCCTTCGGCTTGGTACACAGTCTGCAAAACAGAAATCACAACGGGCAAACTGTATCCTGATGACAAGAAGAGAAAAACCTAACTGCCCTTTAAGTGACTTGACTTTTTATTTTCATGACAAGATTGCTGGGACCATGACATTCTTGAAGAGAAAAAGGAAACAGTCTTTTTTATTTTTCTTTATATATACAAGGACATCTGTTCTCGAGACTAAATACCACAGAGTAGCCAGATTTTTTTTATCCTTGAAGTAAATGTCCATAATTAAGCTATTTTTGTGGTTAGACAAAACCATTGAAGATACATACAATCAATCTCTAGCCTTAATTGGTCAGGTTCAGTGTGTTTGACAACATACAGAAATAGTGTTATCTCTTATGACAGGATGAAGCATTACTGTTCTAGAAACACACTGACTCCTTGATGTGGGATTCAGTCAGAAAATAACCCAAAACAACTGAAAGAACTTTACACCATAGGATGATGCTCAGTGAATCACTCGTAATAGTAAAATTACCTTTAAAATATTTCCTTCAAAGACCTGTCTATGATAGCTCTAAATCTATGCTGAGCGAACCATTCTGTGTCTGCTTGGGGTTTTTTAGGCATTGACGATCCTAATCCTCTCCTAGGGAAAGCAGGAATATGACAAAAACAATTCTCTTAGGGACTGGAGAATGCTTACAATTTTTTTTCCTTTTCTTTCTGTTAAACAAATGACTCAAGAAAGTATTGTCCTTGTCAGTATGGAATGGGCTCTTATAAACTCTCTTCTCTGATCTCCATCTGTCAGTACCAACTATATTTACAATAACAAAAACTTGTCAGGGAGACGAAGGGGACTCACAGTCTAGAGGTTTAGGTAGTTGTAGAGAAAAAGTGACCCCAGTAAGGAATCTATCAAACTGATTTCCATGAAAGAGATATTGCTCTAACAAAAGAGCTAGTGTTTGTAGCTGACTGACATAGATTTGTTCATGTTCTGAAAAACCACCCCAGAAACCTATCTCCTATTATTTTGAAACTGTGGCTCGTTGGCAGTGGGAGAAAATTTCCCTTACTATGACATTTCAGACAAACCCAGTTCCGCACAGGTAAGATAGCCCATCAGCAAGTACATGAAATAACCTCTTCCTACCTCTCCAGTGGCTTACACAAAAGAAGAAAAATATTTCATACAATTTCTACTGTACCTCTATACGGGTCCATTCAGTTCAGCTCTCTTTAAAGCAGCCAGCGTAGCACGGAGTGAATTCACCACAAGATATACTACTTAACGTTTGGGAAAGTAGCCTCTAATAAGGTAAAACTATTTCATACATTTCATATATTTTAAGGCCAGCAAAAACTGTTCTCAGTCATCTTGCCTGACTTTCTCTGCAGTAGAAGCTATAGATTTCTCTTCATGAAATCTCATAATCCGAAAAAAGGGAGTGGAATTAAAGCATAACTTAAAAGGCTTAAAGTAATAGAGAATGTATTTTATTTCTTCTTAATCCACTAAATATTTTAATAACATCCATGTCCTTGTGGGAAATGTTGCTATTTTCTGGTAATGAATCTTAAATATGTGAATAACAGAAGATAAGCAGTGCCTGCAGACCAAACTTTTGCTAAAAAACACACTACAAAATAAAATGTCTCTAAGGAGCAACGGGGACTGGTGTCTGAGGCATCTAGGAATAGGCAACTGTTGAAGGAAATGCTCATCGGGTTTGGAGTTATCCCCATCTGGAGAAAGTTCTTGCCATGCGAGTAGTTGCCTGTGCAAGTTCAAGGTCCTATTCTCCTCTGCAAATGATTATACAGGGTGCGTGACCACGAGGAGCCCACTACACCCGCAACATTACAATGAACACAACACTCCACTGAAACCTTGCAATACTAAGGCTGTGCTGCACGGAAGAAATAACCCTCCTTTCCATCTTACCTTCCGTAGAGAAATCACTGCGGCTGTTTCAAAACATTCAGCATATCAGCTACTTATTTCCTCCAGCAAAGCAAAGGAAAATAAACAACAGGGAACAGAACTATGAAAGAGCACTCCCTGAAACATCTTATTTTGCCTTTCTTTCTAGAACTGACACCAAACATTTGGGCAAAAACGCTGAAATACTTTACTGGCTTCTGTTTCTCCATTCTTTTGCCTAGACAAAAGTAGATTAGCAAGATTTCATATTACACCTCCAGCTTTCCATAATAATGCACAAAGGGAGGCATTTACTTACTGCTTTGCTCAGTAAATGTACAAGTTTACACTTTCCTTTCTTTGCAACCCATACTATGGGTCTTTCCCTTGAAAATAAGTAACAGAAGATTAACTGCTTACTTGGGTTTGCAGGCTTTTCACCTGCAAATTAATGTGGTATTACTGATTTACCAGCTCCTGCATAATAGCTGCTAAAATGCTCGAGAGCTTTATACTTCTAGTGACACAAACATCAGCTCAACTCTTCACCTCCACTGTTAGTCATCTTATTTCATTAAGCACCATGTCAATGGAACTCCTAATTCTAAAGAAAGGTTTATGTGAAATCATAGTCCCACTCGATCCACTAGGAAACCTTCTACGGGCTCTATTGTGCTGTCTTGAGCAGGAATGAACTTCAGCAACGTGCCTGGAGCCTCTTTACTACCGTATAAATTAGAGACCAGTTTTTTAGTCTTGTCTGAACACCATATGCTGCTGTGATGGCAGCCTTTTTATCCCTCCCTCTGTCAAATTAAGACATATGAGTTACTTTAAATAACTCACCAACAAATGTATTTCTTCAAATACATTGTCTTGCAAAAAGGTCTTTAAGTGCCTTTCACCAAAAAAAGGGAAATACTTCTTCTAATTATCAGTCCTGAAAGATGAAGAAAAATGTTGTCAGACATCAGAGGATGTAGGGATGAGACAAGAAAAGCTAAGGCCTCCTTAGAATTAAATGTGGCAAGAGCAGTCAATGACAACATGAAGGGATCCTTCAAGTGTACTGGAGATAAAAGGAGAACTAGAGGAAATGTGAGCCCACTGCTGAATGAAGCCAGTACCCTGGTTACAGAGAATACAGAGGATATTGTATGCCTTCCGTCTTTGCGGCTAATACGAGTCCTCATGAGTCCCAGTCCTTCAAGACCACAAAGGAAATCAGGAGGAATGAAGAGTCTACCTTGGTTGAAGAGGACTGGGCTAAAGAACAGCTAAGTATTGTTAAAACTGGACATCCGCAAGATGATGGACCCTGATGGGATATTCCCATGAGTACTGAGGGAGCTGGCAGAAATCATTGTTAGGACACTCTCTATCATCTTTTATCTTTTCATTTACACCATATCACCAGGTCAGAAGCTCTGAAGTCTATCAACCCAGTGAATTTGCCCTAAATAAGACCAGAAAGGCTTACAGATAAATATGGAAAGGAACACACGTTTTTCCAGAAGGTGAGTGCTTTGACCACCTCAAGCGCTGTCTTGCAGCCATGCCACTCCAGCAACGAATCACTCTCAAGCCATTCTCAAGAAGAGAAGCCTCTGACCTGACCTTCAGACTTTCTGTTGTAAGCTTCAACTCTGACGAATTTGACACCGAAATCCTCCATTCTGTAGCATTACTAGTGTTGAAAATGTTATTAAGCGTTCTCCCTCATCAGCCCAAACTGTGATTTATCTGTGAAAGTCTATACCTATAACAGTAAAATTTAGCCAATGTAACTAAAAAGGCACCATGCTTGAAACTAGAAGCGGGATAACAAAATTCTGCACGTAGACACCAAAGCTGTCTGAGGCAGCACATCAGACACTCCAATTCACTGTACACTGAAAGATAAAAGACAGGCGATGTTTGAAATTCATGAAGGGGGACAATGTGCACAAACACCCTACCCCGGGGACTGATAAAGGATAGCCTCACATTTGACTGACATCCCGCAGCTCATAAAAGCCAATACAGCACACACAAACAACTCCCCAGACTATCCCAAGAGCACACCCAGAGTAGGCTATGTAGGCTATGCTTACGATACCTGCTAGGTGAACAGTATTTAGGATGGGATAGCTTGCAAGCTGCTCCCCTTGCCTCTGGATTTCTGCCTCTCATCCTTTAGCAAATCCCTTCCCTCACTTTCATAAACCTTACAGGACACAGGTAATGCCATTACAATTTAGGGCACATACCCACTCTGCTGCCTCCTGACGTGTAGCTCGTGTGTGTCATTCTACCGTTCAGACTCTCAAGCACAATCTCTGTCACAATCTGGAAGATGGTTAGGCACTGGTGTGGCAGTTCTTTGCTCTGGTCTCAAAGTAAAAGCTGTGGAAACAGAGACTAAGCAGGATGTCCCGGAGTGAAAACAAGTACACCCATGCCATTTGTACATATTCTGCTCAGTGTGCTGAAAACGCACCCTTGTCTCATAAATTTTGAAAACCTCAATTCACAAGCATTTCCCTATCAAGCAGGAGTAAAAATGATGAATCAAGCATCTCTTGAGCACTGGAACACAACTGAGCATATTTTTCCTAACGTACATCCAATTTACTGCCGCCAGGACAGTCCCAAGATTACACTTCCCTGCCAGTGGCTGAGCAAATGCATCCAATGCTACTAAAAACCTGAGGAAGACTGGCAAACAGCAGCACACCCACCAAATGCTACCTGCCACATGCAATAAGCAGCACCAGAGCAGTCTCAACACTTCCCCTCCTCGGGCCAAACAGGTTAACAGCTGACTTGTGGTTCTTCATGTACGAGTAATTACACCCTTCTCAGCAGGCAGACTCTCACGCTCAGATGCTCCCTGCTTAGGCCTAGGGAAGGAAATCAAATGCTTAAGCTCAACATCAACCCTGAATGCCCCCAACCTGCAACACAGGCCCTTTTTACCAGAATCAGCTGTTTCTGAGGGCACAGTTTGTTGCTGCTTTGAGGCACATCAGGCTCAAGCAGCGATGCCGTTCCATCTTTCTCTTCTTTGTCATCCTCTTTTTCCACTTGCTGTTTTCCCAGAGGTCCAGCTACAAGGAAGAGGAACCTCACTTAGTTGCTTCTGTGCCAAAAATCCATTTGTCCAACAGTCACAGTGACAAAGTGTCGAGCGATGCCAGCAGAAAGTGCTGAACATGCCTGAGTGCCAGGATGCAGTGCAGAGACTGCTCCTGCCCTCAGCTCCAAAGAATCTGAACTCTAGTGCCAGAAGAGGAAGAGATTATTAAAGCAGGTGTCATACTCCTTCTGTAAGCCTGACCTGTGACGTGATAACGCTGTGTCTCCCTTTCCATAAACTATCCTGCCTTAGAAACTGGGGAACATGCAGCTGCTTGAAATCCTGGGACGCTGCGGGAGTGGAATAAAACCTGCTGCTAAAAAAGCTCAGGCTGCCTTCTTTGCAGACCAGTTCTGAATTGAAATGAGGATGTTAACTTTTCAAACAGCTGCCCTTTAAGAGCAGAAAACCATATGTTAGAAAAGAAATAGGAAGTGTCAGCGGTGTGAAATAAAAGCAGTCTCCTTTTAGTACCTGATGACATGGACTTTAAGTAGCAGAAACGTAGGTTAGGTTCTCCTTTCTCTTCAGAAATTATTTAACTGAAAACCAGTCCACATTTAACACCTTTCACTTCAAGACATAGCACCATTGCTTTGAAATTAGCGCAATCTAACGGTGGATTTAACAAATGTTATGCTGTGAGTTCAAGACAACATAACTACTGGAATCTGTAACCAGAACGTCTCTTTGTAAATTCATCAAACTGCATGGGATATAAATAACAGCATCCATTTAAAACAAGATCAGTCACACTTACATGTTCACATAAAGGAGAATAGAATTAAAAATCCTATCTACAGTAAAAGATATAGTCCATGGTTAGTGTATATTTACACAGAAAAATATTAGTAATTGTTGTTTAATATCCTATTTAATGACAATATTTCTACTTCTTTCCATGGAGTTTTCAATATTCAAACAGTGTCACCTATAATAAATCTTACAAATGCAGAGAGCGGAAAAAAGAAAGGAAAAAAAGAAAAAAAAAAGATATAAAAGTAGAAATTAATTCCTTACCCCTGAGAAATGGTCAGGCTAAATTCTCAGGTATGCGTGCACAAACGTGGGCTTATGTCTTTGGCCTCATCAAAATAGATATCCCAGTATGAACCTATAAAACGAACCGGTACCATTCCCAAGATGCTGTTAGAAATGCTGACATGACATACTGGCTGAATTCAACTACTTTTGATTTATACAGCCAGTGTAGACATGAAGTAAAAAGCACACTAAATCTAACTTGTCCACGATGCCATAAACTATACCTATTATACTTCATTTCATTCTCTTGGGGAAAAAATATATGGTAATTTGCAAAGCCATTTTCATTCATTCTTAACATTTATGGCTATTCCTAGTAGAAAGCAACAACAGCTTGACTTTTTAGCATGCAAAATGCTACATCAAAGACACATAAAAGAAAAATATGTGCTACTCTCCATTTGCACTGTGTCAGCAAAGCTGTAACTAGGTATTCTTAGTTGGGTTTGCTAATTATAGGTGATTTCCAGTTCTTACAAATTACGAGGGGAAGACAAGGAAATGAGTTACGAGAATAAGGTAATTTATAAGGGCACGACATTAAAAAAACCCTTATGTTCCTATCTTGTGAATGTTTTGCATGTGAAGTACAGCAAATGCAGACTACTCCAAAAGTCTATTTTAGAAATGCCCCGTATTTAACAGCACTGTCTCTCATCAGTGTATTTCTGTGTTTTAACTGTGGTCACAGAAGCATAGAATCATAGGATCATCAGGGATTGGAAGGGACCTCGAAAGATCAGCTAGTCCAATTCCCCTGCCACAGCAGGATCCCCTAGACCAAGTCACACAGGAGCATATCCAGGTGGGTTTTAAACGTCTCCAGAGAAGGAGACTCCACAACCACCACCAGGCAGCCTGTTCCAATGCTCCGTCACCCTCACAAGTTCCTTCTGGTATTTATATGGAACCTCCAGTTTTCTTCTGAAACTGAGGCAACAGGATGTCTATATCATCTAAAGCTCATACTAAAAAGCAGGGTATACCATCCCCTGAGCACTAATTAAACTTTTACCCTAGGGGCTTGGGCTTCTCTGCAGACTGTTTCTTTAGGGAACCACGTTTATGAAAATGGCATCAAATACAACGGCCACTGCTATCGTATGCACGTGTTGTACATTTGGCACCTTTACTGCTTGAGTAAATGTTTCCCACTGCTTCAGAGGGGTGGCCTCACACCCTCCCAGGTGTGAGGTGGCCTGTTAATTCCCTTCTCAGGTTATGAGTGGCTACACAGCGAATTAGATAAGGAAGCGGATGTGGCTGAAGACAGGAAGCTGATGTGTCTTTCAAACCTGTCTGCATGAGCAAAGTTAATTTTCATCCAGAAGGGTTCACTGATCCACCTCCCCGTGTGGCTGTGCAGAAGCTTTCTGTTCACACACTTTTATTCACAGACTTTTGTTCCCAGTCCTGGTTTGTCAAGGCACGGAAGCAGCTGCAAGTTCTAGCTAAACTTTCTCTTATGTGTGACATCAGTGGGAGTTAAAAACTTTGGAACTTAACAAGGTCACCATCTAATTATTAACTTTGCTGTTAACAAACTTCTTTTTCAGTACTTCACTATGAAAAAGCCATAAATATCCAGCTATCTTAGTTCTCAGTGGGCCAATAAATGAAAGCCATCGCCACGGTCCATTTTCTTGACAAAAAGCCCAATAAAAATCTAAAATGTATAAACAGCCCGTCATAATTGTTTCTGGCATGTAAATTATTATTGCATTGGAATAAACATTGTTGAATAGTGTTTGTTTGGATTCTACATCGTGTCTACACACTAACTCGTTAACTGACTTCCAGTCTGAGATGAGACTTGTTCAAAGACAGGATATTGTTCTGTAGGGTGGTGTCTTTGAAAAATTATCTGCAAAAGTATTATGTTCTTATATCGTTCAGGCTTTAAAAGGAAAATGTAAGATAGAATGTACAGATAACATTTATTACTGAACTTTAAAGATTAAGTGAGTCAGTAAATGCTGTTACGAAAACCTACCAGTTATACAAGGATGTAAAACATTTTCATCCTTATTATGGTAGTGTGAGTTGCAAGTATGGCATTGGGGATGAAGTACTGGAGTGACTCATCTTTGAGCAGTTTAGCTTTGATATTTTTACCCTCAGTTTTGCTTCTCCACTTACCCAACCACTACCACTCATTATATGATCATTTCACAATTATTAATGCAATTATTTCCATGACAAGGGAGAAAAGGAAGACTTTTTGGTTTCTAAACATTTGACACACGAAGGATTAATTATTTCCTAATTTTGCACTAGAACCTTTCAACCCTAGGATTAACTCAGATTTTCTACATTAAGGTCCAGAACAACATGGTTCTCACTTTCTCACTCTCAGTAACTAAGATACCTGCTTCTACACAAAGCCAATAAGAAGTCCCTAATAATTTGTCATTAAAAAATAAGGGTAAGTATTAATGCACTCTCATACCACAAGACCTGTGTGCCATTTGTTCAGGTTTGGAAGGCATTTACTTACTTTAAAAGGTCTTTACCAGATTCTGATTTGTCACCTTCAATGCCATTCTCAGGCACGCTATTAAATTTAGGAGAAGTAATTCAGCACAGTTCTCTGTCCTCTTACATATACTGAAAAATGCTTTTCCAAACATCTCCAGCTTTAAATTACTTCAACTATTCTATTCTGAGAGTGAACATACTAGGTTTTTTGCTTTTCCACACTGCTCACAAACAAGTGGTGTAATGACCGGACAAAGCCTTTTTGGAAAATAAACTCCTTTTATTTACAGATTTCTGGGCAGAGATCTTGAATTTAGACAAATTACTGCAGATGGTGATAAACCTGCAGAGAAGATAAATGCTAGCTGTGGCTTTAAGGTGAAACTCTGTATTTTAGACAGAGTCCTTCTAAGGTTTCCAGAGCATTAGATCCCTGAAAACAGAACTTAGTCTCTGTATACACTTCTGCTGGCTGGTTAGAAAGAGCATTTGCTCACTGGATCGATTCCTGTAGTTGAGCATGACTCTTACTGAAGGTTTGGGCCTTTAAAAGGCTTTTTTGGTGTGGGTTTTGATGGGTTTTTTTTATGTCTCCTTCCGATAGGTTTTGAGTCATGGGAAAAATGAGAGCTGCACCTTCTCAAAGTGTAAGTGAAAAATTACTGTCATAGAATCATACAACAATTCTGGCTGGAAGAGACCTTACAGTTCGTTGAGTACAACGTTTTCCCAGCCCACTAAACCATGTCCTCTGCTCTTAAACATCTACAGGGAAAGCAACTCAACCTGGGCAGGCTGTTCCAATGCCTGAGAACCCTTTCAGGAAAGAAATTGCTCCTAACATCCAACCTGACTCTCCCTGCCCCTGATAGCACGTCAGGTAATTGAGAAGGAAAACAGTACTTGTTCTCCTAGTTATGTATAGTGAATGAAAGGCATATGTTCAGATTTCAGAGCAGACATTCTCATCAGAGCATATTTTCAGGCAGATCATTAAGTACACTGCCAGAGTTATTGTGCTTTTAAGCAAGGATGCAAAGCACAGATCCTTGATTGCCTCCCACATTCTCAGGCACAGCAATGGAGAAGTTGTCACAATACAAGAATCCCTTGCTTCTCATTTTTATTTCAAGCCTTTTTATGTCAAAAAAGGCAGCAGAAATGGTTTCCTGAGGCTGTTCAGAACAATTGTACAAGGCATATGTATTCCATACCTATATCCTTACATCCATTTCACATACAGCTTTTAAAACAATCCCACGGGCTTAGTTTAATGTGACAAGTTTAAGCGGTGAGTTTTTTGATAACCTTGTTTGAGACGTAAATTAAAGCTCTCTGAAGCTTGTGTGTACCTCCATCAGTGATCTCAGTACATTTGTTAAAAACATGGCATCACAGAATGGATTGGATTGGACGGGACCTTAAAGATCATCTATTTCCAACAACCTGATCCTTATTCAAGATGACCTGGAATGTTTTTGAGGATGGGGCACCTACCACCTCTCTTGGAAACCTGGTCCAGTTTTTCATCAACCTCAGCGTTTGCTATGTCTAGTCTAAATCTACCCTCCATGAGTCTACAAATATCACCTCTTGTCCTTGCTAAGAGGACTGTTCCCATCTTCCTTATAAGCACCCTTCAGATACTGAAAAGCCACAATAGGTCTCCCTAGAGCTTTCTCTTCTCCAGGGTACACAACCCCAACTTTCTCAAGCCTGGCTTTATAGGAGAGATTGTTGGGGTATCGTGTCAAAGGCTTTACAGAAGTCCCAATAGATGACATCCACAGCTCTTGATGTAGTCAATCCATCACAGAAGGCTACCTTTAATCCTACTTCAGATGTCTGGTTTTCTTTGTCTTACCCTTCTTTGATTCTTTTTCCATTTTTTTCCTTTTCTTCCTTCCCCCCCCAACTTTGTCTTTAATAATTCATATAAATTGCTCGCTACTTCCAGTCTCCTCATTCATTCACAATTGCTTTCCAGTCTGAAATGGCTAACTGCTGCCCTTCCTCCCCAGCACTGCAAACTATCCCATATATAACCTCAAAAAATAGGTAGGAAGAACCTAATTTATGTTTCCAGTGTGGTTATATAAAATTCTTAAGCTGCTTCTTGGGTTCCAGTTCAATCTTTAAATGATACAACTCAGTAGTTTCTTACCAAGGAGTTTACAAATTGACCCACTAACTTAGAAAGCTCTGGACTAGCCCTTAGTAACTAGGATTTATTTCAGAATTTGCCAGTGTGCAGTGAGACCAGAGCACTTTAGATAGCTGCTGGAAAGAAGGATATTAATATATTGGACACTTTAAAAGAGAAACTCCTACTGCTAGACCGACTCTGCAGTGAGGTATCCCAAGTAGGACTGAGTGCTTGCCTGGAAAAAACCAAAGTATCATTTCTCCTTTTAAAATTCAGCTCCAGCATTCCCACCAAAATCATCGTGCAGCAGGACAGCAGGCTGAACTTCAGTAGAAATAATATCCCCACAAAGAGTCACTACATACAATTAGAAAACTCCCAAACCACTTCTCTAACGACTGAAATTTGAGATTTGTTAAAGTTTCGTACTTAAAAAAAGTATCTAGTGGAATGATGAAGGACCTTCTGCACTTTCAGGAAGTGTGGTTAACTCCAGCTGACCCTTTCTAAAGGGAAGAGCACGGCATTAATTCTTTTGGAAAGTGCCAATAAAATGTAAAGTTGTAGTATTTAAAGTCATTTTACGGATCAAGTGCTAAAGAGACTTTATATAAAAAGCATTTTTCGTTTTGCTGTTCGTATTCAAGCTAATTTCGCTGGTCTTTGGGTCAGGACCACAGTGCAAACGCAGAACGCAACCCCCTATCGTTATTTCAGTAAAAATTGTTGCAGTTCTCTAATTTTACAGCACAGGGCAGTAATTTCTTAATGTGTGACACGTAGTCGCGTAAGAAATAGTCTCATTAAAAGAGTGTGGACTCTTTTAACATGCAACGCGGGCCATTTTGGCTTAGCATTATGTCTTTAAAATTAGACACCTCGAGATATTTTAGGTCTTTAAATTCTCATTTGTGCTACCACCTCAGAGTTTGTGTTGAAGCAAGAAAGGACTGCCCACCCTAGGGCTGCACTTACGTCTGAATAATGACAATCCTAGCCACCAAGACCATCACCCACACTACAGGGGTTGGGAAGTTGTTTACATTGCTGTGGTTTATGACCATCCCCCTGTGGCTGTCTTACAGCCAGCAAGCAAAACCCACCCTCTTTCCTCTTGAAGACAAGGAATTCATTAACATTAAATCCTGCTGATTTAAAGCAAGAATCCGGCTGTTTGAAACTGCTTGAACTACAAAATGCTGGAAATAGTAAAAAAAAACAAACCACTGGAAAGGGGAAAAATGTAGACTAGCAACTCAAGTGTGATAGCGATCCCACGACAAGCTGCAGAACCATACGATTAACTTGTGTGAGTCAGAATTAAGCCTGGATCCAAACTTCTACACTGAGAACTCTGAGCCCGTGCAGCACTCTGAACATTCATTATGGACAGCAACACTCACATTTCCAGTTTGAACACTACGGTTCAGGTTTGCCAGTGAAAAAATGGGAACGCAACCTCTGTTATTTTCAAGGGAACACCAAGGCAGAGTATAGCTTACAGCGAGTTATTTTGCTATTTGCTGAATTCTGTTCAGTCAGGCAGTAGCGAGAAATGCACAGTGATTCTTACGCCTAATCAATATCTCTAATGATCTCATTCAGAAAACCTCTCGAGAAGAAACACAAATTCCAGTTAACTTCTGCTGTGTAATAAAATGGTCAATTTAAGCAATGCCCACTAGTTTCCACTTTCGGTCTTACAATAATGCATCACCGACAGAGCATTAGTACAGATTACATTACACTTCATTGTGCAATTTCATTAAGGAACATTAATCACTGCACCAGCTATCCCCAGGTTTTATGCTTTTTACCAGTTGCACCAGTGTTACACCACTGTGAAGCCTAAAGGGCTTTGTTGCACCTCTGTACAAAAAGCTTTATCTGCCATATTAGAAACTTCAATTTCTTCTTCATTGGAAAAAGAGTGAATGAGAGAAAGTGAAAGACAGGGAACGAGAGAAAGAGAACAAGAGATAGGAGGGAGAGAGAGGAGGGAGAGAGAGGAGGGAGAGAGAGGAGGGAGAGAGAGGGAAAAGAAGGAAGGAGAAGAAAGGAGAGGGGAAAACGAAGGAAGAAGCAAAGAAGGGAGGGAAGGAGAGAGGCATATCAAGGGAAAATTCATTAACTATTAAAAATTCCTGTTCACAAAATTATCAATCCATACGCTTTGCACAGCTTTGCATAAAGGAGCTGAAAGCTCATCTTCACTGGACATGTTCAGTTGCAAGTAAACTTGCAGTGAATTTAGTTGCAATGAATAATGAGATGTATTTTTTGGTATGTCTATAAATTCTCTTTTACTTGAACACAGTAATGACATTGAGAGAAGGAACCGACGTAGGATTCAGTCTTTGAAATCATAAAAGTCAGCAGATAATTAGCACCAAATAATTCCTTTAGAGGTATTTTCAAACTATATTGCACTGAAGCATATTATTTACAGATTTATTACTGGAGCCATTCAGTAAAACCTGAAGTGCATTTTCAGCACCAAATTAACACCTTTTTAAGATTGATATTAGTATTTCAAGAATAACATTTCCCTTGCTTTACTGGTGTGACCACTAAAGGAACAAGTAAGTTTCTCATAAGCCTTCCATTCCTGACTTGGTGACGTTTTTCTCATAGAAGACAGACTTGCAGCAATGGAAGTACCATGTACAGGCTTTGGTTACCAGATTTGTTACCTTAAAAATGAGGGCTTTTTTATTCTTGATCTGAAAAGCAGGTTCAGTGTTCAGGGGACATTAAAATGATTCATAAGGAAGAGGAAAACACTCTTGGGATGTGAAGTACTTCAGGGAAGAGATGTAATACAAAATACAATAAATAAGTAAATTCCCTCTTACTTACCTCTGATGTGAATTGTTATAAATATTTGCAGTCATTGGAACAGGCTGCCCAGGGAAGTCATTGAATCATCATCCCTGGATGCGCTTAAAAGTCACGTAGATATGGGCCTAGGGATGTGCTTTAGCAGCAGACTTTGGCACACTTAGGTTAATGGTTGGGCTTGACCATCTTGAAGGTCCTTCACAATGATACAATTCTATGATTCTATGTTCTGTCAGTACTAACTGTATTAGTATTGAAGGAAAGCAACCCAGTCCCTGGAAGCTCCCATTTAGGGACTACACGTACATTGCAGTATCTGATTTGCACGTGCCTTAGCTGTACAGTTGTAGGTTAGATGGGCAAGTTAATGCAGGTGACTCTGATGTTGAAAACCTGACTGAGCACTCAGGAAACGCTTTGATGTCCACTGAAGGCATGTCACTGAGTTTTTTTCCTGTAGTAGCTCTTCCAGAAGCCCAAACAGGAGTATAAAACAATACACCAATACAGTTTATTTGGAATGCAATGAATCACAAGAACATTAGGGATTGGAAGGGACCTCGAAAGATCATCTAGTCCAATCCCCCTACCAGAGCAGGGCCACCTAGACCAAGTCGCACAGGAACAAGGTTCCAGTCTCTCAGATCTGACTAAAGCCAGGTTTGCATTTCTTTGAACGCATCATGATGACAGAACTGGATCAGAAAGGAACACCATTGCTTCTTATTAGACAAAATAAAAAGAGTACTCGTTGCAGTAAGTTCTGTACTCGAGTTGTCAATAATGAAGCGCCTTCTAAAAACACAAGCAACTCCTGAAGCGGTAAGGACAGCTGTTTCAGTGTTTCATTCCTACAACATATTAGACAGCTTACAAAGTTCTTTGATATAAATTAAGAAAAATCAGTCTACAATTCTGTAGAGCAGAATAAAACGAGACAAAGAACAACCTCAAGGTAACGCACAAGTTTTAAGGGGAAGAGTTTGTCTAGTTCCTGACTTTACCTGACTTTTTGAATATACGGCTTTGACAATAGCAATCTCCTCACAGAAGTGAGATCTGTCATTTTTGCTGAAAGACTTCTGTTTAGCAGAACTGAATTTTCACCTTCAAGGTCACAGTGAAATATTGCCATAGAGACCACCTATTTTTAGAAAGAATTATCAGATGTGCATCTAGAGCTCTGCACTTGCTTTTACTTGATCTGCATAATGTGGAGAATAACATTTTGGAAGCCAGAAGGGAAGCACTGTTGATATTGAACAGGATATTGAATTGCAAGGAAAACAACAGAAAATTAAAAGTGGGAAAGGACAGAGCAGAAGAGAGGTGTTAGTTTCATTGGGGTCTGATTTTAGAGGCAAGCTTTTATCTTCTCAATAGTTTAGAGAATGTTGCTTTCCTTCACATGCAGAATTCTGATGTTCGGCTCCTTCTAACGGCAGTACTCACAGTCATTCCCTTGAATGAGAGGAACACCAACACTCCTTGTATTCCTGCACAGGAAACCAGCGTGATCTTTGCCATCGCTTTCTGCTGTTATTTATTTATTTCTATTTTAGCATGCGGTTCTTTAACTATAGACATTTTCATCATCTTTACTGGTACCCACTCCACTGCAGCTCAGTGGGGTAAAGCCACAAGAGGTGTAGCAAGTATGAATAAGCTACCCTTGCAGTTTGAACTAGCACGGCACAATTAATTACCAACAGTTGGCATTGCGACAACCCCTATCTGTGTTGGCCTGGTGGGGTTAGCTTTCTGATACGAGGATTTTCTGCAGCTGAAAATCTCCCGTAAGATGATTTGTGTGACTACTAGAAGCTGCTTTTGGAAGAAAAGCTATTTTCCACCCTCTGTGTCACAAAAGCATTACTTTGTGCATTCCCCCTTCGGGAAGCCAAGAACACCACCAAAGCCACGGTGCACACAATACAAAGGTGAGGACAAAACGAAGACATTTATTTTCTGCATCTGTTCACCTAACACAACTGTGATTTGTATTGGATGCCAGCTATGCCTTACGATTGGTCTGAAGACTAAGAGCTTTTTAAAGATTCATAGAATAATGAATCAAATCCATCTGTTCTACTGTAAATGTCTATTATAGAAAAAGCTGCACCTACCCCTTTCAAAGTTTGTATTTTTATCACCTACATCTGTGGCATATTAACATCAATTTCTTGCTGGAGATAAATACGTTATAAAATTGACTGGTTTAGTGGCCTTTAACAGCACAGACAAGAATTACTACCAACGTCAGCTACTGTTCATGGTCCAAAATAAATTCTAAATTATTCTATTCAAAGCTCTCTTCACTTACTGTTGTTTTTAACTGCCTTCATTTGAATTGGCATTTATTCTTTGGGATCATTCTCAGAACAATAACACTTTTATTATACCTATCATCTCTTATGTAGAGATCCTTTTTATAGTAATTTTGAACTTCTTTACAGTCTCACTGAGTGACATGAAATTGAATGAGACCACATACTCAGAAAGACCTCTCTCGGTGTAAATGGAACACGAGGCTCCGGATTTCTCTTGTTTCTCTACATTTACTGTGTCCATCAAATCACTTATCTTTTTCTACGCTTCTCCCCTGTTCCCACACACACTTGTCCTCCTTGAACTATCAGAGAAACAGTTTCAAACTCAGAAAAATCATCGGTCGTGTTTACAACAATAAGCAACACCACTGGAACAAACAAGCGTGTCAAGACTCAGAGAGAACACTTGGACACACTAGGCAAAACTGTCACTGCAGGACAACACTCTCAGGAACAGAAGGGTGCTCTGGGGTTACGTTAGCCTACTACCAGAGGTACAACACACTCTTGCTTAAAAATCTGCTACCGCTCTGCTTTGTAAATGACAAAAACGGAGATGGGGCACGTGGGACAGTTTTTTCACTGCTTCTCAGAATTTTCTTTCCAAGTGTCTAATGCCCAATTGATTCATTCAATCGAGTTGTCGATGAGTCAGACACAGAATTTCCTTAAGAAAAAAACAAACAGCGTGTAGCCTTAGTTCTACTATCTATTTCTAGAGAAAAATGTAAGCCTTGTGCTCAATAACATAGTCACAGGGAAGTTAGGAAGTAACATTTTTGTCTTTCTTTCTTTGCCATTGTAAGAAAATAACAAGCACAGGCTTATCTAAGAAATTGCCCTGGAAAATACACCTCACATTGAGAGCTACGGTATTGTCACTTAGAACTCTGGAAGAGAAAACAGTATTGCATTACCAGTGTTTATATATAAAAATGATCATTAATAAGAAACCATTAAATACGTTCTCTGGAAACTCAGCTGGGGATATTTGCATTACAAAATGCATGGGAATTCACACCACAGAAAGAGAAGACAGTGAGTACACAGCTTTGCAAATTATTTTCTATCTATAAATAAAGCAGCTGATTCGTACCTTTGGAAGGGTGAAAGGGAGCAGCATCTATCGTACATAAAACCCTTTACCTTTTCGTCTCATACACTGCATTGTCCCCACACACAAAGAAAACTGAAAATCTGCATTATTCCGTGAAAGCTGGTAACTATGACTCACACAGATGTCAATGATGTGGCTGCTCAGTACTGCTCTGACACAGCCATGAGAGAAAGTGCCAAACCTGAAACACCGGTGGCTAACAAGGTTTTCTGCAGGGTGACACAAAGGTACAAACTCGGAACCTTCTGAAAGACTTTCTCAAGTGAAAACATATCATAGTCCTAAAACCCCAGCAATAATGCTACTGATAAGAAAATGTGAAAGACATAACTGCTTTCTATATAACACAAAGGTGCTGAACAAGAAATTCTTAGGGAATTTATGCACTAAATACAATAAGCTGTATAGTCAATACACAAGCCCTACTTCTCTACACTCTCCTTTCAAGTCGTTTTAGATAGCAGTCATGTCTCCTGTCACACCTGAGAGTGTACAATGAAGGCCCTTCTTTGTAACCAGTAATGATGAGCCTTTATGCAGCTAGTTTGCAGGAAAAGCTACGGTTAATCTCGTCACATACTGACCACATACACCCTTGTCTTATGAAGCTAAGCGGGGTTGAGCCTGGCTTGTACTTGGATGGGACGGGAGACAGTCTGGCTATACCAGGTGTAGAATTTCTTTCAGCTGTTTTGATGCAAGAAGGAACTGGTATCCAAGGGAAAATAAAGACAAGGATGTTCTACATAAATTCTGAAGAACAAAAAATTCCATACAAGAAGATAGAATTTTGTCTTAACTTACGAATTAATCCTATAATTCAGACCTTAAGCATGAACACCTGGAACAAAGAGGTCGAGTTTTCTGCACTAAGATTTCATTTCAGGTATATGGGACAAACGCAGGACAAAGTGTGACACCACAAAAACTCACACCACTGGCAAAATTAGTGAAAAAAGAAAAATGAAAGCAACTGTTGTTGATGACAATTGAAACATGATTTTCTAGAGATACTCCTTCACTTCACATCTGTGGAAAACCCCTTGAGTTTCCATCCCACACTTCATATCCAGCCATCTGTGACTGTCTAGAGCTGGAACTAAAACTGCCTCCTTAACAAATCAAAAAGGAACTATGAGGATACAATCAATTAATGCTACTCATACAGAGCATCACGCTACGTATTAACTAGTCTCATTTCCTGACTGTATTGCTCTAAATAATGCAGTAATGCTCTTGATTTGTATAGAATAGTTTCTTCTTTCATATCCTTCTTAATATATTGATAAAGAAGTCAGTCACTGACAGAGTGACTATATAAATTATGCTTTTCTCATTATTCGTCTTTGTTTCTGTACTGTTCTGTGTGCTTCCACAGAGGAATGTGTGTGTACTCCCATAATACGCAAGGAGGGAGCAAATCTTGCTAGCAGCTGACAGAGACCCGCAGGAGAAGATTCATCATACACGCAAGCTCCATAGATAAAGCTGTCACCTATGATCTGATACCTTTTATGGGATGAAGATTGACAACGATATAGTCAAGCTGCTAAGGTTATGTCAGTTCTTCACACGTGATGAGCAGTTTTGTATTCCCACTGGCAAGACAGCTAACAATTTACTTCTTTAAAAACTCCAATAGCATCTAGCACATTCTCTCTCCTCAGTGTAAGTTTGGTTGGTTGTTTCCTGCTACTGCCAAACAAACAAACAAACAAAAATAGAGTGCCAAATGGAAAAAAAAGAGGATATAGTATTTGATATTAAGTACAGCAAATCAGGAATTATCCAGGCAGCTTGGTGTCGAAAGAACACATTTCCAAAGCAACCTTAAGAACACACTGACAAACTGCACGAGTCCTACACATAAGAGTACAAATGCACCTACCAAAATGTTGTATTTATATATATATATGCATGCAGACTTATTCATATATACAGAGGATTGAGACATCTTCTTTTCAGTAATCATCAGAGGTCTGGAAATAATTACTTTATGAAGCTATCGCACTCTCCCAAGGAAGCACTAGACTTCTTCCTGTGTGTTCCAATAAAGAAGATTTTTATTGGAGAATCCCGGGGTTTTACCCCACACATATTTACAGGTAGGTTACATCTTCCCATGCAAGGAACCTTTGGTAAAAATACTTTTTTCTATAGGCATGCTGTGATTTTTGAATCCTTATACAATCTGTCAAAGCAGAGCCCTTTTCCATAACACTCAACGGCAACTGTCTTCTGGCAACTGAGATCTGTGACCTCTGAGTACCACGCAGCTTCAGTGACACGCTGCCGTGACTGGTGTGCTGCTTCACAGCAAGCTCCAGCAAGTGTTTTGGGTTTTTTTTGCAAGCTGCTATTTTGATGCTGAAGTTGTTTTCAGAGATTATTTTTATTTCCTTTTCTTTGAAATATCAAAAAGGTTTTTTACTGTCACCTCTCCTGAAACTGAACGACACGTATTTGGTCAAGCGCCTTGAAAAAACTTGAAATAGTAGATTCACACCTGACAGAAACCAGAGAAGCCGACACGGAAGACAAGATAGTTGAATTCATAATTAATGTTCAGAATAGTAGCACAAATGGGAAGACTCAAACGAGGATGTGATTTCATATATTGAGAGTGGTGGGTGGCAACTAAAAGCAAGGGGAATGTATTTAAGAAGGTGAGACATGCAGGAAATAAGAAGTTGTCTAAGAAAGTGGAAATCAAGTGGATGTTTTGGATTGGAGTACGTAAATGATATATATTGTGGGAGAGTACGTAAGTACAGCTAACACGGCAGCCATGGAGAGTAAGAAAAGGAGGACTTGGGAAGATATCCTGAGGATATCCTAACAGACTTAAACTAGGAGGTGATCTCACATTGTCAGTCAAGGAAAAGTGAATGAAAGGAAAATAGGAACAAACGTACGACAAGACAGTAGTCACATCTTTAAGACAAGGAGCTGAGATTTTTACTATCATAAATGTTCATTTTGGGAGGAACTCAGAATACGCCAGTCCACAAGCAATTTCTATCTAGAATCAAGGACCACGAACAATGCATCAGTGCAGAGAAGGTGTTCAGAAGCTCTATGTGATTTTAGATTAAAAATCTTCTGTACTGTAAGAAGAGGATTACATCTGCATTCCATACCAGAAGCTGTAATTACGGAGAAAGCACAATGGAATCCATTATCCTTACAGCTTTTCATATAGACTTTGGAATATAGTTTCTCTGTGAAGATCAATGTGACAGCAAGTTATCACCACGTACGCTGCACAGAACATCAAATTTTACAGTGCAGATACCGTGTTTTTCATATAGCAATAGCAGCACTTTTGTTCTTAAAATATCCTGGGAAATGCACAGTGCTGTTTCCAAGTGCTGCTCAGAATTCACAGATATGTTTTCTATGGGAATGTCGTTTCAAATGTGTAGATTTGTGGCAAACGTTAACGGACGTTGCGCCTCCTGAAAAGCTAATCTGCTGGACTCCCAGATGTTGCTTAATGTGATCCAGAGAAGACCCTGTCCCCGCATAATGTTGTGTAAATGATTAAGATAACAGAGAATAAAATTAATTACATTAATGCAGGGGGACTTTTTGCTCTCCAGAAGTTTGTGTTTAAAGACAGCAACCCAATTTAGCAGTTCCAAGGCAACGTTTTGTTGCAGAGATGGCTGTCAGGGAGTGGGTTTCCAGAAGGAAAACAAATGGAGTGGAACGAAGGACCTAACACACTCCCATGACATCTTCAGCAGTAATAAATTGCTGCTTTGTAATGATTTTTATTAGTATCCTGTTCAGGCTTCAGCCTCACTCAAAACTAATAGGATGCAAAGTTACCTATTACCTTGTATATGTACCTATAGCTGTGCACAGCACTGTTTCCCTTTACCTTGTCTAATTATATTACAAGATTAATATTAGATGCTATTTTCAATCCTATATGTTATTTTCAATCCTATATGCGTGAGCAGAAATGTGTCGATCTATGAATTAAGAAAATGCCTCAACATCTAACAAAATAATTTATGGGCAAAAGGAATCAGGACAGAGGAAGAGGGTTTCTCTTGTTTAATACTCTTCTCTTAAAGAATTAGTGTCTTCTAACTGAATTAAAAGCTAAGTTCATCCAACCAGGCTGGTCTTGCTCTTGTGATTTACTCTATGACTGAGGAGGAAGAAAATGCTAGGGAACTAGAAACAGCCTAAAGCGGCTTGAAGAAAGCAAAGACTAGCTGTTTCCTAGAAAGATTAAAGCCTTTAGTGCAGAGGAAAAATATTCAGCAAAAGTTTGGCACTACTTACTGCTGTTGTCCTAAACTCTTCATGATTTTCTGTTCTCTCCTTCTCCAGAAAAGTAACATGATCTTTTGAGCTTAGAGATTCAAGCGCATTTATGGACGCTGCAGATTTTTAGTGCCTCTGACTATCATCTGCAAAATGTGAAGGGCATGTGTTGCACCAAGGACACATTGCTGGATAAATAACAGACTGCTGCAAACAGGTAAGGAAGTGAAAAAGAGCAGGCGACAGCATCAGAGATAAAGTAGGTGTGCTAGCATCTGCTAACCTCATAACGCTAAAGCACCAACAGCCTATTTCTAAAGAAAATTAACATGACATAATAAACCATCTGCTTAATGAGAAGAATAAACATTGTCTTTTGCCACTTAAAACAAAAACAGTTTAAGGAAGGTGAAAGAGCTCGCAAACTGCTGGCAGCAAATCTAAGCGTGCAGGATGCGCAAACATGCAACTTATTAAACAGAATTCATAACTAGGCAGAAACAGACAATGAATTCCACGGATTTCATGGATCTATCCATATACATGACCGTAATGTTCATATTTACAATTACCTCAGGCATCTGCTAAAAATTAAAATTTCAAAGGTAATGAACGCTGAAAACAAAAAAAGAGGGATCTGCTTTCTTGTAAGAAATAATCAGGCCATTATAATGGCACAGAGTGGTAGGGGTTGGAAGGGACCTCTGAAGATCTAGTCCAACCCCACTGCTAGAACAAGATGACAAGAACAGCTTGCATAGGATTGCTTCTGGATGGGTTTTGAATATCTCCAGGGAAGGAGACTCCACAACCTCTCTGGGTAGCCTGTTCCAGTGCTCTACCACCCTCCAAGACTTTTTAACTTCTATTTGGATGGACCTTTCTGCGTTCCTCTTTTGTGTCCTCCTTGATCAAGGAACGGTCTTTCTTTTTGAAGCTTTTCTTAACTCCAGAGACTGATTCCTGAGAGCCAGCCTCAGCAGTAAAGACTGAAGCTATAAAGATACTCAGTAATCCACTCTCTCTGTATCCTCCATCACCAGGGCACCTGCCTCATTTAGCAGTGGACCCACATTTCCCCTAGTCTTCTTTTTCCTACTGATGTACTTGGAGAACCTGTTCTTGAATGTAATTCCAAGAGGACCTCAGTTATAAACAGAACCTGTCTCTTTAGCTAAAAAAACCCTGAATATGAACAAGCAAGCCAAAAATACAGAGACTATAGAAGGACAATAGACTCATTATGTTGTGCATAGCAACACCGGGGGGACTGTGAGCACGCACACCACAGACACATGTGAAATGCATAAAGGCTTTTCAGTTCAGCGCTGTTGAATTGTACCTCTTCTTTACAGAGATAAGGAGACCGGCAGAAGAGGATGGAGTTTAAGATAAAAGTATAGTATAATTTTGGTTTGGGTTTCAATATCTGACATGTAACATCTGTAAGACATTCTGCTTTGGAGAATACTGCTGAATCCGTATTTTTTTCTAAAAACCATAAAGCAGCTTTGTGTTTCCTTTTAATTTATGATTTATTAGTGCCTTTTAGAATGCATTAATTAGATCTCTCCTAAGCCATTTTTTTTCTCATGTGCAGTAAAAGATAGAAAAAAATAATTCAACAAAATAATCAACAGCCTTACTGCTTTAGCACCATCTCCAGATACATTCCATGGATACTAAAAACAGGAACAGAAATACAAAATTCCTTGTGAAAGACTCTAATAATCCACTGCTTGGGCACAATCGGAGAATTTCCAGGCACATCCTCAACAGAGTCATGCAGTATCACTAAGGCTAGAACAGTCTTCTTCCTAGAAGCTAGGCTGAACATAGGGATTTTTAGGCACAGGTGTGGACATTAACCACTGCAATAATCTCAGCTGTGTGAGCAGTCAATTTCTTGCTCAAATAGGAACCCTGGCTAATTATTTAATATTTTTTTTAATTAAAAATATGCTTTCCACTTTGTACAAAAACAAATCCCAAACATGGAATTCATGGAATATTTTTGTCTGCATACAATGTTGGCTTCTCTCCTTCACTGAATTTCATCTACCTTCATGTACTGAACATTGCTGAAACTGTTCACTGAGACTTAATGTAAGTTCTGCTCCTTATAGGGCTTCTATATTAAGTTGGATCCTTAAGAAAGTAGAACACTTCTTGGGGCATTTTCTGATCCTTCCTCCCCCAACTAAATCCTTGCTTCTATCAAGATGCTGAGTTGCACCACATTAGCCGCTATGATGTAAACTTTTTGGCTAAGTATTTTTTATCACTTCTATAAATTCCACCCCCTTTTCCTCAGCTGCCGCGTATCAGAGGTTACACATGCCTTGTTGTCCTACATTCTTCCCAAAACCTTTGATTGACTTTGATTGATTGTTCTTTTCTGATTACTTGGAGGTTTTGTGGATAACTAACTAAAAATGGATCAGCTACGGGCCCTTGTGGTGAAGAAGGCCAAGAGGGTGTTGGGATGGATCAAGAGGAGTGTGTCTAGCAGATCAAGGGAAGTTATTCTACCTTTTCATTCTGCTTTAGTGAGGCCACACCTGGATTACTGTGTCCATTCTGTTCTCCCCAATTCAAGAAAGATAGAGAATTAGTTGAGAGAGTTCAGTGCAGAGCTGCAAGCATGACTGGGAGTCTGGAACAACTGACTTACGAAGCGATATTGAGGGAATTGGGACTTTTTAGTTTGGATAAAAGAAGGCTACAAGGGGATTTAACCCCTGTCTATAAATCCATGAGGGCTGGGTGCTAAAAAGAAAGGAATACTCTGACTTCAACGGCATCACACAAGACACGGGGTAATGGATGCCAGCTTCAACACAGGGAGTTTCACCTCAATATGAGGAAAAACTTTTTTACAGGAAGGGTTATTAAATATTGGAATGGGTTACCCAGGGACCTTGTGGAGTCCCCTTCTCTGGAGATGTTTCAGTAATTTGTACCCTGCTTGAGCAGGAGGGTTGGACTCAATGGCATTTGAAGGCTCCTTCCAACCCTACTAAATCTGGAGATGTTTCAACAATGAGGGTCGGACTCAATGGCTTTTGAAGGCCCCTTCCAACCCTAATAGACTGTGTAAACTGTGTGTACTTCTTAGAGTTAAGTATGTATACAACTATTTGTCTACAAGTACATCCTACTGCAAATGAGGAATGTTTCAAACAAAACCAGTCAAAATAATTTGAGTAATTGTTACACCAGATCTCCATCTGCAGAGAGATGAAGTGAAATAAAAGTTTGAACAAAAAGATCAGAGTTATTAGTTGCTTAGTTGTTTTCAGTGGTTAACATGGGCTGGGTCTTTTATTTCAGATGTCCCTTGCTTGTTTGATGTGTGTGATGAGATGCAATTAGTAATCACAGAATCACTAAATCACAGAACTCTAGGGATTGAAGGGGACCTCAAAAGATCATCTAGTCCAATCCTCCTGACAGAGCAGAATCACCTAGATCAAGTTGCACAGGAACATGTCCAGGAGGTTCTTAATAGTTTCCAGAGAAGGAGACTTCACAACCTTTCTGGGCAGCCAATTCCAGTGCTCCATCACCCTCATCAGGAAGAAGTTCCTTCTCTTATTTATTTGGAACTTCCTATGTTCCAGCTTACACCCATTGCCCCTTGTCCTATCATTAGCCCACACTGAGAAGATCCTGGCTCCAGCTTCCTGACACTCACCCTTTACACATTTATTTGTTCTGATCTAGATAAGCACTTAAACAACAGTCCTGATTTGAAGCACTTTAGCAACTTTAATTGACTTCAGTGAGGCTTCATCGGTGGTACTAAGAATAGAGGACTTACGAACTTCCACTAATCGTTGTCTTTACAGAAAACCAAACAAAAATGCATGCTCTTCCTAAAACTACATGAACTGATTTCAAAGTTTGGAACTCCTGTCATCCCTTCTAATGGATGGAGAAAAAAAAGAAATCAGAAAAATATATAGAAAATCCACAGCTTGCCTAAAAGTTATCACTGTGCTGAACCACTGCTATGCCAGATGATAGAATTCAGCTTTTTCTAAATTAAACTTCTGTCAGTGACAGCTCATAAGGAAAGCAAAATCCTTTGATTCCTCTGCAGTACAGGAAAATAAACCTGCTATTCCCTGTCCTTCATATTGATAATTCTTTAAGCTGTTTGTGTAAACTGACATTTGACTAAACTCCATGTTAGATAAGCCAGCTGAAAAACAGGGCTGAATCAAAAGCACTAAAACTCTCTTTGTTAACATTTACTTGAACAATAAACAATTTTACTTATCACGCCAGAACAGTTCACCTATGGCTTTTCCCATTCCCTCTATATTTATTTGTCTGCATGTCGATTATGTAGGCACATTTTCATGTCTTATTCACAAGAGGAGAATATACTGAGGTAATTTCTGTATCTAATGATTGCAGTAGGTGAACCATTATTATGTCCTTAGTTCCCAAGCCTCCCTCTGGCATTTTTTAACAACTGCTGTTACTAGTAACCAAAACTCTCCTATGTGTTACTGAAAGGTATTAAAAGAAATCAAGGTAGATTTCTTTTAGTGCTCCCTTGAAGTTAAAGAAAGCTCTAAGGAAAACAGCAAATGACAAGAATCCAAGCCCTATTAATTACCAAATAATTTTCATCATAAAGATAATGGAAATCTGCAAAACCAATTGTGCCTCTTGCTCAAAGAGCTATTTTTTAACGGAGTTTAATTAAAAGCTGTCTGACACACTCTGTTTTAAACACAGCTTTGTCTTGTTTCAGCTTCAATGGTACAGCATTCATTTATGACACAACTTTTTGAGCTGATTAGCTCCAAACGACATGGCAAAATCCATTATTCTAGCACTGCTGCAGAGAGACACAGAAATACCAGACCAAAGCTCCTCCCATGGAGATCTTCTAGCATTCCAAAGTCTAGGAGCACTAGCTTAAGCAGATAAGCCAAGCTCCTTGCCAAAAACAGGTAGGGGTGCTACAACCTACTATCCGCAGTTGAAGTGCTTGTTATTGCACACAGAAATGCCTCAGCTGACACTTTGCTCAGTATCCCCACTACCCGCTGTTTGGACTACGGCTTGCAGATTTGTACGTTACAGAGCTCGCACCAAGTCTCCTGTGTTTCCTTGCTAAAGACAACCCTCGCCTTGTATAAAGAGGCACCAAATGAATGAATGCTAGAACAACAAAAGAACATGAAAATGCTCAGGGAATGATAATCAGGGAAAGGCAGAACACGTATTTGCAGTGAATGAAAACTATTTAAAGTATGAATTAAGATACATGTTTAAGTGAACTGGTTCCACTGATCAGAACCATTGGGGCAAATAAAACAGCTTCCAAAACACCAAAGGAAAGGCAAACATCCTGCTTGTTACTGCACTGCCAAAGAGTCACTGGAGCATACGACAACTGCAGAGTCACTGCTGAAGAGGAGCACATGATCATGCTTAGTGTGCTGTCCTGTGTCCTGCCTCATGCATTAAAATATTAAAATGCTATAGACATACAGAAAAGACACAGAGATTGTGGCAGTATAATTTCCTCCTGTGAATAGGACATGAAAATGTGCCTACATAATAGACAACACAGTCAGAGTTGCCCGTGACTTCATGATCGTATGTTTTCACTTTTCCTTCTCATTTTGTAACAAAAATGCAAGCAATAAAAGGATGGATTGATCAGTTAATACGCAGAAATACTTAAACCACACACCTGTCAAGATTCTGATATGTAAATTTACTGCTTCACATATCCTCCCCACAATCCATAGTTTTTACCAAGCTTGTCAAAGCGTTTGTCCATGAAAATATTCTGGAACAGAGTCTTCTGTTGACAGTGACATTTAGTGATGACAATACAGCTGATAAACTGATTATTGGGTTGTTGTCCTTTCCTTTTCTCTCCCCCCCCGCTTCTGTAAAGCTCAAATAAATCAAGTCTACTACCTGCAATGCATTAAACAGTCCCTTTAGGCTTCCCTGTGACATTAGTCTCAGTAAAACGGAGCCCTCTGCAGACTGAAGAAAAATGATGTTCCTGCGAACTGTTGTTTCTTAAACATGTGAAACTCCACTCCTGTTGACATCATCTCAAGGAAAACATTGTGCTGCTGATACAGTATTTCATGAGCAAGATCATTCAAAGTTGATCGTGTTATTTATAACGTATATGTCAGTTACGTGGGTGGTCAAAGAAGATCCTTTCAATGCGACACACTTATTTGGAATGGAACAGAACACAACAGAAGGGTTCAGCAGGAAGTGACTGAAAATGAACATCCAGTCCAACTGCCTGACCACTTCAGGGCTGAACAGAACACCCAGGTTATTACAGGAGTTCTCCAGACTTCTCTTGAACACTGGCTTGGGGCATCAATCGCCTCTTGAGGAGGCCTGTTTGACCTCCCTCTCAGTAAATTTCCTAACAGATCCCCTGGCAAAGCTTTGAGCTATTCCCAAACGTCCTTTCACTGGTCACCACGGAGAACAGATCAGCACCTTCCTCCCCACTTTGCCTCTTCAGGTAGTTGCAGAGAGCAATGAGGTTTCCTCTCAGCCGTCATTTCTCCAAACTAGATCAAACTGCCTTCCAGCTGTTTCACCAGCTTTGTTGCCCTCCTCTGGATGCATTTGTACTTCTTATCTGCGGTGCCCAAAACCACACGCAGTACACTGACACTGGATACAGAGAGATCATTTCTTTTGAGCAGCTGGTTAGGCTGTTTGATGCAACCCATGGGGCAGTTTGCCCTCTTGGCTGCCAGGGCTCACTGCCGACTCCTTTTGAGCCTGCTGAAAACTGAAAAGCATCCCCAGACTGCTTTTTGCACAGCTAATCTCCAGCCACTCCTTTCCTGATTTATAACGGTGTCCCACATACATTGCACTGCCTAGGCTTTCCTCCAAAATCCCTCTGCATACCAGAGAAGACTGAAATGCCTAGTACCTTTCTTACACCAACATCTCTTCTTTTCTTTGACAAGTATTTTTACACCAGAGCAATAAGCAAGCCAACTGCTCTTCATTTCTGCCTAAAAAATATTTGCAAATGTTCCCTCTTTTTTTCTTTCACTAAGCTGAAGTTTCAGTTTGTTCTTAGTGAATTAAGTGTGCTAGGTTGTGATCTAACTTTGTAAATTAAACTGTGGCAAAAAGAACTGTTCTTACCATGTTTCTAAGGCTTGACTAATTATTACTTACTCTTTGTCAGGGAAATGCAGGTGGAGCAAGAATGCAACTCACCCAAAGTAGTCTGCAAGTCACTAGGTTGAGTGTGAAGAGAACAAATTAATTGTAACTGCCTGTTTTTTCCAATCTTGTGCATAGTGTGCTGGCTTAGCTGTACTTTCCAAGTCCTTGATCAACGAGTGCATATGCAGGAAGATTTAACCAAATCTTCCCTTTGCTCCACCAGGGTAAAGACACGCTTTGGCTAAGTCAACTTTCCTCCTCTGTGGAGCATGGAGGACGAGGATGAGAAGAAAGCTGCAGTGCTATACGGCATCATCCTCTTGTGTATCAGAAGACAAAGTTGCTCATGAGCAATTCTAGAAGCCTGACTCCATAGTTTTGTCAGTCAGTGCACATCTGTGCTTTCCAATAACAGCCCATCAATGCCTATGAGTTACTAGTCTAGTCCACGAGTTTAAGAGGAAAAAAGTCTTCTACACATGCCTATAGTAAGAATCCTAATTAGTGTGAGAACTCAGTGCAGTAGGATGTAATTTCTGGACTCATTGAAGATTACAGGCCTTTTGTGGTAGCAGATCAAGGCTGCCATTACAAAAGAAGATCATATTTTACTCCTTGTCACCTTTAACTCTTCCTTCTGGAGCACTATTGACTTCAGTAGAGCAAGACAGCTAAGCACTTGAGGATATTACATCATGCTCTTATTTAACATGCCTCAGAGATGTTCTGTCTCTATACTTCAGCAGTCACGTATTTCAAAAATGCAATCACAGAATCACAGAATAATCATGGTTGGAAAGGACCTCCTAGGTCACCAAGTCAACTGTACCTACGACGACAAAAACCCTAAATACCTGTGTAACTAAATACCTGACTGATTGACAAACACAAACCAACCCGCTCCATGCTGCTATAGCACGTTGTGAAGCAATGAAGCATTCTGAGGTCATCTCCATCAATATTTTGCTTAGGACCGGCAGAACAAAACCAAAAAAGTAACACGTACTTCTCCTGGCAAAGGTGACTCATCAGAACACATCTGAAGTGAGCACGGAGCAGTCAAAACTGCGAGTACTCCAGGTTTTACAAACAATAGAGACATTACGGCATTCCTGCAGTTCTCTCTCTCTGTCCCATCATCTCGATTTAGCTTTGGGGCATTCGTCTCACTAACGTTTCCAACTTGCATGTTTCCCTGTATCTAACAGAAGTATCAAAGCTGATGACTTCTTTCCCCAAGACTCTTGAAAAATAATAGAAAAAGAACATACTATGTTTCTCAAAACTTGGATTCACATGTAAGAAAAACACCATTTTAAGCTCCATTTCCCTGTTTATAGAAAAGAAACACAAGTGAAACCCTAAATGACTGTTGCACATCCATGAAAAGACAAGAATCTGGATCTTGTTTTGTTTATGTACATTATGTTATATCTGGCTTTGTTATCTTTTTTCTTCAAAGTCCTTCTTTGCTTTCCTCACATATGTGCATTTTTTCAGCAGTTTTTACTGTTGTACATTTAACAACCAATATAAAGAGAATTTTCATTTCTGAGAATTGTCCTGTTCTTTGAGGGGATCAGTAATAACTGCAAGATTCTTGTAGACATGTTTTCTACATATTTTATATCCTTCAACCAAACCAAAGTGACTCTGAAAAAAGTCGCCTGGACATGCTCCTGTGCGACTTGATCTAGGTAATCCTGCTCTGGCACAGGGATTGGACTAAAGGATCTTTCAACCCCTAATGTTCTGTGATTGTGTGATTCTGTGAACGAGAGTCGTTCTGTGCTTCCTTTCTTTTCTAATAGATTGAGCCATATAAATGGCAACTGGTTTGACGCCTGTGACAGTGCAAACCATCTTCAGATGTACTGCCAGACATACTACTTTGTTGTAAAAAGAAGAAAAAACAAAGCTGCAATCCTGGAACTACACTGTGAAAAGTTATTAAAGTCAAAACAAAGCTGGTATTTATGCTCTCCTTTCACTTAATTCTTTCAAGAATACATTCACAGCATCAGACACTAAATTAAAGTCTTAAAATTTAGCTCTAGACAATTCAATTAATTACTGACAGCAATAAAATCAAAATAAAAGCTGACGCAGGACACAGACTAAGTAAGAATCCAGTATTTTTTTATCCCAGCTAACACCTAGCTCTTCACAAATGTCTTAAGATGTGAAAGCATCCTGAGAAGAGTCCTGTTTAGAGACTAGAGGAGCTGATCATAAAAGAAAACCAGATCCTTCATCCAGCTGTTGTTTGCTGCACGGCAGCTGAATGCTCTACAAAATGCAAGGTGACTGACTACCCAGACTCTGTGAATAACCAGAAATGGAGATGAGAATGGCTGGAGAAGGAAAAGTAGATTCATCTCCTTTTCACACATTTGCATACGCACCATGTACCTGCTCTTCAACAGATCACACTGCACAGACCACTGTTCTGGTAGTTTGACATAAGTGAGCTCACACCTAAAGAAGCAAGAAGCCTTCTCTGCACCCACCTCAATCCAGTATTAGTCTGTACTGCTCATTTAGGAGTCTTGTACTTTTGTAGGTCCCCTTCAGGTTCTGGAAGGTCACTATCACCACCAACCCCCATAGCCTTGTCCTCTCCAAGCTGAACAACACCAGCTCTCTCAGCCTGTCCTTGTAGCAGAGGTAGTCACAACACATCACATTACTATTACGAGTGCACACATAGGTGAAGTTTCTTAAGCACCACATAGGTGAAGTTTCTTAAGTACATACCTGCTTCACAGGTTGGAATTCTTTTAATATACATATATTGGTCTTCCTACTGGTAGTTTTGTAGTGACTTGTGGTATGTGCATAGATATATATAGATATATGTTTATCAATGGTGGTTTTATAGTTATTTGCATCATCTCCCAGAGACATAAAGAACAGGTCTGGACTAAGCATTGCACTTCCACCAGGGAAATCTGTTAACTTCACTGTCAAACCTTTCTCAAATATTTTACTAACCTCTTTGAAAACGTGTAGCATCATAGCCCTAGAAAAAGTCTAATTGTCACAATTGAGCTCAAGATAGACTGTGTGAAACCCTGATGTTAAAAATACACAGGCTGGTAAAGTAAAAAATTGTGCAAATATAAGGAAAAAGAAAATTAGCTCAGTGAATAAATGTGTCTTCTAAAAAGCCAGACTATTACTGTAAACCCTGAAAAAGTATCTGTGTGAAGATGATTGTAAAATATGCCATTCACTCTTTTATTACTCAATATTAAACCAGACACGGCATAATTATTACCATTACTGCTGACTGTTTGAACTGCTTTTACTCTGTGCTGACTGCATTTAAAACAATCATGCCTCCAAGAATCTCTTCCTTCAGAAGTGAAAATAAATGTTACTTCTGTGTACACTCACTTATCCTCTCAAATCCTTTTATTCGCTTGCTGTCTTTTCTCCACCAAGGTCATGAACAACATCACAGGAGCTTTTGCACTCCTGCCACCTCCACCACACTGAGGTCTCTCTCCGTCACTTAACCTTCCTCTCTTGTACCCTTCCTTTAAAAACACTCTTTATCCAAAGCACATTTTCAGCGTTCAGCTCCCTGTTATATTTCACACTTCCTTAATTGCCTTCTTTTTGAGGCTTCCTTCACAGTGCCCACATCCTAAGGGGCGGCAGCAAATCTGTGAGAGCCTTCTACTTCCTTCAGCACCCCAAGCTGCAGCTCTTTGCAAGTTCGTGCTGTGACACAAACCTTTGCCAGAAACATGTGCTGACTGTTTTGGTAGTGGGTTTGACACTGCAGCGTATCACCTATTGAATTCGCTCTGGAGTAAGGGTTTGCAGCCCATGCACCACACACTGGGACTTGGGGCAATGACTGGCACATGTTTGATTTTTGCTGTTTGTTCTTTATTGCTTTCTGGGGAGTTCAACACAGGGCACAAATGGAAGCTAATAAGAGATAAGAGAACAAAGAAAACACTGACTGCTACACCTATGTTTTCTTCTTTTAAGAAACATTTTCTGACATGGAGATTCAGAGTGGGTGAAGAGACATAGAACTGGGATGTTGGATTGGATTAGCTAAGCAGGGTCAGTCCTGGTTTGTACTTGGATGGGAGACAGTCTGGGTACACCAGGTGTACCAGCAGGGGGGGTTGGACTTAGATGATCATTCGAGGTCCCTTCCAACCTGTGACATTCGGTGAGATTCTCTTAAACTTGACGCTGCGACCTGGGTAAGACAGGTAACTTGCCAGAAGATCTCTGACCATATTTATCACGTCAGCCTGCTTCAGCTCAGATGCTAGCCTGTACTTCTGTCACTGGTGCCCCCATGTTCCATCCTGGATACATGTTTCTTAATTTCAGATGGATTCAGGACACTCTTTTCATTACTTCTGTAAGTAGTTAGTGGATTAACTTTCACTCAACCTCCCTCCAAACTTCTCCAATTTTACAGATATATTATTCCTCCTTCCTAAGCCAGACCATGCCTTCTGCTTTTCAGGGATCAAAACCTGCAACAAAAGCCCAAACTAATCGCCCTGCATGTACTTAAATCCGCAGCTAACAGAAATGTGGTCTTTCTAGCACCGGTGAAAAAGAAGTGCTGCAAGAGATATACCAGGAAAAGAAAGACCCCTTGAAAATAAAGACTTCTGCATCATTTTATGGAGGACTGAATGTAAATAACAAAACCCCTGCTATCTGTTGCAGACTTTCTATTCCTCAGTAAGCTTTCTTGTCCCTTGGAAGCAATGTGTGGTTTTCTGGTGACCACACAACCCCGCGCAGTGCACACCAGCCCTATGGGAGATCAACACAAACCAAATCCATTTAGCTCTGCCTGGTCTTTTATTTCCCCAAACACTTAGAAAGAACTTATCTACTTGCCAGCGGAGGGACAGTATATTGATCGTTTCTTGGGAAAGTGTTTACAGGAATAGTGACGGTTACTGTAACTGACTACAGCCTTTTGGTCTCTGGGAAGACAAGGGAGAATTTAGCTGGATGAATGGCCATAGCACCACATTTTGGGGGCATTAAAAATGCCTTCATGTGTATGCAAACCATAATGTTTTCCAAACCCCATGCATCTTGTCCAAAGACTTTCTAGGTTGACAGGAACAGACCTCAAACAGCTTTAAAGGGACTTTTGTCTTCTACAGCTGTTTTATAAGGAAGGGAAAAGCATTACTGTGAGATAAGACCTGGTGTAGAGCACAGAAAGGAAAGTTCTGCAGCACAGAGCAATATCTTTGTGGTTCTATCAACACATGTAGATTTTCAGATACATACAGTTATTTCTACCATTGTTTCCTGCCAGTTCAAATATTTACTGCAATTTCTTTCAGTGCTGATAACATGCCAAAGAGTAACCTCTAAAGTTAATCAAAGTCTTGCTGCTACAAATGTAATTTCTATAATTACTTGCAAGTATTAGCAATAATTGCCTTTATGCTGATTTGAAGATGTATAACTGAAATGTTCTCAAAGGCAAACTCGGATTAGAACTGCATACAAAATACCAGTATTACAGAAATAGAGGGGGGTTTTTTTAGAAATCTAAGACTGAGAAATATTAAGTTTTCAATAACAGTTTTGAATGAAAAAGATTTTCCAACAAAACATTAAGTAATTTATCTACTTAACAAGCTCTTTTTTTTTCTTTCTTTTGAAAAGAACCGAAAGCTTTGTATGTGTTGATGTGTGCAGATTGCTCCCACACACTAATCATGAATCCTATTTTGTAATTATTGTTCTGAATTCTTATTTTTCAGAAGTAAGTTTTGGCCATAAATTATGGACAAAATTGTTTAAGTGGTAGGCATGAAGAAAAGTAAACTTTTAAACAGTTTTTTGCTAATGTTGGGCTTCTCAAATTAAAAAGAATTCCTGTGACAGAACAGGTGTGATTCAAGGCAGAGAAGAATCACAGTGATGAGAAGTTGATTAAAAAAAGAAGCTAAGTTAGAAAGAAGACATATACTGTCAAGGCTGGGTACAGTTATAGTTGTACGAAAGCAAAAAGAATGAGGCAGAAGAGTAATAAATGAGAAGGAAGGAATTAAGAATGATTAACTACATACACAGGTAGTATTGACACTAATTACAGGAGCTAGAAAGTAAATAATATGCTGCTGTAACACCACAACTCTATGACATTTGTCTGGACAGATTGATGAAAAGGCTGGAACTTCTAAATAAACAGCAGCGAAGCAGCCTGAGTGAACGATACACAACCAAAAATTACGTTAGAATATCAGTATGGTTGAGGAGGAATACAAGCAGCCAGTTAAATTACAGGAGCCAGCAAATAAAGAGTAATTGTAGGCAAGTCTTTAAAATACATTGGATATGAGCAGCTTGATGAAAAGACAGTGAGACCATCAAGGGACAAGAATGACATCAATATGGCAGATTAAATCAGGTTGCTGAGAGGCTGCATGAAGTCCCTGCCTATTTATTTAAACAGAGAAAGCTGAAGGTGATCTGGGGAGAGATGTCTTTCTGATAGAGAAGTGCTTTACTTTCTATTTTCATTACCTCAGGGTAAAAGAACATTTGATAATGGGGCACGACTTCAGGCATGGAGTAAATATTTCATATCCTGGAATCACTTAAATAGTTCAGCATGCTGCTAACGGAGACCCAAAGGATGCGCTGAAACAGTAGGAAAGGCACAGGCAGAGAAATTAATGAGGCAAACAGGTAAACCTTTGGCACGTAAACCTTTGGCTGAACCTGCAGTGAGGTTTGGTTGCTCACGTCAGAGTGCCTCAGCAGAAAAGAATTATTCAAATTAATCAAAATCTATTTACAGGCAAAAGCAAAGGAACAGTGAAAGTCCTCTTCAAAATTCTTATTTCTGACAGGCATAAACAAGCAAACATATAACACACACGTACCTCTCCAGCTCTCACACTGATAATGAGTTCCAGCCCACGCAACTGTTACAGACCATGTGGTTCCTCCTATGGAATTCCTATGAAACAGTCAGCTGAAACACTGTGCTGAGTGCAGCTTAGCATATACCCAGGAAGGCCAACAACTTCCCACCTTCATCATTCACTAAAGATCTGAGGCCTAAATAATTTATCAGAAATTGTGTGCACATCTGTTTTGCACAATGTAATGTTTCTGTTAGTGTAAGAGATGGATTTTAAGTGCTGGGCTAAGGTTGCCTCACTGAACAATCAGTGCAAAACAGTACACGGGGTAATATGTAAGTCTGTGCTTATGAATAAAAAGTTATCTTTAATTTATCTGAATTAAGTCTCCACCTCTATTTTAAACACTGTATGGGATGTCTAACAAATATTTGATGGCTCACAATCCCAGTGAACAGAAGGGTACTGATTTTAAACACACTAACAGCCTCTTAGTCATTTTCCTGCATACCTGCCACTGCAGAATTTGGATGCGATGCTCACAAGGTGCCTGTTTTCTGAAAAGAGAAATTAAATCCTAGTAGAACTTTTAAAGTAAACACCTCTGGTATGAGCTACATTTCCATGTGAGCTGTCTCCTTTTATAAGGTCAAAATAAATGACCCATCCTTAAATGCAGAATACTTTGCCAATAGCTAATAATGAGCGTTCTGCACCTGGGCTGTTCAGCTTGGCACTAGGTAACATTTGACTTTGGCTTGGAAATCACAGGACCTGAACTAACTGAGCTAGTATAGATTGCCTAGCAGTGCTGCTGCTACACACTGCCCCCAAAATCTTGTTTTCCAAAGGCAGATGAGACTGAGAAAAGGTATAAAACCCAAATTCCTGGGAATACTCCTACAAACCCCCAATTTAGCAAAACTTCTTCTTCACTCTTGTATCAAAAAAATCATTCAAACCTGCGAACTTTTACTCAACATGCTTAAGGTGTCTAGAATTAAACTATAAATCTAGGCTTACTACACTCAGTAGCAATCTTCTCTCTACCTCACCGGCTTTTGCGAATCCATGATGACACCACATCAGCTTTTTCATGTCATCATGCTGGCAAACATTTAACATCAACGCTAGAATACTACTACTGAGAATATGCAGTATGACAAGCAAATCAGGAACACGCCAGTGTTTTCTACTTTACAACACTTAAATATAATATGCCTTTGCATATTATTCTGAAAATTATTGTCATTCACTTCTGAAGAATTCAATTTTTTCAAGAACATCACCAGCTTGACAGCAGGTAAAGCTACATTAATGGCTGACATTCCCTTTCAGAGCGAAACAGCTTGTGTCTACATTGTTCGTCACTCTTCATCTGCACAATGCTGGAGAGAAGTATAATTTTCCAGATTATCACCCTGTTATCACAAGGAAGGAGAGAGTATAATGTATCATAGATTATAAAATATAATTAAAGCTTACACAGAAGAAACATCATTAAAATTATGTCAGCCTGCTTTAAAAAAGAAAAGCCCATTAATACTAATGGGGTGGAGGGATGAGAGGATAGTGGCAAGTAACAAACTTAACTTTAGATGCTGCAATTAATTTCACCCATAAAACTGTCAGCACACCATGGCACATATAAATTCCATAAATACAATTTGGATGACTTTGCAATGACGGCAGTCATGAATAATGTGAACACTAAGGATCTCGGACTGCATATGAAGATTAAAGTCTAAGGTCACAACTTACGAGCGCAGAGCAAGTGCTGAATTTGGTATTTGCATAAATGCTAGGATCATTTTTGAGCTCCTGGTGAAGAGACTGAAAAGGGTATGGAGAAGTTGTTACAAAAGAATCCCCAGAATAGCTAAAAATCTCTTTTCTGGCATGAAAGGAGTTTATGAAGACCATCTTACGTGCCACATTACACTATGTATTATATTACATATAATCTTCTAATGTATGCAACTGGAATCTTTATGCACTTCAGTTTGCAGCAAAAGGCTACAAATACATGAGCGTGAGATGTAGGGATGGATACACACAAGACAGGCTTCCTTTCGTACAAGGAGGAGGAGGAGATCTAACATAATGGAGTCATTTTGTTTATAACTAGCTATGAAAAACTGCTGCACAGTTTCACGAATTACAACTAGCTATAATAAGAGAAACATTAAGATTTAAGGAAATGAAACACACTCAAGCAAGTTAGAATATTTCTGAGAGGAAATGCTTTAAATATTTCTTTTAAATGCTGTACCACATATCCTGTCAAAACCCTGCCACTCTTCACTTTGATTTCACTTTTCCTACCTAGTTAAACTTCTGTTTGGAAGTCTTAACTTCTCCAGTTCTCTATTATAATTTCAAAACACATCAAGAACTCAGCCACACGCTCTGGTGAAATGAGACATAAATACCACAGAAAAGTCTGAACAATCCATACATTATTTATGTTTATCAAAGCCTCATTTCTTTGCAAACCTGCAGCCATGAGGCTCCCTATCAGAGACAATACTCATCCTTCAACCTCAGAGAACGGGGAAAAAAGTGGCTTAAATTTAAATCCAAACAAAACAATTCTACATATCACTTTAGGAGAAGGTAACTTTCAGACACGTCTTTTGTTCAGCATGAAGTATTTGTTCTGAGACTAGGTTAGAGTATCAAATAGCTCCAGCCCAAGACAAAGCAGATTTTAATCTTTATATTAAAAAGAACGAATGTGAAGTTTCATATCTAAGCAAGGGTCATAACCAAAGTGCTACACAACAGTCTGAGATAAGACCCATCATTATTTCCTGTTGGTATTTGTTCATCAGAACACTTGAAAACATGCTCATATAAGGACTGAAATGCAGGCACGACTACCCCAAGCATTCACAGCCACCCATATCCACTCTTTTCTCTTTCAGTGAGGAAAAAAATCACGTTTGAAACAAATCACAGAAAAGAATCAACAGAAAATCCTGGATGCAAGTCACTTCGTATCGTGTGATGACACTGTGTCTAGGATGGGAGAAGAAAACCGTGATTTCAAGTTCTTCAGTCAAGCTAAAAATCCAGTCCAGATGTCCATTGCCTAGACTACACATTAGCTAAACTGAGAGCATGACGTTCTATTGCTTTCCAGCACTGCTATTGCCCTTAAAGATTGGCCCTACATCTGTGTGTCCACACGCAGGGTGACCCGCAGTAAATCAGTACCCTACAAACTATAACCTTCCCCAGAGAAATGTGGAGAAACATCCCACCAGCAGAGCAGAACTTCAGCCTTCTGCATCCTCGCAGAAACCAGGGTTAAGGTTTGAGGAAGACACCGGTGTGCAAAAGTATAATATGGAGTTTTTCTAAATGAGAATTGTTCTACCATGTTACATTTTCCATGTCAACATTGGTATAAATTTAAGCAAAACCTACATAAGATGCTTCAATCTGTCTGTATTGGCATCCCTTTATCTCTGCTGACCAGAGATGGCACTACACAGGATCTCTTCCAACAACTGTACGATGTAATGCACTAAAATTATGGCAGTGAAGGGTGGGTGTCAGGAGGATGGCGCCAGGATCTCCTCAGTGTCATCTAGAGATAGGACAAGGAGCACTAGGTGTAAGCTGGAACATAGGAGGTTCCAAATAAATAGCAGAAGGAACTTCTTCCTGATCAGGGTGATGGAGCACTGGAATGGGCTGTCCAGAGAAGTTGTGAAGTCTCCTTCTCTGGAAACTATTAAGACCCTCCTGGACATGTTCCTGTGCAACTTGATCTAGGTGATTCTGCTCTGTCAGGAGGATTGGACTAGATGATCTCTTAAGGTCCCTTCCAATCCCTAATGATTTTATGATTCTAAGTGCGGAGAGAATATTTCAATGCCGGCATAGAAAAGAGCAACCCAGAAACTAAGGGAAGTGATTTTAGCTCTTCAGTTTTTCTTTGCACACAAAACACCCAAAACATTTAGAATGCATTGCATTTCCAAAACGGAAATTGCCTGTAACCAGGAGCATTCAAGTGATGCAGCCCCTTCCACTCTGGTCACTGACACACATTGCCCTGCATATCAGTCCTGACCTCAGGAATGATGCTCATGCAATTAATCACTCACCCAGCAAACACAAGTTGTTGCTGTTACATCAGAACACACGGCAGCCAAAAGCTTTGCTCTTCTACAGCATGCCAGTGAGATTAGCTGCAGAAACCAGGGCTATACACAACATAGAATCATTCTGAGAGGCACCTCAATCCATTTGGGATAACTTCCAATTCCTAAAGGTTTGAATGAGCACCAGGCAGCGTTTCTCCCTCTTCCTTCTTTTCCTTGCCATACCTTCATACAACCACCATTCTCCTTTCTTTCAGTCTCTCTCTCAAGAGCTTTGCTATCAGGATTTCTTTCTACTAACAGAGGTCACTGATAAACAAAATGCAGCTGTATCTGAGCACAACAGATATAAAAAAAACTGTTAGCAGAGCAACTATGACCACATATTAATTTAAAAAGGGATGTCTCTAAGTCAGGAACTACTCTTCAGTAATGAATCATGAAAATTAAAAGGTGTACTCAATTGCTGTTAGCTCTTAATTTACATTTTAGCATTGACTACAAAATATAGATGTTTATGAGCAAAAAAAAAAGTAATCAAAATCCTTCTACCAGACTGCACACAACATACTCTGGTTTTCCCTGCCTTTCCCTGTGTTATAAGCGCTTTTATAATGCTCTCATCACAGCAGTGGCCATCCATATTTATACTGCGTTTCAGCAACACCTGATCTCCAGGAAAAAAATGAAAGTCACTAAGAGTTAGACTCCAAGTATGAAGCAGAAGAGAAGCTCTTACTACTTGAACTTTTCTGCAAGAGCTAACAGAAACTGGAAACAGCATAGCAAACAGAAGTTCAACACCAGCACATCAGTGCAAGGATGCAGCCATGAGAAGTTCCTTTGCTTCAAGAGAAGGAAACTGATACTTCTCTTCTGAGCATGATTATTTTTTTCTTGAAGCTTTCATGTGGTCTTCATGGCACTAAGCTTTGAGTGGCTAACATTTGTCACACAATTGTTCTGGTCAAAGGACACATTTTGGCTCAAGAATGAACATATTTATTAGCATATTTTTAAAAAGAAAAATGAAAGGTGGCCTTCAGAAACAGCATCTTCTTGAGGAGATGAGAACTGAGAACCAAAGAAAAGCAAACTTCTCTACAGTGTGCTTATATTTCTGACACTAGATCAGGGCATGTTAGCCACATCATAGCTAATGTTCAAAAAACAACACACATGCACCAAGGACTTCTCAGTACCTGCCTACCATTTGATAAAAACAGAACTCTGGCCATGTCAGATGAACTGCACGATGCAGTTTCATTCTTACCACGGAAAGAGATTTTGCAAGAGCTAATAAAAAAGCTCCAAGCACATCTGTGTTGTGCTTTTATTCATGCCATAAACTGAAATGTTAAAGTTCACTTTCATTAAGGAAACAAATAATTTTGCAGCTAGTGATATCATCTTTAAATTGAGAACATCTTGTAGTCAAACATCTAAGAAACAGGAGTGTTTTGCTACTACTATCTCTAACTTGTCAAATCACTTTCAAACATGACACCAGACTTCTGCCTAACTAAAACCCTTTTTCTCTAGTAGTGCAAGTTTCCACGAAGCATTCTGGAAGTGTTCTTTCCTGAATAATGCTATTATTGAGCAAAACCCTCAGCAAAACAAAGAGGGCTGGATTGTGACCCCACTTGTATAATATCAGCTAGTCCCACCTCTCCCAGGACAGATCACTAGCTGGGGGTCCTCTTAAAGCAAAAAGCACCTTTTTCTTCATGAAAGCCAAACCTATACATTTGAAAACTTTCAAACTGCAACACCTTATAAGCATTTGGCAATTTGGGGACAGACCTGCTGGAGAGCAGTGTAGGAGAAAGGTACCTGGGGGGTCCTGGGGAACAGCAGGATGACCAGGAGCCAGCAACATGCTCTTGTGGCTGAGAGAATCAACAGCATCCTGGAGTGGATCAGAAGTGGGGTGGTTAGCACATCGAGAGAGGTCCTTCTCCTCCTCTGCTCTACACCAGTGAGACCACATCTGGAGTATTGTGTCCAGTTCTGGGCCCTGCAGTTCAAGAAGAACATGGAACTGCTGGAGAGAGCCTAGTGCAGAGCAACAACGATGAAGAAGGAAGTAGAACACCTCCCTTATGAGGAAAGGCTGAGGGAGCCGCATCTCTTTAGCTTGGAGGAGACTGAGCAGCGACCTCATTAATGTCTATAAATACGAGAAGGGTGGGTGTCAGGAGGATGGAGCCAGGCTCTGCTCAGTGGCATCTAGTGATAGAACAAAGGGCAATGGTAACATAGGAGGTTCCATATAAGTATCAGGAGGAACTTCTTCATAGTGAGGGTAACAGAGCACTGGAACAGGGCTGCCCAGGGGGCTTGTGGAGTCTCCTTCTCTGAAGACATTTAAAACCTGTCTACATATGTTCCTGTGTGACTTGGCCTAGGTGATCCTGCTCTGGCAGGGGGATTGGACTAGATAGCCTTTCGAGGTCCCTTCCAATCCCTAACGTTTTGCGATTCTGTGTATCCACTAAACCACATTAAGTGGAAGACTGCTGTAAGGATAGCTGAGCCATGTATCAAGGAAGTTCTGAAACACTCCACAATAAATGCCAATTTTACAGCAGCTAATCAAGTAGACACAGGGTGGGGGGGCAGTAGTTGGGTTTTTTCCCTAGAAAAATACATTCAAAACCAATCGCTGTCAAAAGCTTTTCACCTTTCATTAGATGCAAAGTACCTGTTAAAAATGTGGCTTAGCAATCTGGTGGTTTGCTTTATTTCTTTTTATATTTTTCTATATTTTGTTTGACCATACAGACTTCCATTTGTCTGGCCCAGTTATTGCTTATGCTGATAACACAGTCACCCTCTTCTAACAATAAGAGTCTGACTCCGCTTCCCTAATGCTAATTGACCTGAAAAAAAGAAACGCTTATTGTACCTGTTACAAATGATTTGTAAAGGGCATCATATGCTCATAACCTCATATACTTCCCTCTTTAAGGACTAAGAGTAAAAAAACAATGCTGACATCACATTTTTTTATTTATCCCTACTGGCTGTACGATATGCAGTAACAAGAACAACAGAAAGCACTAAATGAAACAAAATATGTTGAAGTGTAAATGAGTTTGTCACTTTTTCTGGTGTTTTCTGGAAGAAAAGAGGAACATCACCTAAGGGGCTGGTCAGGCACAGGTTTTGCTGGCTTTATTACCCAGCAGATGGAGCAGCAAATGTGGGACATACGGAGAAAGCTATCTGACATGCCAGTTTGTTAAACAGATTGTCTTCATCATCTGACCACTGTTAGAAAGGCAATTGAAAACCACAGGCTTCTAGCTTCTCCATAATAAATGTTAAAAATGCAAATATGGAGCTATTTCTCACCCCTCAAAATGACTGTCAAAAACCACACACACACAGTTAGCAACTCTGCACAAGCCAAGGTGAGCCAGTATCAGCAACAATCCTCATCCTGAAAGCCCTCCTTGGGACCTGGTCAGAACGTGACTCTTAAGAACTTGTCCTTGGTTCTCTTCTCATGGGTATCCAGTGTAAAAGATTTCAAAAGAGTGCCAGAGCACACCTGCAAGAAACATTGCCTTAAGCTAAAATAAAAGTGGTTTGGTCTGCACAGTAGTTCTCAGTGTTGAAAATTCAGGGAGATCTCCTGTTGTGCTGCATGTGCTGGTACTACTTTACCACACTGACAGAACCTGTGCACCAGAGGGGTTCACTACTACTAGTATCATTACTGCTTGTAATTTAGTTATGTACTGTCTCATACATACACATCCCAGTTGGTATGATCAGCAATAACTGTGAGTAACATGGCAGCATACAAGTAAGTGCTCAAATACTTTGATGCACTATGTTTATACTCAGTCTGATTTTTAATGTATTAATAGCAGTTAGTCTTGCAATATATTCAGATTAAAAAAGTGTTTTGGAACTGTCCTCCCAACAGTGAAGCAGAGCAGGAAAATTGTTTTAAGCTGGAACTTCAGAAACTTATGGGAAAGACAGTCTGTACAACATTTACATTCTGATTCACATGCATCTTTATTTCACAGGGCAGCTTGGGGCTAGGAATGAATACCTTTTCCCTTCTTGATGTATAGTTTATCTTTAATTGCTACAACTGCAAGTAGGATGTAAAGCAAAGTAAACCAGTGTGGCTTGAGTTAGTGGTACTAACCATCCTCAGATACATGATGCATGTCTGCTCCCACACTTGAGTCAAACCATTTGCTAGTCTTGGGGACAGCAGGGACTCCTTTGCTCCCATTAGGTCAGTAACATCACTCGGGCTCTGGTACATACTACAGGGCACATAAAGCAGTTTTATTTAATGTGGACACTGACACTGCAGAGGCCCAGGACATTAGCAACAAGATTGTTCTCTTACCTAGGGGCATGTTAAAGGTTCCCCTCCGAGTCTTTTACTATGGGCCTTGAGACTGCCAGAGACAGTTGCACCTGTCCTGTGTGTGGTGTCAGGACTTTGTGAGCATCACTAGCCTTTTCCAGAGCAGTATATTCACTAAAGGATATACTCATTTTCTATCCTGTGTTCCTATGTAATGAAATTATGGGTTTGCAGTTGCTGAAATCACGATATTCTTTCTTTTTTTACAGCAGACATTTAAAATAAAACTCCTTGTCCTCATTAGCAAACTTCTCTAAAGCTTCCTTCTCCTCATTAAGCCAAGCCCAGGGAGATGGCAAGAGCAAGCCCCGTGTGGAGGAGAAATGCATGGACATGCTCAGAAAGGTACCCGGAAACACTCATGTACTAGACACAACTTTCCTGCAAGCCTACAGCAATCTCTCTAAGGCATACATTGCTTAGCATGTCAACAGTTATAATAACATTCTAAATCATGAGAATAACACTTCCCTCCCCTTAGGGAACCTCCAAGGTTAGAACTGCTTCTAACACTTGCAAAGCTATACACAGCTCCCAGTCACTCAGTTCAGAGCTGAACATAAGTGCCAGTGAGATGCATGTTACTGAGAAATGTACCATTCTTTCTAGCACCATTAAGCCATGAATGCAAACAATTAGCACAACTACAACTGCTAGAATCATGCTGTCTTACCATTTACATTAGTACAACCCAACACCCATGACACAGTCACAGCCTGTGCCACTGGAAGGCATTCATTAGTTTCTACTTCTATTCACTCTGCTCAGGCTCCTAACAGTTTTATGTTTTATTTCTATACCATTCCCACCACTCTCATTGTTGGTACATGCCTTAACTGAGCCTATGCCTTCAGAATTAAACTAAACAATTTAATTTATCATGGTGAAACTTGAGTGTTGCACATTATGAAGACATTGAAAAGCAAGTTATACTCTTTAGTGCTGTTTTTAAAAATCCTTCTTTTCAGCCATTTTCTGAGTCCCCACAACACTTTGACGTGATTAAGTCTTAGTGTTCTGCCTTTAATGAAGAGGAGAAAGGATTTGAGTCTGTCAATGGCAAAGACGACGTAAGAAGGCTAATGAATAACTTGGAAGCTCTTTCTTAAACAAAAACTCCATTTTGATTCTTTTAAAACAAAATTATTTGCATTCTTTTGAGGTTTTCTTAGAAGACTGAAAACATTACATGGTTTTGGTTTTTAGCTGAGGGTTTTTTAACGAGGTGGCACAATTTTCTGCATTATAACAACACAGAGATATTCCCTGCCCAGCTGTGTTTAGATTTGTGGCTCAATAATCCACCTTCAGCTTCCCAATCAGAAGGTTTGACTTAGAGATGCTCCAGCAGAACACACAAACACCCTCAATGCCCAAACACCTTCTTTTCTGAACACTGACTGGTGCTGTGTTTTCACCTGTTCCCAAGTGTGAATGGACACACTCTGTCTCCAAAACAAGTCATGAGCTTGAAAGCTCAGCTAATGCAAGAGTTGAATGAAAAAGCCTGCTGAACCAAAGAGGAGACTGCCTTTTCCTCGTTAAAATTACATTCTACATATTTTCCTACAGTTGAAATTACCTTGAAGAACTACAAAAGACAAAAAAAATAGTACTCGATTCATTCATAGATGAACACTCCACCTCCACCCCAAACTATACGCACAAGGGCATGTAGCAATAGAATGAGGGGTCAGCATCCTAAACGGAAAAAGGGTAGGTTTACACTGGACATCAGAAAAACCTTCTCTAGCATGAGGATGGTGAATCACTGGAACAGATTGTCTAGAGAGGTGGTGGAGGCTCCCATCCCTAGAGACATTAAAGGTCAGACTTGATGGGGCTCTGGGCAATCTGGTCTGGTGAGTGATGTCCCTGCCTGTTGCAGCGGGGTTGGACTAGATGGCCTTTGGAGAATCCTTCCAACCCAACACATTCTATGATTCTATGACGACTCAATGACTGAGGAGATCTTGTCTTAAAGGCTGATTGCACACTGATTTTGGTAGGCATTGATTCAGGTCCATGCTGAACGACTCTGGAGACCTGACCTGAACCATTAATCATCTGACTCTGTACAAATTCTAACAGAGAAGAAAGAGCAAGATAACTAATTTCATCCCAATTTTTTTTTTTAACCTGACAATGAATTTTCCTAATCAATAAATATACACGTCTCTAAACACTGTATCTTGGTAAAAGCTGTCATTGAAACTTCATGCAACAGTTATTAACCTTTAAAGTCTGCCCTTCAGTACATTTTAAGTTACTTTGCTGATTGTTAACCCTAGGTGCTAAACATCACAAGTGCTTTAACCGCTTAAAATTGGCAACGAACACAAGACAAAACAGGAGTATTTTCTGACTCCAGGTGCTGAATTTCTTTTATAGGTGTTGTGTGTGGACAGATCACTTTATTACAGCTCTTTATTACACCTTTTATAGGTGCAGTAGTTGGCTGCAGTAAATAACAAATCCAATAATTAGTTAATAAAGTGCACTTACTAACCTATTATTTTAAGTTGAGATTTTTCACAGCTAAACAGCACTTTTGAAAGGGACGCTCTCTTCTCCCCCCGAACAACTCCCACTGCAAACTGTTTGTCAGACAAGAACGAGAGTAGAAATTTTAATTCCAATACCAATAGATTTCCATTTCAGAAGAGTCCAATTGATTGCTCTATTGAAACACAATTAATAACAAGAAAGCTCAAAAGGAATAGGCTTTTAAACAATCTGTTCTAGCATAGGTGATAGGCGTATATTCCTTTTCTATTTAATCATCACTCCTAACAAACACTCATGAATAAAGCAAGCTTAAGTAGCATGATTATCAACACCTCTTAGTATTCACTGAGGATAGCAAACACATTTAAAATGGTTTCAAATCCTTGTGGTCAGTTTTATCATCCATCTTCTTACAAGAACTAAACCTGGGCTGGCTCATACTGGAGTCTAGATCCCTACATCCCACTGACTGAAAGCATACCCAGATTCCCAAATGCTTCGGGCATCTGAGGAGATATCCCTGCCTTCTGGTGTATGACTAGGTATGTCTGTCTTTACACACCGAGGAAGGAACCACTTTCCACATCACGCTTACTAAATAGATCCTCACTTTTCCAATGTGGACAAGTCCTCTGTACAAAAGCTTAAAGACTATTGTTTCCTCTGCTGACCCTTCAGCACATAATCAGCTCTTGGTGCACTACAGAGTTTGTGATTTAGCAAGTAGCAAAACCTGTTGACAATTAAAAGCAAGGCAAGTTTATTGACATTTTGTCACAATGGGAAAGTTCAGGCACATGCAGATGATTTACCCGCCTGCAATGATCATAAGTACACTCATGCAGAAATTAAACCTCCTAAATGCTGGCCTCAATGGTTCAATTTCTCTCCATAATAGATGTTTTATTTATGCACTTACACAGTCACCTGCTCATGAACTTTAAAGCCAGATCTGCAGCTTCAAGGTATTTTTGAACTCTCATCCACAGACTGGTGGACATAGTTGTCACACAACAGGATTCGCCCGATCAAAAAATGCAGATGCCTTTTAACGACTCATTTTAATTTACGATGGATTATTAAACACACACAAGGTTTGCTAACCTAATTTGTACAGATATTTTCTTCCTTTCACTTAGTTATTTTTGCTTGTATGTATCTTATGAAAGGCCAAGCATGAAATTGGAACTGCAAAGTAAGTCAGAATTTATCGATATGACTCTGCTCTGAGAGCTCAATAGGCGCGCAGCAAGGCAGGAAGGGTAAGGGGGCTGAATTATTCATTGGACCTTTAAGCACCAACACATAACACTTACTGCCAAGAACACCGTAGGTGTGAGGTGTACACGTAAAAGAAAGCAGATGATCCAAATCACATCTTGTAAGACCATCACAGATTCTTTTTCTTATTAGTAATTCTGACAGAAAAGCATTACTGTAAATGACTAAAGAGTTACTGAAACAAGATTCACTGCACCATTTATATGTTTTTTAGTCTTACTTAGCGTAACATTTTGAACATCGTACCTGCTGGCTACAAAACTTTCTAAGGGTGCAAATGAAAAGCTGTTATTGAACTAACCATTGGCCAAAGGTATTTATGTTGCAGTTTGAAATGTGCATTTATACTAGTTGCTGGTTTTTCTGACAGATCCAGAAACATTAATATTTCCATAGTTCTGCTACTTGGAATTGTTTTGACTTCATCTGCTGCAGGTCTAATCCTAACTTTTTACCAGCATCCCACTGCTGTATCTTCTGAAGGACCATTTGCAGCTTCATTTGGGAAAAATAAAAAGGGATGATCACTTCTGCTTTCATTTCGTATCTCAGTCAATGAAAACCTTTTGCTTTTTCTTTTAGTCTCCATTGTAGCTGCCTTCTATTGCACAGACTTCCCGAGATTCCTGGCTAATTCTTAAGAAGACGACAACAGAAAAAAGGCAGAACTGTGGTGGCACCGGTGTGCCTTGGTTATCAAACCCTGGGCAAACGCACAAGCACAACTCCTGAGTATGCTCCACCAGCCTCCAGACACTGTAAAAAGAGACCATGTAGATTTCTACCTTGGCTTTTCTTTGTGTTTCTTCAAGAATATCATACATGAAGGGTCTGGAGAACAAGCCTCATGAGGAGCAGCCAAGGGAGCTGGGGCTATTTAGTATGAAGAGGAAAAGGCTGAGGGGAGACTTTACTGTTGTCTACAACTGCCTGAAAGAAGGTTGTAGAGAGAGGAGTGTTGGTCACTTCTTACTTGTAAGAAGCGATTGGACAAGAGGAAATGGCTTCAAGCTGTCCCAGGGGAAGTTTAGATTAGACATTAGGTAAAACTTCTTTAGTAAAGAGGTTGTCAGGCCTTGGAACAGGCTGCCCGGGGAGATGGCTGAATCCACATCCCTGGACGTGTTTAAAAATTTTGTGGAAATGGAGTTTAGGGACAGGGTTTAGCAATGGGCTTCACAGAGTTAGGTTAATGGTTGGACTAGACAATCTTATAGGTCTTCCCCAATCCAAACAATTCTACGATTCTCTGAATGTTAATAAAAGCAACAAAGCAAGGTATGGGAATTCTGGCCAGTGAAATGTCTCGTCCCACACAGTGACCTTGCCTGCCACTGCCGTCAAAAACAACTGCACATGTAGCAGAAGCAGAAGGAACTGCCTGGGGCTCAGTGGCTGCAGCTTGCAGTCAAAGCACAAAAATGACTGTTGCAGGGGGCACAGCAGTCCATTTTTCAGTGAGTTATCATCTGTAAATATCCCTTGGCTCTTTTTCTACGGCGGGTCCACATACTACCAAAAAGTACAAGAGTTTGAAAACTCTGAACAGAGGAAAACAAGGTTGTAGTGGATTCCATCCTTATTTATACAAAAGACATCATCTCTCTTGTTTTGAGGTTTGCACAACATAAACAGCAGTACTAGAGGACTGAATAATTCAATTGTACGTCTGCTTTTAATTAGCTGCAATTATTTACTATTTTGCTGTGCCACAAAGGTTGACAGCTCTGTATGAAATGAAAGTCACATAAAATGAAGCTTTCAATTTAATACAGCGCTATTACTTCAGCACAAATTTTGTAAAGCACTCAATACCATTGTGAAAACAAACAGCTGGCTTTTACAGAAGGATGTACTAGCATGGACAAGTCCCATAGTCTTAGGACTTGTGTAAATCATGGCAAGGAATCATCTTTGCCTGAATAACTTTCAGTTTGGCAGCCAAGATGATGCAGAGGTACAAAAGTGTAAAGCAAAGTCATAAAGAAAATCAGGGGCAAAACAGTCATGGATAACTGAGTCACTAGTGCATCCACTGAAATGCTCTGCTCTGCTGTTTCTAGCCCTCACTGACAAGCTTTTAAAAGGACTGGCTCTTTCTAGACATTTTCCTGCAGCTCAAGAGTACACTTCAGGAGTGCACTGCCTCAAGAAAGTTTACTGCAGCAACTGAGAGAATTGAAGCAGAAGCTTCCCAGGGAGCCAACTCTGCATTTGCAGAAGGCTGTGAATGACCTACCATCTAGCCACACAGCAAGGTATCCTCCACGTGGACACTGCTATGCTCTTTCTTCTGAAAGGAAACCTTCCAGAATAAACTGAGCTGGAACTAAACTGTAGGGACAGGTCACGTGAAGTTAGTTCTTGAAGAAGTATCAAGCTTTCCCACTTCTCCATCGTATTTTTGCACACTGTGCAACACTTCAGACAGGTCGTCTCTCTTCGGAAAAAGTCAATCCACAAACAACCTGCGTTGGATTTTATTTTGAGCCAGTAGTTAGATCCACAGGGAAACTGCAGCCTTGTTACTCTTTGCTCTCTAGCACAGTGATTGTACAACAGCGTCTACTCCTACCTTCAGAATGACATCTTGCTCAATGTTTATCAACTTTTGGCTGGTGAGTGTGTGCTCCCCTTTATGTCCTTTATACAGTGTTATAGTTATTCTATATTTCTCGATGTGGAACTGAAGATCCATCTATCCAATCTGAGGTCAAGCCTATCTAAATCACTCCCAAGCTCATTGCTTTCTTTGGCAGCTCAAGCTCAACAGATGATTTAATCACATTTGATGCTCTTTCTTTAAGTTAAGTCTTTAAACACATATCAAACAAAAACCTTCTTAATAGATTTCTATCTGGAACACAATCAGTTACCTCCCTTGCATCAAACTGTCTGCTCATGTATTTTCTGGATGCTAAACTCTGACATGGCCCACAGTCTTTTAACACAATTTCTGACTTTGAACTTTAGTCTGAATCCCAAATGATTAATCAGGTACCTACATGCCCCCCACCCCGCCCCAACTGTCAACCCAGACAGAAGAGAAATATTTTGGCATCTCTTCAGAAAATTTACTGTATAAAATCCTCAAAAACTTCAGGGGGAAAGAAAAAAAAACCCCGAGAAATTATATGCAGCAAATCATTCAGTGCCAGAGACGTCTATCAAAGGGATCACTCTCCAAGCGCCAGATGGCAGGTCTCCTACAGGAAGCAGCTGGTCCTTTGGCAGCACGTCCTCAAAAAGTGCCAATGGCTAAGTCAGTCTGTGGTAATTCAGGGCCACCACAGACATTTTATTCTGAAATTATTTCTGCTCTAGAAGCTAAGCCTTTGCTCTGCAGTAGACCAGAGATGGTAGCCAGACCCACTGCTTTATCATGTAGCACCTACCACACCAGAGATTCTTTCTTCTCTGTGAGGGGTCAAGTCAGTGCACCATGTGCTTTGAACTGCTTTTAACATAACCACAACAGTTGGTAAACTTGATTTATTAGAGGGGTCATAGTTTCTTCAAGCAGTGACATTTAACTTTGTGTAACAGAGCTAGCAAACCTGTGGTACTAAGGAGTGTCAGGAAAAAGAACAGTCATTATCTTTTATACACAGTGGACAAAATCCTGATTTCCTTAATTTTTTTTTTTCTTCAGCCCTTAAGCAGAGGAATTATTATATATTAAGTTCAATACTTATTTATTACCGTTTATAACTTTAATACATTTGATAACTAAAAAGACCACTTATTATGTTCTCAAATTTTTCTGATTTCTGACCAGGATATCTGATGAATAATTCCATCTTATTTCCTCCTTTACTTCACCCTACCAGTCCTCTAAAAGCTCCATAGGACAGGAGGTAGGTAGCTTACTTCTAATCACACTTTTAAAGCCAGAAGTTGTGTAGCTCCTCTCCCTTCTCTATAAAATTCTCCTAGAAACCTTTAAGATGCTGATCAGCCATTTGTCATTACAGTGCTGTTAAGGTAACCCCCTAACTTCTCCAAACAGCAGTTAAACTCCATGTGATCAGCAGACAGGTTCTGTGCTAGTGTGCACTACTCTTAATAGTATTAACAGTATTTATCTACCGGCGATATATCAGCTATATCGTTTGACAGAGAACGCAATTCCCTAAAAACTAGAACACCTCTCGACTTATGGAAGCACAGCAACAGTTTATAGAACAACGACACACAACGTCAAGATTTCCAGTCTGCCTGCACAGCCCTGCTCACTCCAGACAGTGGCCCCAGCTGTAGCTCAATGGAACTTAACAATTACCCAGAAATGGGAAACTAAAGCAAACTTTCTTTTAGGCTTCTGAAAAAGTTCTTTAACGTCTTCAGGGCTCAAAACATCAAATGGACTGAGGAAAAGGGAGTGAGAAAATTACATACAAAGGAATAACAATAATCTGAATTATAACAATTAAATTAAGGTATAATTGTACTAGAAAATACTCGTGCTATTGGTTTACCATTACACACTGAGATTCATGAAACATTTTAGGACTTAGACATGAATGTCTACTTTTAAAAGGAGTTGTTCTGTCCTGAGAAAAGAGAATGTATTATCCAAAAGATGAGATGCAGTATTTTAAAACTTCATCTTTTACTGACATTTAAAACCTATTTGCAGCAAAGAAAATTTGAGTACAAGTAACTTGACTAACTGTCTACAATTTCTGGCAACATTTCAGTGAGTCTCTGAACAGAGAGTGACCAATTAGCATAAAATATCAAAGAGAAAATGTGACCACCTAATTTTAAAAACTTGAAAAAAGCTCACAACAGCAGTATTCCAATGAGTTAACTGAAAATGAAAGCAAGGAAAATAATGATCTGAAAATGTATTAATGAAAAACACCCAGATATTAAATTCACCTTACAATAACCTGTGTGACAAAAGAAATCCACTTCATTGTCATGCTAAGAAATTAACCTGAAGACATAGAGAGTTCCATTCATCAGTAAAACATTATTTCATTAAAGCAATGAACTCGCTTTGACAAAATGAGCAAAGGTATGTTTATTAATCTACCAGAGATACTACAGTACAGTTGTCAGCATGTAAGATTCATAGATTAACACTCTTATTAAAAATAAGAGCACTTATACTGAGTAACTGATCTTATTTTCTTAATAGAACCTCTAACAGAAGCTATGAGGCTGTACTGAAAGTACAAACAATAACACTTTATAATTACCCTAGGAATGAGAGGGTTTTTAATTGGAAGCAATATTTACCTTTATTATATGAGCAGCCAGTATCACTGAATATTGCTGGCAGCTGGTCAGTTCTCTCATAAATTATTCTAATACACTAACTGGCAACAAAGCAGATCTTCAGCTTATGAAAAGATATTCATCAGTAATGCTGTTTAGACTCACTGAACAGACAATTTGTTTGCAGTTTTATTACACTGGTCCTGCAAAGTGGGGAGGTCAACGAAAGAATCATAGAATCATTGTGGCTGGAAAGGACTACCAGGATCATAAAGCACAGTCCTCATCCCAACATCTCCCTAACCCCTAGACCACAGCCTCAAGTGCTCTAGCTATTTGTTCTTTAATCATCTTCAGGGATGGTGACTCCACCACCTCTCTGAGCAGCCTGTTCCAGTGTCCAACCACTCATTCACAGAAGCCATTTTTATGATATTTTCTCACCTGACCAGTTGAGAAAGATAAAGAATGCACAAGCATGTCACTGTAATTAATTAAACAAGAGTGGGAAAAGGCACTTGGCTCTAAAACGGGTTTTACAAACACGTTTTCCCGATGCAGTTTGGAAACGTTGCAATGCCAGCGAATAGATCTCATCTACTCAGCCAAACTCTGATATTTTACAGGTTTAAGTTGAAATTTAAGAATGAAATAAGACAGTAGAAACAACATCTTGTGAACTAAGGCTGGATCAGGTATCACGGAGTCTATAGGACTACAAACCTGAATCTTACCCTATGCAATTATTATGTCAATGTGCATGATTGTTTACTGCCCCACGCCTACTGCACCACATCAAAGCACTTCCAAAGAGACAGAAGGAGCCATAAAGTTCCATATACCCTCTGAAAAATCTGTTCACATACTTTTTATTTACTCAGAGAAATTCTCTGAGTAATTCAGGACTGAAGCTTGCTACACTCCTGACTAATTCAGAGCAATTCAGGATTTCTACACTCATATCCCTTCCCTCCTTTGTAAAACAGCTGATTTGAACTGCAATACTATCACAGAAAAGCCATTTTTCTCATTCATAATCAAAATGCAGATGCTGCTTGATGACAACTGCACTTGTGAACAACAACGTACTTATCTTTTTTATTGGGGTTGCAAGGAAATAGAAACCTAGAAGGAAAGATGTGCAAAGGTTGTTTGCAGGTTTTACAAGACTTGTTCCACTGACGCAGCCTGAAGGTCAGTCAGGGAGATGGCTTTTCAAAAAGCATTTCCTAAGCTTGGCCCCATTCCCAGCCAAGTAGCAAAGGGGCAATCTTACAAACTGTGGACAAACAGTGCAGTGGACACCTTGGAAATTCTGCCCAGTTTGAAAAAGGAACTTTTCTTTGACAGCAAAACGTTTGTTGTTTCCAGCCTGCTGTGCTTTCACTGAGACTCAAAGGGTCACAGGAATCGTGACTCAATCACAAAAGTGAAAGCCAAGAGACGGCCACAAGATGCTGCAACTGTTGCCATCCATAGAAACAGTGTCACTAGTTGTAGCTTGGAAGGATTGCTGCTGCTACTCAAGAGATACAGTGGTTTAAGTCTGCTTTCTCCATTAACTCTCATGTTAATTACAAACAGCTCTTTTCTAAAAAACATGCTTTATATTTGAGAATAACTGGATGACAAGTGGCAAAGAAAGGTATGAACTTTTTCAATCTTTGAATTCGTTAGGTTTTTTTGGTACCCTGTAAACCTAATTAACGCACTCTGGACAGTACCAACGTTTTCAGAGAAGAAAACTTCTGTCTTTCCACTCTTTTCTAGTGAACCCCAGGGTTTGATAAGATGGCTGTACTCAAGCTGTACTTGGTAGACCTCGGTTTACAAAACTCTGAGTTCAGCTGTGCCCACTGGCATTTTTACTACAGCTATCTCTCAGTAACAACACTAGAGAAACTTCTTAAGAGATTCCATTAGGTTCAGTTAGTATTTTCCAATGCAATACAACCTCCAGGAAAACACACAATAAGGAACAGCTACAGGTAGCCTTAAGAAAGTCACATTTGTTGTCTGACAAGTGTTATGGTGGTTGTGATGTAAGCAAGCAACTTATATAAAAGTTGACTGATGCTTTCACAATATAACTTATGGCAGCAACAGTCATGTAAACACAAATTGGTTTGAGTTGCTGGATTTTTTTTTTCACAAGCTCTAAGCAACGGGTTGAGGGAAGACAGGAAAACATGGCTTAAGACTGATTAGCCACGACCCTCTCAAAGACTACAAAAACTTCAGAATAAGAAAAGAAACAGAACATAAGCAGGAACACAACAGCAACTGAATTGCATTAGAAATAAATGGAATATTTGATGGGAAGAAAACAATTTTTCCTTGGGCAAATAGCCAAGCAACCTCCACAAAGAGCTGAGATGCAGCTGAGATGAAGATTTTGGAGGCTGCTTCTCATCTGCCACCATTTTGCTCAGCGGGTACCACTGATGTTTATCAGAACATGTCCCTTCATGTCATGCACACGTTTTGGGGTGAGTACGACATCTCAGCTGGCCCATTTCAAATACAGCCATTAATCATGACTGTGTGATGGGGCTTAGGCTCTAGGCTGTACAAACTGACAACACAGTAAATCTACCATGAAATAAAAGGTAGTTCAAGTAACTGTATTAAAAAACACTTTACAAAGTCATCACTTTGCAGAGTGGGAGTACCTGCATTGTAGCTTTAGATCAATATAAGGTCCTACTTCATTTAATTCAGTAGAGACAGCAGCATGTAGTATTTGTGACAAGGTTAACAAATGTGTTCTTGAAAAGTGTTGAAAAGAAGTGACTGTTTCCAGGCAATTGCAAGTAATCTGTACTGTTGGAAACTGCAGATGAGCCAACAGCAGAAAAATACCTTTTGAGTACGAAATTTAAGCAGAAATAATGAAGAGCTCAAATCTAGTCCCAAGATACTCAGCTCAAGCTTTACTGCAATGGTGGCTGCTACTTACTATCATCTAATTGTTTAACCTTAGACTCAGTGACAAAATACAAACTTAGGCAAAAAATACTGAGTTTTTCTTTCTTAGAGAATCCAAGTGCCCAACAGTAAACTAAGATAACACCCAGATGACACAGATGTGCACAACTGGGGTAACACCCAGTACAAGTCCAAATCCATATTTTAGGTGTAATGTACAGCACAGAAGAAAAGGTAGTTCTAACATCTTTATGCAGGCTTCATGCCGGTTAAGACCAGGTCATGCCTGAATCAACATAAGGCTTCCAAGACAAAACCAGCCTGTCAAGATTACCTGAGTGAGACAGTAAATTTATACTGGATTGACAGTTTACCCAATACAACTGTGACATTTCTCATTTGTATTCTAAGAATTCCACATACATGCTGCTGTGACTCTACTGCCATAGAATGCCACAGCTTGGGATCTGCCTTGGGAAGGATGGTTAGCTTGGCCATTTTACAAAAAGACTTTTCCATCACTGGTCACTACTCCCTGCCCCTCCAGACATTCAATGTGCTGTCTTCCAGAGACAAGGCACTGCTAATGAAGAATGATTCAGTTCCCCCAGAAGGATTTAGTGTGATGAAATATGGAAAGGCACTAATAAACTGTGAAAGAAGTATGGGCTGAACTAATTGAGTAGTATTGATCTAGTAGTGCCAGGGAGATTATCACACAAGTTTACTTGCCTAGCTGCAAAGTCCTCACAATATGTAGGATTTCAGAAGTGAGTGAATTGGGAAAAAAAATTCAGTCCTTCAACTGACTTCCAACTTGCTATTGAAACTGAACATTGCACCATGAGACACAGTGGTTTTGTGAACACGTTACTGTTAGCTCAAAAAGCCACCAGTTCACTGCATCTCAATCCTGAAGAGGTAGAAGGTTTAGTGTGGATACACAGTGGGACATCTTACTGCAAGCACGCAAAGAACGATGGATAGTGCAAAATCATTCACAAATGTATTTATCCCTACAGAGGTTCAAAACCCTTCTGAGCTCTTTTGATATCATACATGACCTCTCTCTCTTTCACAGTACTGCAAATGGGCAAGGTAAAGCTTGAACTGCGTAAAACTATGGCTCTTCCCTCCAGATGATTTAATAGAGGAAAAGAAGTGTAGAAAAAGCCAAGAATGAGAGGAAGGCATGGGGTGGGGGGGAAGGTAGAGATTTGTTTCCACTGGCTTGAGAACTATCTCATGAAATCTTTGTCTTTTGTTTTATTATTAGACTTCCCAAAATATCTAGAAGACAACACAGAATAGCACAAGTTCACCTGCACCAGATTTAAGAAAGCATTCATGTGCCATCATCTCTGCAAATCTAAATTGTTCCCAAGAACGGAAAGCAGATTGCACTAATATCATATTTTCTTATTACTCCAAACATATTTTAATATAATTGTGAGTTATTAATGCAATTGATATGGCTTACTAATGTCTTACTGTTGCTCTTAAGTTGGAACATGAATTTAAGTGAAAAATGACACACTGTCGTGCATCACTCTTCAATGACACTTCTTCACCTGTTGTACACTGTATAGACTGATTCATTACTTATTAGCATATCTATTAGTTATTTCTTAATGGCTTATTGAATAGCTCATTTCATTACCTAACTATATCTCACACATGCTAACACCACCATGCTGTGAGGTCAATTAATTTCTTTTTGTTAGAACAAGAGTAAAGTATATGTTCCCATGGTGTATACTTTAAAGATCAGTCTCAAGTTTGTTGTTCTATGTTCTATTGTATGTATTGCATCTTACATTTTGGTTTGTACCTCAGTATATTTTTGCTTCACCTAAAATAATCCCTGTTTCACTGCCCTTTTAAGAGCCCAGAACACTTTCTTAAGAATTTGGTTGACTGAACAGTTTAAAAAAATGCTGAGTATTTGAAACAGCTACCCCTTCAGACTGCATTCTGTACTGCTGAGTGCCCTGCAAATCTACAGCTTTCACTGCAGATTTGCACAGTTCACTAAATCTTTAAAATTATGCCATTATGTTTGCCTCTCTTTTCTGCTTCCCCCAAAAGACTGCACTACAACTCTGATAAAAAGACACAACTAGTCTTGACTGCTAACCCCACCAAGACAGATTTGCATGGAGCAGTAGCACTGGTGCCTACAGTGCTGTCACAACACTTCTATTTCAGTGTTACTCAGCGTGTTTTAATCCTGGCAGCTTGGCTGAACTCTCATTTAGACCTAAATCATGTACCTCTGTGTTCCTTCGCACCGTCTTATTCTAAGCTTGTGTATGCATTTCAAACGGATAATTTTTCCCCATTCCGAAGAAGTAAAATCATGTTGGTTTTATGACTGACAACAAAGCTAGTTTAACAAGTTTCCCATCTGTCTTTCCCTTGGCTGCTCATTCCTGCCTTCAGGAGTGTCAAAATCTCTCTGGTACCTGAGCTGTGCTGTTACAATCTACGGTAAAGCTTCTCGTAAACCAAATGCCTGATTTGCTACTGATTAAAAACACTCTGAATTTATCGTGTTTCTGCGAAACACAAGAGACGTATGAAAGAAGATCCCATAAAGCACTGTATAGGCATGTTTGCCAATAAAGAAAAACAGCTCTTCTACATCCCAGTTAGTACTTGGATGGGAGACTGCCGGGGAATAACAGGTGCTGTAGGCTTACCCTGCTCTGGCAGGGGGTTTGGACCAGATGATCTTTTGAGGTCCCTTCCAACCTCTACCATTCTGTGAATAAACTTGTGACTACTATTTTCTCCTGTGGCCAATGATAATTGCATGACTGTCAACAGTTTCCTAAGAGTTAGTTCTTATTTTCCTAAAAGCAGAAATACAAACTTACTGGGTTTGTTCATCCTACATTGGAAACACAAAAAGGCCCTGAAATGATAGGTGATGCTATTAACAGAGCTTTCTTTGAATGTTTTAAATCACTCCGTGATTTCTGGACCTCCTACATTTGCAATCAAACATGCACTTGTGAGCTTGACTTCTTTCTTTCCCTCATCTATCGCCTCATTTTCTTCACAACTGTAGCCATTTTTCCTTCCTGTTTATAGAGATTTCCTTGGCAGGAGCTAATAAAACACCTTAAAAACATGCTGCTGAAGCTTCCATAAAGCTGGAGCTTCCTGAATTAGTATGTACATACACGTATTATCTTTATGCCCTGCATATCTGCTTTTGAAACAGCACGGTAAAATCCTCTGAAGAGTATTCTAACGACCTCTTCTCCCAACTGATTTGGTGCTGAATTCTGTACCATGGTACAATGCAAGTTTTGTGGCAAAAGCTCCGCTTAGATTCCTCTCAGAATTATTTTCACTCCCATTCTTTCCTTCTCTGCCTGTTTTGCCTCCTGTAGTGCTTTTAGCACCTGACTGCAAGCTAGATGATCCAGCAGTGTACATAGTGGGAAATAATTTTCAAGCACCCAGCCCTGGAGAAAATCCTTAATTCTTAATTAGGCATCTGGATTCTGTATTTAGTTTTTAAGAGTGCTTCATAAACTGCCTGCTGAAAGAGGAGGTAATCCCCTCATACTACAGCTGCTCACTCAGGACTGTAACAGTTCTACACATGGAGTACCCCAGGGCACAGCATTCTCCCTGGCACGGTAGAAAAACCCATCAACTTTTGGAGACAAAGGCAGATGCCTCTTGTTTGGTGAAAAACAAGAGTGTAAAGTAGACATTTAAGGGACCACGCTTAACACAATATTGTTTTCACTCCCTTCTCGGCTGCATGACTGAAGTTGTTAATCTCCAAGCTCCTACTAAGAGGCCCTAACCCTCTACTGGCAGAAGGTCAGGGAGAACTATGATTTAATGGCAGCATTTGTTTTGCTCCTTATGCTTACAATCTCTTTACATCCTCTTCAGGTCAACTGGATTATCAGTAACAACTTGTTCTCTATCACGGTTGCTATCTGTCATAGTTCTCCGTTCATGTCTGTATTTTTTTCCCCAATTACTGACAAATACATTTGACCACATTTAACTATTAAATTTCTTACTGATTTCTCACCAACTAATCATTTATTTGAAGCAGACATTATTTATTCTTAGCAGACATAGGTCTCCTTCATATTACTTCTCTATGCCTGTATGTTTCTGCCATATGGTTGGACTAAACAATCTTAGAGGTGTTTTCCAACCTAAATTCTATGGTAAAATTTGTATTTAAATACTTTGGGAAAATGGGAAGGCTTGGTTGGACGAGCTAGCAGCATCTAATTGGGAAAGCCCTAAGTAAACACATTTTTAAAGGCCATAAATCCATTCTCCTCCTCTGGAAAAAAATCTCAATGGCAAAATTTCAATTAGCAGTCTGGCCACATAATGTCTGTGGGAGAGACACATTTTAGAAGTAGCGACTGTCAGACCATCTAACTTTGATTTACAGTTACACTGCATGACAGACGTACATCTAGAATGAAGCAAACATTCATCAGCCTACTGCAGAAGTTATTCTTAAACAGCTTAGATGAGTGGATAAGGAAATAAAGTGATTACTACAGTTAGCAGCGGGTCATAGGAATATATTGAGCCAGGGTCCATTTTATCCTTATTGAAATTAGAACTGCAAAAAAGAATGAGAGAGTCAAAATATGTATGAAGTTCAGTGGACATGGGGACGAGGAGAGGTGCCTAGGGACTGGAGGATAACAAATGTCACTCCACTCTTCAAAAAGGGTAAGAAGGAGGACCCAGGTAACTATAGACCGGTCAGCCTCCCCTCCATCCCAAGAAAGGTGATGGAACAATTTGTCCTAGACACTGTCTCCAGGCACATCAAGGACAGGAGGGTCACTACGGACAGTCAGCATGGTTTTGCCAACGGGAAGTAATGCTTGACCAACCTGATAGCCTTTTATGAGGGCATAACCAGGTGGATAGATGATGGCAGAGCAGTGAATGTGGTCTATCTTGACTTCAGTAAGGCATTTGAGAGTCTCACACAGCATCCT
>JAOXOE010000405.1:10683529-10738113 GCA_028565055.1 Phoeniculus purpureus | reverse complement strand
GAACTTCTTCCCAGTGAGGGTGACGGAGCACTGGAACAGGCTGCCCAGGGGGTTGTGGAGTCTCCTTCTCTGGAGACATTTAAGACCCACCTGAATATGTTACTGTGTGACTTGATCTAGGTGATCCTGCTGTGGCAGGGGGTTTGGACTAGATAATCTTTCAAGGTCCCTTCCAATCCCTAATGATTCTGTGATCCTATGACACATGCCATACTCACACATGAAACCCAGCACTGCTACTTACTGTTCTGTGGAAGGTTCCTGTTGAAAGTGCAAACAGCTATTGTTCAGCAAACGCACCTACAGGATCTGACAGCGGTACTGCCATGGATGACGTTTCATTCTAGATTTGTTTTTAGGAAGCCAAGGCACGTTATAACAATGCAAAAACAGAATTGTTCTCAGAAGACTGCTGGTCTTTTCCTAGTAAATATAAAAGTGTACCAGAAATTTATAGGTGTCCACACTTCGGCATATAGGCCATGATATATACAGTAATGATAAAAAATGCAGGAAGAAGTCAATTCTGTTATCATTTTAAATGAATGATTCACTACAAGTAAACATATGTTTCTCTTTCTTCTTCTTTTTTTTCCTGCACAGTAATGAAGTTTTAGGTAATAAAATGTGTTGCCTGGAGATAAGAAGCACTATCTAAAACACATTTCTGTCAATTAAATTGTCTTCTATTACTTCCATTGAAGCGCCAGCGGACTTTTGATTCAACTGATTTTTAAGAATACTGAAGAACACAAGACATTGGAATTGGAACGCGTGCTGCTAATTTATGATGTTTAACCATAACGGAGATAGCACATAATACTTGGGAAATTGCTTTTTATTATGAATGAGTTCTTAGCATTTAACTTATGCTTTTTTTATAAAGCTATATCTGCCACAGAACCTTCCATTTTAACTTGTAATACTGTTTGTGTTCTTATTTAGTGATTTGTCCTAGTAATTAACCATAAAACTTGCAATGAAATAAGGCTGAAGAACTATCCTCCTCCCATAGATTCAACTCTTTCTAATGAGCTCATTGAGATAAAGCTCATTCTAATACTTAAATGCCAATGAAGCAAAGATGCTTGTGTTTTAAAGATTGGAATAAACTAGTACTGATTTAAATGCACAGTGAGGTGAATGAGCATCCTGACGAATGTCCTGTTCATACATTTACCATAAGCCACCCAGCCTATGAAAATTAAGTGCCGTGGACATTGGAACATCCTGCCATGTGAGCATTTCCAGACTGTTCAAGTAATGTCTGTTCTTCTTCCCTCTAGCATGAAATTCTTCTAGATTTTCTTTCAATAATTGAGAAACTCGAAAGGAATTGTTGTGTCTTTATGTTGGTGTGATGGAAGGATTGCTCTTCAGTCTGTGGCAAGGGGACTAGTCTTTTGATGTTCATGGAATTGCTGACAAAACATGACTTCTAGTTGTATGGACCAGTCAGTAAAGCTCAGAATCATCTCACTTAGTTTTAGCCATCTGAAAATTAGGAAGAAAAGTCCACTCTGCTAACTGCAAGAAAATCCATACAAAAATCTATAATCATTGCCATTGCTGGAGAGAAATAATATTGCGATCTTTCTGTAGCTACCTCAGGAAGAGAGGAAGCAAAAGTTTCTGCTCTTTCCATCAGCTATAAAGAAGACTAAACAGTCAGCGCAGGTAAGGACATCTGCAGTGGGCGGCGGTCTGCGTTTGTGCAGGTAAAGCCCATCCTGGGAGTCTGCTCTCGATTGGAGACTAAGCCCCTTCTTTAGCAGACAGAACAATTAGTTTTGCAAAGCACTTATTTTAGGATTAGGGCCAACTGAGGAATGGGACGAATTGCTTTTGGAACTGCCTCTTTTTTGCCGCCTATAGGAGGAGCCTCAATCGTTAGCTTGGACTGGACCCTTCTTAGATGATTATAATTAAACGAAATGAATCTCAGCCTAGGGGACATCTCCTACAGGCCCGAAATACAATGCACATTCCATGTTTCTGTTGGTGGCAGCAGGTGGCCTAAAGATCAGAAAGATACGATTCCTTCCCTGCCCTCATTTTGCCTATTACAGTAAAAAAATGGGCAGAGCAGGGCGGAAGAGAGGTGGTGGTAGGCAGGGGAATAAGCAGTAAAGATATAAAATTGCTCAGGTCTACTGTGACCACCCTCAGTTGCAGTACAATTACAGCCTGAGGTCTGCAACAAAAGCTGTGAATAGTTGCTCTGTCTCTGTGGTAGCAGATGGTGGGGATTATGGTTCTCTCAAGTGCTGATGGTTTCCCTTGAGCAACACCTCTTTTTTTTTTACAGAAGGCAGACATTTATTTTAAGCGTGCAAAAACGTAACCTCCCTTTTGGCTTTGGAAGAAAGTGGCTGTGAGGTCACCTCGTTATCTTGGATAAATGTGACTGCGGGTGATATTCCGTATATATAGAGAGAGATATATATAGATATATATATGAGATGAAGATGGTTGTTCATGTACTCTTCCTGATCTCACTCATGAAGCAAAAATAAAGGAAAGCATAAAAAGGTGAGGTCTCTTTTGTCACTCAAACTCTCCTTACAGATACACCAAAAAACACGTGAAATCAAATTTACTTTGGAGACGATATCACAGCTGCAAGTCTTTGCAAATCCTTGCTGGTAAATACACAAAATGTAAGTTGGGGAGGGGGGTTAACCTTATTTAAAAAATAGAATTTTGAGTAGTTAAACTTTATGTGTGTCCAAGTAAACAAATGTCTCGTTTTCAGAAGATGGAAGGACCGTCTGCTTTCTGCTGGAAAATGAGACTGCTTAAGGCATCTCAGTTCTGGGTCCCTTAGGGCTTTTCTATTTGTATAAGTAAAAATCAAAACCCTGGAACTCACTAGGCAAAACTGAGACCGTCTAAAGAAAATGTTAATATTAAAGACTCAACTAATCTGAAACTATATCAGCCCACAGGATGTGACAGCTTATGTAAGCTGGGAGTCTTCCCTTTTATCTTTGCAAAGCCAACACTTTGAGGCAGTAGTTAATATTTCTTAATCAGGATTTTGTGAGAGCACTGTTTCAGGAGTGAGTATGAATTAAAATTTGGGGGGAAAAAAAGAGTTTTGAAGTAGACAACTACTAGGAAATCATCACTGAACTTATCAAAGTTTGTATTTACTTTTTCAGAGTAATTAAGTGGAAAGCAGTGATGCTGAATTGGAAAAAATCCACTGAAGGCAACATCAAGGAATCTAACAGGAGGCAAAAACCAAACTTCTTTTCCCTATTGGAGCTGATGGAGTTACGTAACACGGGAAACAGCACTACGTAGCGTCACGAGTTCATGCTGACTCTTCCTTATGGATTACACCAACAGGGATGCAAGATGATTAGTCAAGGAGCTCACTGTGGCCACTTGGCCCTCTTAACCTTCAGTGTCTGTTCTCTTCCTTTTTTTTTCCTGCTGAAATCCTGAAGCTATTTGGTTGCAGAGTCACAGACCAAAGGGTAAAGGTCTCACTATCATAGAGAACTCCCTTTAGCTGGATCCCTTCCAAACCCCATCTTTCCAAAGGCAATGTGACCTCTGGAGTATCTACATGGCTCAGATATTGAGAGAGGGTGATGCATCCAAGCTGGTGGTGACCTCAACCTCTTTCTCTCTGTTGGCTTTTCAATGGTATACAAGAAAGGAGCTTCAGTTTGTCCACAGTTGGTCACGTTACTACCCCAAATGAGCTGAAGCAGGAAGGCTGATCAGAAAGACACCAGAATTGTTCCTGTGTGACTTGGTCTAGGTGATCCTGCTCTGGCAGGGGGATTGGACTAGGTGATCCTTCGAGGTCCCTTCCAACCCCTAAAGCTCTGTTGTTCTGTGGTTCTCTGATTCTGTGTGCAAACATGGTCTAGGTGATCCTGCTCTGGCAGGGGGATTGGAGTAGTTGAGCTTTCAAGGTCCCTTCCAATCCCTGATGTTCTGTGATTCCGTGATTGTGTGGTCACCAGGAGCCCTAGCTCTTTAGTCATCTCCACAAGCAAATTGTTTTCCATTGCCAGCACTTCTGTGCCCTACGGGTGATGACAGAGCACCTTCATCTCAGAGGCAGTGGATTGAAATCTTCCACAAATATTAAAACCCCACAGATTAGTTTTATATGAGTGTAAAAGTTACTGCTTTTAAATACAAAGGGTTGCAAAGACCATCAGCCTTGCTTCCTTGAAAAGCTGGACTGGGTTTCCTGTGGGACAATAGATGCAGCGTAGTTACACACAAATCAGTTCCTCTTTCCTTCGTTCAGCAGCTGCACATATGTTTTAAGACTCGCAGAGAAAAAGGGGGCAAAGAGTCAGAAAAACCTGCCAGGTTATTTCTCCCACAGGCTGACAAGATCCGGAAAGGCAGAGCAGGAAACCCGGACCTTGAGTTTTGCAGTTGTAGTTCATGTAACATTCAAGTTGCTGGCCGTCCTTCAATCCACGGGGAACTGGGAGTTTAGAAGTCTCCAGGATAGAAAGCTTGGAATCATGGCTTTCTAGGATAAATTGTGGGAGAGGGATGTTTTATCAGCCGCCCATTAAACCACAATTTTCTGAAGAAAAACTGCTGCTTTAGGCCATTGACATTCATGACTAGGAGTAGTAAAGAGGCAGTGAGGGACCTGCTGCTGGAGGAAGTTTGGAAAATAACTGTGGTTTTAAAGTCTGGATCTACTGAACTGGTTTAAAGTGCCTCCAGGACATCTTTGGAACTGCAGTCTTGGGGATTGGGGATGAGGCTGGCTGAAAGCACTTCCTCATTTTCTGTGGGGGGGTTCCCAGAAAACTGTCCCGTGATCCAAAGTTTAATGGGCCACTATCGTAAGTGACTCTTGAGACATGGGGAGAAGATAATGTTTCACTCCACACAATAACGCAGCAACTTTCTTCCAGACCTCAGCGTTTCCAACATTTTAAGATAGATTTTGGAAAATGATCGTTGTTTCCCAGTCAATTCATTGCAGCCTGTTGTTAGCTGAGCTGTGTAATTTCCTCACCCATAACAATTCCTTTCAGGCACTGAATCTGAACCCCATCTTAGCTTATCCATTAAAGACTGATGTGTTTCTGAACTCACCCCCCACCCACCCAAACTTAGGTCTGTTTGGTTAATGTTTTTTGAATGAAATAAAGGTTTTATGTTTTCCCAGAACACAATCACACTCCTATGAATAAGCAGGACAGCCCAGAGCTGTCTTTCTCACCATGATAGTGCAGAGATTGAACCTAGGAAAAGATTGTCTCATTCTTGCCTATAGGCTTAGTGGAGCCAATTGACTCAACAATAAGGAAGCCACTTTTTTTCAGAACATTTAGACAGCTTCCCTTAGCACACATTCACCACAAAGCTTGGACTTCTACAACCTGTCTGTATGTGCCTCTGAATGTGAAATAGCTGCAGAAGCTATTTCTGTTGTTGAATTAGCTGTACCAGAAATCATAGAATCATTATTATTGTTAAAGTCATTAGGGATCAGAAGGGACTTTGAAAGATCATCTAGTCCAATCCCCCTGCCACAGCAGGATCACCTAGACCAAGTCGCACAGGAACACATTCAGGTGGGTCTTAAACGTCTCCAGTGAAGGAGACTCCACAACTCCCCTGGGCAGCCTGTTCAGGGACTCTGTCACCCTCACTGTGAAGAAGTTCCTTCTCATATCTATGTGGAACCACCTGTGTTCCAGCTTATACCCCTTGCCCCTCGTCTGATCACTAGATGACATTGAGAAGAGCCTGGCTCCATCCTCCTGACACCCACCCTTCAAATATTTATAAACATTAATTAGGTCACCCCTTAGTCTCCTTTAAGCTAAAAAGACCCAGCTCCTTCTCCTCATAAGGGAGGTACTCCACTTCCTTCGTCATCCTCGTTGCTCTATGCTGGACTCCCTCCAGCAGCTCCACATCCCTCTTGAACTGCGTGGCCCAGAACTGGACACAGTACTCCAGATGGCATCAGTTTGACTGCAAGGATTCTATGTGAGACTGTGTCAAATGCCTTATTGAAGTCAAGATAGACCACATCCACCACTCTGCCATCATGTATCCACCTGGTTATGCCCCCATAAAAGGTTGGTCAAGCATGACTTTCCCTTTGTGAAGCCATATTGACTGTCCCTAACGAACCTTCTGTCCTTGATGTGCCTGGAGGCAGCCTCTAGAACAAATTTTTCCATCACCTTTCCGAGGCTGACCAGTCTATAGTTACCTGGGTCCTCCTTCTTTCCCTTTTTGAAGATTGGAGTGACATTTGCTGTCCTCCAGTCCCTATGCACCTCTCCTGATCCCCATGACTTAGCAAAGATGATGGAGAGTGGCTTAGCAATGGCTCTATCATCCACCAGATCCACCATCCATCTGGCTCTCTCATCCTCTCAGCTCTATCATACATTGGTTCCATCATCCTCGCTCGGTGATATAATCCATTGGCTCCACCATCCTCTCCACTCCCATTCAACTGCTCCATCATCCTAGTGGCTCTGCCATCCAATCAGCTCCACCATACCATTGGCTCTACCACCCACTGTCTCCACCATCCCATCGACTCTTATCACCCAATGGCTCCAACACTTTCTCAGCTCTTTCACCCAACGGGTCTACTGATCTTCCCCCCCTCAGCTCTATCCACCACCTATACCTCCTTTTCTGGGCTCTACCATCCACCGGGTCCGCCATCATATCGACTCTATCATCCACCTGGTATACCACCACCTCAGCTCTGTTTGTGGCTTTAGCAGTTCCCTGTTGAGTCTTGAGGTTTCTGCTTTTTTTGTTTTCCCAGTTTGAAAACACTCTTCAATTTCCCTCTTACCCAAGACTTCAGGTTCAGGAAACATTGTAGTCACCAGTCTGAAAAATAGTTGTTAAAACTGTCGTCCTGCTCATAAACCCCTGCCGTTACTTTTCTAATTTCAATGAATCATATGCTTGTCTTGAGGTTTCCTTGTTGGTCTTACAGTTTCCCCATTGGTCTTGAGGTTTTCTGATTGATCTTGAGTTTCCTTGTTGGCCTTGGGGTTTCCTCATTGACCTTGAGGTTTCCTTGTTGGTCTTGAGGTTTCCTCATTGACATTGAGGCTTTCTCATTGACCTTGACGCTTTCTCATTGGTCTTTTCCCCTGGCTCAGTGGAAGGGCCATTAGAAAAATGCAGAGGAGGACTGTATAGTGACCGAATCAGAGTTGACACACTGAGCTCTAACTGGGTGCTGAACTAAACGAAGAGCTGAGCTGACAGAGGAGGGAAATAAAGATTGTTTCCCTACTTCGGTCTGAGTTCTTTAGTGCCAGGCACCATCCAGCTGGATTTGTCACCTTACACCACCTACAGAAGCTGCCACTGTTTTCAGAAGATGCAGAGAGATCCCTCCCAATGTGGTTGCTCTTCCCCAGGAGCTCATCTTGCTTGTTTATGTGACAAATTCCCCTTCAGGTCTTTTAAAGGAGGCAGAAATGCCAATAACCAAATCCAACCACAAACACTTGTGGGTCTCCTTCTGAAGCAACCATACTTGTTTTCCTTCTGGGTTTACTGGAAGTTGGTAGAGAACATTTGCCTGCTGACATGTCTGTGAATTGTGTTTTAAGTGCTGCTTTGAAGTAGTAAACCCCATTCCTTAAACTTAGAGCATGAAATTTGCGTCAGGAAATTCTTTTTCCTAAAGAGCCATTAAGAAGGAAAGTGTATTTAAACAATACGAGTGGTTGATTGCTTAGCAAGTGGTGGAACTGAGAGCTAGAAATGGCCTTGGTTTCTTTTAGAAGTGTTCACAACCACTTCAGAGATGATTTGGTCTCCCTAAACAACTTTCTTTGTCTAATAGCTACTCTCCATATAGAAAGTGGAAGTAAACTAACTCTAGAAATGGAATTCTTTGCATGTAATTATGCTGTAATTTACAATGAGACTTGTGTTGCAGGGAGATCAGTGCGGGTAAGGTGGTTTGAGGATTTTTCTTTACATAGTGGTGGATAGGTAAGGAAGAAATTAGAGACAGTTCAGCAAGGGCAAGTGCAGGGTTCTGCACGTGGGTCAAGGCAATCCCATGCATGAATACAGTATGGGAAAAGGAAGGATTGAGGACAGCCCTGGGGAGAAGGACTTGGGGGTGATGGTGGACCAGAAGTTTAACAGGGATCATCAGTGTGTGCTTGCAGCCCAGAAAGCCAACTGTGTCTTGGGCTGCATCCAAAGAAGCAGTGACAGTAGGTTGAGGGAGGTGATTCTTCCCCTCTACACTGGTGAGACCCCATCTGGAGTACTATGTCCAGTTCTGGAGTCCCTAACATAAGGATGTAGAGCTCCTGGAATGTGGCCAGAGGAGAGCAACTACAATGATCAGAGGGCTGGAGCACCTCCCCTATGAGGATGGGCTGAGCAAGTTGGAGTTGTTCAGCCTGGAGAAGAGAAGGCTCCAAGGTGGCCTTTGAGCAGCTTCCCAATATCTGAAGGGGGCTACAAGAAAGCTGGGGTAGGGCTTTTTACACAGGTGATAGTGAGAGGAAAAGGCGAAAGGGTTACAGACTTGAAGAGGGGAGATTTACGTTAGACATCAGGAACAAATTCTTTCCTGTGAGAGTGGTAAAATGCTGGAGCAGGTTGCCCAAGGTAGTTGTGGCTGCCCCATCCCCGGAAGCATTGAAGGCCAGGTTAGATGGGGCCCTGAGTAACCTGGTCCTAGTGAAGGTGTCCCTGCCTATGCAAGGGGGTTGGAACTAGATGATCTTTAAAGTCTCTTCCAACCCTGGCCATTCTGTGAGTCTATGACAGATAGAAGGGTATCAGGAAAAAGGTTGGTTTGGACAGTGGGAGACAAATTAATAGTCTCAAAAAGATGAGTATGGAGGTATTCAGACTACAAGCAAGGTGGTGACAAGCCCTGAAGAATCCAATTTGAATATGGGAAGAAGTCTAAGGGATCAGGTAGTTGTGCTGCACTGACCTCCAGAAGAAAACATGGGGTGTGAAGTCTCTGAAAGCCCATATTTTGTAGAACTTTTTAAAGGGTTCCTTTGTGACAGTCTAGTTATTTACAGTAGATACTGTTTTTTCAGACACTCTCAGCTTTCTCTGTGTTGTGTGTGTAAAAATGACATGGTCTCAGTCATTGCTCGTTCAGGCAAGCTGCATGTAATCCTTTCTGGCTTCAGCAAGGCCATAGACAGATGACAGCTGTAGCCACTGCGATGTCAGCACAGGTTTGGTATCTTTGACTGTGAAGATTGATGGGATGATTCCTTGACTTCTGCACATTCAGAAGCTGCAGTATGATAACCTCTGTAAGCTGTAACCCCTCTGAGGAGGTTGTGAGGTTTATCACTACATTTAGGAACACAACCACATGTGCTGCTTGTCTTCTTACTGTCCTGGCAGTGCGGAATCAAGATCTTAGAGGGTCGCTATTTTAGCATGTAATGTATAGGAGAAGCCAGGCTGTGGTTGCTATTGGGTTCTTGCAGGTATGGATACATTGGGTTCCAGGGTGAGTCTGTCTTCAGCTTGTAAAATTAGATTGCCTGATAATCTGTAGTAAAGCTGTCACAAGAGACAAAAGGCAGAAAGTTGAACCTCCAGCAGAAATCTGACAAGAGGCCAGGTACTCGGAGCAAGCCTCATTGTTACATTTCTTTCGAGACGGTCGTCATTTCCTTTATAATTTTCTGAATGGCCATAATAAGGATTAATTTGGCTTCCAGGTTCTCTTACACTGCACCTTGTACATACAAAAGGCTTCTTGTAAAACCTTTTGAAGGATCTAAGTTCAGGCAGAGGTCAGGAGACACAAGCTTGTGTGCTGTGGGGGAAAAATGAGGAAGAGGCTTTGAGGCACTCTCACGCTGCTCTAAATGCAGCTCTTGGCTTGGCTTTGAGGTCCGCAGTGGCTTCTTCAGGGTATAGATGTCTTGTTTGTGGGGGAAATTGTGAGCAGGAAGAGCCACAGGACAAGATCACACAGGTTGTGCCCTTCATTTCTCCTGCAGACATCTGGAAGTGCAGCGTTCAGAACTGAATCCCAGCACCAGATAGCAGTGAGGGGCTCTGCAAGTTACCTCCCTAATGTCTTTTTCGATTTCTCAGCAATGCATTTCCCCTTTGCAGTTGTGTTTTGTCGGTTTGTTATCACCATGTCCATTATTCCCTGCTTCCTTCAGACTGCCACCCTTTGTGCCGTCAGTGCGTGGCCAACCTGCGGGACACTGGCAGTGTCTGTCTCAAGTGCCAGAACAGCCATCACTTGCTTCTGGGGGATCACTGTGTTCCTGAATGTCCAGTGGGGTATTACGTGGAGAACGGTGCTTGCAAACGTGAGTAACCTCTGTCTGCTTGAGCTCTTTGAGGCAGACAGTGCTGTCCTAGTCCTGAGCACACACTGAGAACATCGGGACCTGACGAGCAGCAACTTCGCAGAAAGTTTTCGACCTGAGATGGAGCTAAGGTCTTTCACTGAGACTTCCCTTGCTCTAGTAATGTTCCAAAAGGTGATTGCTCGTAGCAGCTTCTAAAGCAAAAAGCCAATTTCATTGAGCCTTTAAGGCTGCTGTGATAGATGTGGTGCTGCAGCTGTGTGGGTGAAGCTGCACTGACAGCACATTTCATTCTCCAGCCTTCTGTGCCTTCACCTGTCCCTGGATCTCCTCCAATTTTTAGATGTTGATGTGGTTTCATATTCCAATCGTTGTCTGAGCTGCTTGGACTCTCAGAAGGAAATAGGTTGCTTCTCTTATTATGTGCCTGACAGAAACACATTAAACCCCAGTGTGTCTTGCACTGGGCAAAGGGCTTTGCGGTTTATTTTAAAACAAAGAAATCAAATCAAATTCTGCACATTAGAATGGAGATGTAGATGCTCCTTTTGCAGGAAGAGGTATTTCCTAATCCAGTCTAACAACTGCTGCTTAATGTTTCAGAGCTTCTCTCAAGCACTCCAGGAGCTGTGTGTTCATTTACCAGCTTTTGACAAACGACATCTCAGACAAGTAGGAAATAGAGTCTGTGTCATTTAACTGGAAAAACCCCTGAAAGAGAGATTTTTCCCTTGCTCGAAATTAAAGCCCAGGGATAACATTTCTTCCCTTTGGTCTAAAGGTTTCATTTGAAAGGAGTTTTGTATTAGTCAGACTGTGACAGAACTCACGTTAATGTTTTGTGCCAGCTTTGAAGATCTCCAGCACAGAGTAATGTAGTCCCTTCTCTGATTTGTTTGCCTGCTTTCACTCACAGTTAATTTGGCCCATAGGTGTAACGGTGGCATCAATCTTTAGGTAAAGGCCATCAAGACATAAACCAGACTAATACTTCTGCTAGTATTTGGAGAAATTGAGAAATTAGCCTCATCTACTGTGGTGTTTTAAGTCTCCCCAGTCAGAGTAAAAAGCACAAGTGTGAGACAAAGAGATGGAAAGAAAATGAGGGATGGCATGAAAATCTCTTAAAAAATGCATGGGAAGGAAAAGATAGTAATGTAGTTTCTTACTCAACGCAGTCACGGGGTTTGCTGGTTATGAGGAGTCACAGGAGGATCTTGTGAGGCTGAGTATGTGGGTAGTAAAGCATGAGGTGTAAGTTTGGTGTAAGTTTGTTAAACTTACAGAAGCAAGTTGAACAGAAACACTTGTTCTTGCTGTCCCTGCAGGGTGTCACCCCTCGTGTAAAACCTGCACTGGTGACGGTCCTGCTTCCTGCTCTTCCTGCAACATCAGCCTGGTTCTGTCCCACACCCGCATGTGTGTGCCAGACTGTTCTCCAGGATATTTCAAGGATGACAGGCGTATCTGCAAACGTGAGTGTCTGTCTCGGAGCCATCTCTCCTTTCCACAGTGTATTCACTGACATGTCTTGTCTTGTTCCTTTGCTTTACCGCTTCTCTTGCCCAGAAAAGAAAGATTTCAAGTGCCTAAAAATTCGATGTGAGCTGACAGAGCTGATTAGCTGCCGTAGAAACAGAGCCTGCAGCATGGTTTAAATTTGAACACAGTTGCAGTTTTGCTACGACTTCAAAGCCAAGAGGCTTTGCGGTCCCCTAGTGAAGATCTGCAGGAGATTTTTGTGCAGGCTTCCTTGTTATCGAGGTGGTGCATAGAGAAGTGGCCACAGTCACTGGAGGATTCTCAGCTTTGGGAAAGCTTGACAAGTTTAGACTGGTTTTAATCAATTCTTACTAAAGCAGCCCCCCTCCCCACTGGGCTACCTGCCACTATCTACCACAATTAAGACTGTAGCATTTATGCTACCTTTATCCACATGTAAAACCTCAGTAGAAAAACATGGTAGACACAGCCCTATCCCACTTGAGCCATGTGATATTTTTACCTCCTAATGATCTGGTGCAGTATTAAGTCCAGTCATTTTTTTATCCTCCTCCTGCTGTCCCTTGTGAATCTCTCAAGTCCTTTCTTTTCCTTTATTATTCTATGTTCACTCTGGCCCTGACACCAGGTGGGTTACTCCTCACGTCATTATTGGGCTTGATGTGCTAAAATGCAAAATTATGTGGTCCAGAGACATAAAAAACATGGAAAAAAACCCCCTTTTGACCCACAGCAATAGACACACCTAAAAATGAGGGAGTGCTTAAGTGGTTTGGATGCTTTGAAGCTGAACACTCAGATTTGTTAAGTCCTGACTTAAATTACCCTGATTTATGATATATAACTCTGCTGCACCACACCGAGTACAGACACCGATGTGTCATCTGATCTCGACCCAATTTCTGTACTGATGAGGAGGAAGGTGATGTGGTTGTCAGCTTTACCTGCCTTTTGTTGAACTATATGATTCTCCCAAAACTATTATTTCCATCTTAGCAGCAGAAACTGAGACACCTTGCATAAGTTCAAGGAAGTAGATGAAAGACTTTGTACTGTTCTTCCATGGACAGGAAAGAAAAAAGGCTATTCAATAATAATAAAAAAGGGAAAGTAATTAAAAAAGATGAAAAAAGAAAGGAATGATGGGATTCTCTGTCGTGGCTAGTTTCCTCCAAGCTCCACATTATATTCATTCTCTCGTCTCTCCTGTAGCGAAGGATTCTCTCATTGCTAACTACACCAGAATATCTCTCTTCCTAATTAAAACACCCTTTTCCACCAAAAACTTCCTTATTCATAGCTCCTCTCTCAGGATCTCATGGCAGAGGAGTGGAATGTACCTGTACCCTTGCTGAATTCAGTTTGGTATCTCAAATGCAAATAGATTTTTGCAAGCAAATTCTACCCCTCTAATGTCCTGATTGCAAATTGAAGAAGTGTGTGTAATCCTTGCAGTGGGAGGCTCAGGGCAAAGTGTGTTGGCACATGGAATTTTTCTCATTCCAGGTGTCACTTGTGAACTGCTGATAAGCCGTGTAGACAGAAGCTGTCCCAAGCTACCCGGAAAACCACCACTTAGAGGCAGTGAGAATTGTTTGAGGGGAGGTTGGCTGTTGAGCTGAGAAAAGTTTCAGTGTTTATTTTAGTCTCATGGCAATTTTGAGGAAGTCGGGTCTGGAATGAGGTTTGGAGAGATACTGAGAGCACATACAGACTCTCGAGGGTATTTTTAAACTCAAACGACATGCTGGCCCAGGAACAGCACAAAACTTAACAAGTTCTTGGGTTTGAGAATGCAGATCCAGAGTCATGCTGATAGAACAGAATCACAGAACATTAGAGATTGGAAGTGACCTCAAAAGATCATCCAGCCCAATCCCCCGACACAGCAGGATCACATAGATCAAGTTGTACAGGAACATATCCAGGCAGGTTTTAAACATCTCCAGAGAAGGAGACTCCACAACCCCCCTGGGCAGCCTGTTCCAGTGATCTGTCACTCTCACTGGGAAGAAGTTCCTTCTCATATTGATGTGGAACCTCCTATGTTCCAGTTCACACCCGTTGCCCCTTGTCCTGTCATTGGATGACAAACACACAAGCAGAGGGGATTGTTTCAGAGCACCTATAACCACATACTAGATTCTTTAGCTAAACATCTTATTAGAAATCACTTGTGCCACAGTAAAATACAGGCAAGGAGCGTGTCAGTATTTAACACCTGAACTGTAGTTGTGCTGAATTCTGAGAGTTTTTGTTTGTGCTTCCCAAAAAAGTAGCCAGCTATGCTTTATTCTTTAATTAGAGCACTCAGGGCTGTGTTTTCAGACCTTTATGCTGATTTATCTCACCAACATCAGAGCAAGTCTTTCAGTTCAGTCTGGAATCAGGAAATGTGAGTTGCTTAAAGAAAGTTAGAAAAAACAGAATCATAGAATCGCAGAGTAATCGTGGTTGGGAAGGACCTCCTAGATCACAGAGTCTGCCCATACCCTACAACAACAAACTAAATACCTGGTTGATTGACAAACACAAACTAACCCCTTACCTGCCTGCTACTATAGCAGGTCCTGAAGCACCACATCTACATGTTTCTGAAATACCTCTAGGGATGGCAACTTACTGACCTCCTTGGGAAGGCCTTCCAGGTAGTTGTAGAGGGCAGTGAGGTCCCCCCTCAGCCTCCTCAAACTAAACATGCCCAGCTCCCTCAGCCTCTCCTCACACAACTTGCTCTCTAAACCCCTCAAGAGCTTGGTAGCTCTCCTCCGGACACGTTACAGCATCTCAATGTGTTTCCTGTAAAGAGGGGTCCTGAACTGAACACAAGAGCTGAGTACAGGGGCACAGTAACTTGCTTCTCCTGCTGACCACACTATTCCTGATACAAGCCAGGATCCTTTTGGCTTTCTTGGCCACCTGGGAGCACTGCTGGCTGTCTGCCAGCACCCCCAGGTCCTTTTCTGCTGGGAAGCTTTTGAGCCACTTGTACCCAAACCTGTAGCGTTGCCTGGGGTTGTTGTGACCGAAATGCAGGACCCAGCACTGGGCCTTGTTGTACCTCATACAATTGGCCTTGGCCCATTGATCCAACTTGTCCAAGTCCCTCTGTAGAGCATTCCTAGCCTCAAGCAGATCAACACTTCCACACAGTTTGTGTTGTCTGCAAATTTACTGAGGGTGCTCTCAATCCACACGTCCAGATCATCAGTAAAGATATCAAACAAGACTGGCCCCAAAACTGATCCCTGTTGGACACCACTGGTGACTGGCAGCCAGCTAGATTTCACCCCATTAATCACCACTCTCTGGGGACGGCCAGCCAGCCAGTTTTTAACCTAGTGAAGAGTATGTTTGTCTATACCATGATTCACTAGTTTCTCCAGAAGAGTGTTGTGGGAGACTGTGTCAACTAAAGTCCAAGTAGATAACATTCACGGACTTCCCCCATCCAAAAGGTGAGTCACGTGGTCACAGAAAGAGATCAGCTTAGTTAAGCAAGATCTCCCTTTCATAAACCCATACTGACTGGCCCTGATCCCTTGGCTGCCCTGCAGTTGCCGTGACAAACAGAGACAGGGAAAAACCTTTGGAGATTTAAGTACAAGGGCAGTGTGATTCTGTAATTCCCTTTTACTCTGACCTGTCCAGAGGAGAGTAAGAGGCAAGATGAGGACACACAACACTCCAAACAGAAAGAGACTTTTTAACATTTTGAAGGCTACAAAAAGGATCATAATGTCCTAAGACATCTCTGAATTCTCCACAGAGGTCTCTCAGAACAGAGGAGCAGTGAGGCTACAGGATAATACTGGTTTCACTTGTACAGTTGGCTGGTGCCTCAGTAATTACAGTTATTTTCTTCCTCTTTGTCTTTCCACAGCTTGTAACAGCCAGTGCCTCAGCTGTGAATCAGCCTCCAGCTGTACATCTTGCAGAGATCCAGCTAAGGTCCTGTTGTTTGGCGAGTGCCAGTATGAGAGCTGTGCTCAGCAGTATTACCTGGATTTTTCCAGCAGGACTTGCAGAGGTGAAAAATCCACCTGCTTTAAGAAGTGTGTTGGAGGGGGTGGGGGATGGAATTTTTCAGATGCAGAGCGCTTGCAAGTCTTTTAAAGTTTTCCCTTTTTTCCAGCAGTCTGCTGTCACACACTTGAGCCTTTCAGTGAAACAAGATTATTGCAAATCCTTCTCTTTGTAAATGATTTAGTAAGTGAGCCAGCAAACTTTTCAAGGGTCAGGTCCAGCGATTCATTTAGTCATGGGTCAGCTGAATAATGAGTGAAACTTAGCAGGCTAAATCTTTTTTAGAGTGCTTATGGGGCCTTCCGTACTCACCTGCTTCTCTCTGTCTCATGAAATACTGCATCACCGGGCGACGGCAGAAACAACGGTTTGGAGTGATTTAAAAGACAAGACTTGAAATATTTCCAGAACTCCCAAGGAGAGTGTTCCATAATGGAAATAAGTGAGGATAACGCGGCTTTCTTGCAGCTAACACCGCTAAGACCAGGATATAATACAAATTACTTGTTCAAGTGGTTCAGCTCACCTCAGTGAGTCCTTGTTGTGCCCGCTCTTGCTCTTGCCCCTTCGTCTCATCAGCCAAGTATGTCTGTCATTAATTGCTGGTATGGATGCACCAAGTGCCCAAAAGGAGCGCTGCTGCTTACAGGATAAAGTCAAGCTTTATGGGCAACAAATCTGTGCCCTGATTGCTGCACAAGAGCCAAGCCTGCTCACATTTAGCGTAGTCAGAACTTAGTAAGTCCAAGTCTCATAGTTTTAAGGCACACAGTATAATCTTTCTCCTTTTTCTGGTATTTTTTAGTGGTTTTGCAGTGCTTTTTGCTCCTAGGGCTTATATCCCCCAAGCACTTAACCTAGGGTGAGCACTCCAGAAAGGGTTGCCTTGCACTGACTTGTTTTTTTGTTCTTCCAGAGTGTGACTGGAGCTGTAATGCTTGTAAAGGTCCCCAGAGGACCGACTGCCTGCAATGTATGGAGGGCTATGTTCTCCATGAAGGAGCTTGTCTGGAACAGTGCCCAGCAGCTTTCTACAGGGCGTCAGACACATGTCAGAGTGAGTCCTTCTTGAGCATTACTTCTAGTGTCAGCTCCCAGCATATTCCCTTGCTTGTGTGCAGGGACACGTTCTAGTTTCACATCTCTCTGAAGCAATGAGAGCTGGGTTTCCTGCAAGGCGTCACAGCCCCGTGCAGAAAGTGGCATTGAGCTGACCCCTTTACGTATGACTTTTTTAGGGTGCGACCCACACTGCCTGCAGTGTCACCAACCAGACAAGTGCAGCCTTTGCGAAGCCCCCTTCTATCTCTTGGACACTCGTTGTGTTGGAAAATGTGGGGAGCGATATTACGCAGACCATGCACAGAGGAAGTGCACAGGTGAGATGGGGTGGAGAGGAACCAGGGTGGTAGTCTATGTTCTGTACCCTCCTTTTTCTCTCCTATTGTGATATTGAACCGTATTTTTAGAAAGCTGTCAGTTGTATTCATGGGTTGACAACGACTTGTGTGTACACTTGACTGTGTGTTTGGAGGATTTCTTTCAAGTTGGAACAACAGTCACTTAAAAACATGTTGCTTCCACGTGGAAGATCATCTCAGGTTCTATGTAGTCAATGAGAAACTGGTCAAATGAGGAAGGAACTTCTGAATGACTTTTTTATCCAACTCTTTGCCCATTCTTTGTGATTCTTTTGGTCAGGTGGATAAGACAAATAGCAGGGGTGTTTCTGCTGTGACTTCAAGGGCCAGCTCTGTGCACCAGTGGCTGAACTGATTTTACAGTGTCTCAATGGGGTTGTGTTTTCCATCCAATCTAGCTTGTCCTCCTGGATGCTTGGAATGTGACAGTAACGGTCTGTGCCACCTCTGTGACACCACGACATTTCTGAAGAGTAAGATTTGTGTTCTCGCTTGTGGCCACGGTTTCTATGGCAATACACGGACCAGGGAGTGTGAAGAAGGTGAGTGTAAATGACAGAGCAACCGAGCTGGCAAGCATCTGGCAGATTTTCAGGCCAGAAGTAGTATTCATGCAGCGGCATTTTTGGAATTCAGGTTTGTGCAGTTTTACACTGACTTAAAAGTTGGCAGCTGTTTTCAGGCTCTAATTCAGTCATTAATACTTCCCCCTTCTTTCTTTGTAGCCAGCAAGCACCCCTTGAGCTTCCATGGGAACAGCATCCTCACTGTTGGAATTGGTGGGGTGAAGCCCCTCGATCTCTCCTTACTGGGTATGTGTGATCAGGATGGTGACACAGGACAGCTCTTGTTCCATATCGACAGTGCTCCCACCAACGGCAGACTGGTGATGGTGGTGAACAGGCAAGAGCTGCAGCTGAGCAAAGGCAACCACTTCACCTGCAAGGATGTGAAGGAGAGGAGAGTCTACTTCATGCACAGCAAGGAGAAGTCCAGGTGAACTGTGATCCAGCTCCCAAACCTGTCCTAAAGTCTGTCTCCCCTTTCAGATACTCTGCTGTGGGTTTGAAACTGGCATATTCGTCTGGTTCTCGATGCCATCAGGAAGATGCTCAAATGATGTCAGCACTCTTCAGTGTAATCTGCATTCAGCCATTACTTGTTTGCCTGCAGGATGAGCTGTGTTAGTGTCCTGGGATAATTAGTGGTGATTAGTAGCTGGCAGTGCTCACACTGCGAGCATGTTGCAAGGAAGCAGATTTTTCCTGCTGCCAGGCAATAAGCTCATCGTCATCCTGCCAAATTTCACACTTGATTGGCATCACCATAAAGCCTGTTGTCAGTGGAATTGTTCTCAATTTCTGCCTGGATCTGTCAGGGTGTTCTTTGATCCATTGTCTTCAGTGAGACTTTGAAGCTGTCCTGATGCCAGGGGTTAGCTCATGTCCACTGAACTTAAAGCTTGTGTTTCTGGATGATTATTATAGTTTTTAGTCTACCTGATAGTCACAGTGAAGTGTCAGTGTTCAAGGTTATCGGGTGGCATTACTGAAAAATGGATAGGAAGCCAAAAGTGATGAAGTTCTGGGCCCTTCAAGAAAGATGTTGGGGAGCAGGAGCAGATCCTGAGGAGCAATAAGGCTGATGAGGGGACTGGAAGGAAAGTCTGATGAGGAGAGGCTGAGGGAACTGGAGTTGTTTAGTCTGGAGAAGGCTCTGAGGGGATCTTATCCCTCTCTATAACTTGCTGAAGTGAGGCTGTAGTCAGGTAGGGGTCAAGCTCTTCTCCCAGGCAACTAGCGACAGGATGGGAGGTCAGGACCTGAAGCTGCGCCAGGAGAGGTTTAGACTGGATGTTAGGAAACCCTTCTTCATGTAAAGGGGGATCAGACACTGGAATGGACTGTCCAGGGCAGTGGTGGAGTTCCCATCCCTGGAGGTGTTTAAGGACAGACTGGCTGTAGCCCTTAGTGCCCTGGTCTGGCTGATGTTGTGATGTTAGGTTATAGGCTGGGCTGAATGAGCTCAGGAGTCTTTTCTAGCCTCAATAATTCTGTGAAAAGTTCTGTTCCAAAGCCGGGTAAGTGACCTTTTTCTTTAGCAGAGAATAGCTGACATTTCAAATCAGTGCTTTATCTTCCCACATGAGTAACGTTAGTGAACTTTTTAGTGACTATGTAATATTCTGAGTCCTGCAAGAGTATTTTGTTAATTTTTATTATCTTATATTTTGGCTCATTTAGGAAAGGACAGTTTTCCTTGAAGGTCAGTGATCAGCAGTTCTTCTCCCGTCCAGAGGTGGTCAACATTCAAGCATTTTCCACACAGGTAATGTAACAAAGCTTGGGAACAGATTTTGTACCACATGGAGTCCAGAAGTGCTCCTGGAGTACTCCTGAACCTGGAATTTAGGTCAGGCAAATTAGACTGGACTCTCACATTAAATTTAACTCTTACTTAGTCAAGAGGCAGTCCAGAGTTACAGGGAGGAACTGGACTTGGTGTAAGTGACTGAAGAATCCAGCCCCTGTCATTTCAGTTGTGCAGGGAATTGTACCTGTGCAATCACAGGGCAATTATCAGTGAGGGATAAGGAGTTCCTGCTGTTTAAATGGTTCTTTGGATCCATAGATGGTCTAGTTCAGTCTCTTACTGAGGGGTGATTGATCCCCATGGCAGGGATGCTTTGACGGTCAAGCATCTTAAAAGCTCTCTTCTGGGGCACCCAGGAATTAAATCAGCTCAAGGTGGTTCTCTGACAGTCTTGAGACCGTGCACTGCTGACTACGTCCTGGAGAGATGGTACCTTCAGGAATTACATCTTTTTCTAATTTTGCTTTGTTGCTTTTAGTTTTTATTTTCCATATTAGTCATTCCATAACTTCTGGAAATTAGAAATGCTCTGGTTTGTCCTTCAGCTGAAGACAGACTGGATTTTGATCCTGTTGTGAATATATTGATTCTGGCTGGTGCTGAAGTCTTTGCTCAGTCTAATCTCTTGTTTACCTCAGTAGGACACTCACCTAAGCAAGCTGCAGTCACTGCCCCGGAATACATAAGTGAGGTTTAATAACAGGAATTTTGTCTACCAATCCTTAACAACCCTGATAACTTGTGCATGGGTGAGGGGGCAGCCCTTGATGCTCTGATGAACATTCCCAAGGGTTTGACTTTATCCCTGTGGGATCACCTGCCCACTGAGGCAAGGAATTGCCTCCAAATAGTGTTTATTTGGACCAGTAAAGACTGCAGCTTTAAACTTTCTTGGCCACTAGAGAACTAATTTAAACCAGCAGAAAGGTGGACTTTGGCTGATCTTTGCTCTGGGGTAAGACACTGTGGAGTCTTGGAGAATAAGTAACTAACAGTGCTGACAACATCCCCTTTCACTGTCTTTGCAATGGACTTTATCAGCTGGAGATGAGCAAAAGCACATCCTTCAGTGCTAGTTGACTGACTCATTTCTACCTGAGAAGCATTAATTCCAGCTTCTGCCTCACAGTTTTGCTCCTGGCTGTGGTTATTCTCCCTCTCCTGGCCTTTCAGATTTTGACTGTGTTCAAATTGCAAAGGTGTAGCAAACACCTAAGAGCTGCTTTTCCATTTCAGGCCCCGTATGTGTTGAGAAACGAGGCCCTCCATGTCCGCAGAGGGGAAACTGGAACTATAACAGAGCTGTTGCTTGATGTGAGAGACAACGACAACCCTCAGGACGTTGTGCTGATGGTTTTAGAGCCTCCGCATCACGGACAGCTGATCAAACCTCCTGGGGACTCAGGTTCTGCAGTCCACATGTTTCACCTGGATGACCTTGCGAGCAGACTGCTGCGTTACACTCACGATGGCTCTGACACCTGGGATGACGTAATTCTTCTGCAAGTGAATGATGGATACCACTTCCAGAACATCCTGTTCCACGTGAAGATTGCTCCCAAGGTACGTGCTGTGACATAAACCCCTTGCAGGCAGATTAGAAAGCCTGGAGAAATATCACTGTGGCCCTGAGGTGTCACTAATCCTGCAGTACTGACAGGCTGTGGTCAGAGACAGGAGAAACTAGTGGCTTGATTTGAGTTTTGGAGGTCACCTGGATGTTTGGTTCAGCTCAAACTCTGCAGCTTGGGCAACTCAAAGTATTTTAATTGTTCCTTTCTTTTATTACAGCTCATAGTTACGTAACAGCTGTTTGTCACTTCTGGAATTGGATGTGAAGTGGCACTCAGTATTAAATTTTCTAGAGATTACAACAGTAGAATTAGAAATTGTAGTGCTTTTCCACTTATTTACGAAACAAGCCCCAGACAAACAAAACAAGAAAATGTGTACGGGATGTGCAGCACAGCCCTGAACAAATTAAAGTTACTGAAATGCCTGCAAGTGTTCAGTTCTGAAAAAAGGGGTAGATTTTTGATGCTGGCACTGAGTTACTAGATTCCTGGAATAAGAGGAGCCCTGCTTGTGATTTCTTTACCACTTACTTGGTCCTAAGGACTCAAAAAATGCTTGGGCACCGCTCTGCCTTATCACTGTGGTTTTTTCCTTGCTATTGATTAAGCAGGTTCTGCTGAATGCCAGTGAGGGTGAATTAAGCCTATTTGCTGCTGTTCCCCCTACCCACAGAATGAGAGAAATCCTGAGCTGGTGGCAAACTCCCTGGTGTGGGTGCCCCAGGGAGGCATGCTACAGATCTCCAAGACCATTCTGCATGCTGAGTTACCTGGTGCCCAGGACTCTGAGATAACCTTCACCATCATCAAGGAGCAGCCAAGACATGGTAAATACCTTAGGAGTTGTGTGGATTTACAGCCTTGTGAGACTGCTTGTGAGCAGAGTCTCACTCACTGCCAAAAGATAATGTTCTACAGCAAAAGTCTGGTTTAAGAGCATCATAGAGTAATATCTACTTTTAGAAACTGCTGAGTAAAATTTTTCCATGGAGAACTCCCTAAATTCTATGATTCTAAATTTAATTTGATTTCTACTAATGGAAGGGGTTATTGACTCAAATAGAAATTGGTAACGTTTGTGTCCGTATGGAGTTCTTACCTCTCAATTCCTTTTGGGACGCTGTGCCCTCATCTCTCAGAGCTGTACTGGCTTTCACAAGCAGCTTTCACCATTTTCTTGACTAGAAATGCGTTTTTAAATAGCACATTTTATGCTTCCATGAAATGATACTATTGCTTTTCACTTGCTGAGCTGGATAAAATGAAGGGGATTCCTTTAGCAACATCAGTGCTAGGTTTGGTTTTTTTCTGTAGCAACAGACTGGTTTCCACAACAGCTGCTGGTACCTAATGGAAACACATATTATGTTATTTTTTGGCAATTTAGAAGAGAAGTAATTAATTTGTATTCCCTCTTTAGTTGTCTGGAGATGAAGAACCCTCCTCTCATTTTTAATGAGCGTTTACATGAAAACAAAAAATTTTCCCCAAGGAGCTTGTCTCCTGCTGCCTAACCCTAAGCAAAATTTATAATCCTGCGTTTGAATCACTGTAATTATCTCGGCTGTAATTAATTGCAGTAGCACAAATGGGTTTGTAGCTGCAGGTGAGGAAGAGCTTTATCTAAAATATGATTTCACAGAAAGAGAGGAGAAAAATAAGATAGAAACGTGTGGAAAACAGGTCTTGGATCAAGGCAAGGCTTAGCTGCTTGTCTTAGTATTGGACTACTGGAAAAAGTATTCATACCAGTAGAAAGTAACTTCATTTTTGGGTGGGAAATAAAACCACTTTAGTGCTATATAGCTGCTATATAGCTGCTATACTTCTATAGCGTGAGTGGACAAAGAAAGCTTCTTGCCCTTCAAGACTCTGTAACCGAACAAAACAGATGTAGTTAGGGAAGGAAGATCTCTGTCCAGGCCTTGATCTGAGGGGCTTGATTTGATTCCATACAACAGGGCACCGGAGAGCAATTGGTCTTTGTAAGGATCTCCCTAGGGACAAAGCTCCTGGACAAAGTGCAGCTGTAGAGTTCTCCATCTATTTCAATAAATTTCCCGCGTGGGCACAAGTGGTACATTCATGTTTTTAACCTACCAACGATGTATTCAAAACCAAAATGTTTCGTACAAAATGGTAATGAAAATAAAGATATAAAAGCCACTGCGCTTTGGAGGAAGAGCTACAAGCCAGGGCTTTCTGTGCAGCCTGTGATGCAGAGGTCATTCACCATCTCTTTTTCAGCTGAAGTTTCTCTTCAGAGAAGCCAGTCAAGTATATTTTTTTAGCATAGTAAGTTCTCAGAAGAGCTGATCTTGAGAAAATTAAAATGATGCATTCTCATGCTTAAGTTGTACCCTTGAGGGGAAGTCTGCTGCAAAGCTTTTTAACCTGCATTGTGACTCACTTACCCGTTCACAGGAGCTCCAGAAAGTGAGGCATGTCCTTTGCATCTGGTTTTCTGCTCAGTTTATCAAGTGGACACGTTTCAAGGTTGAAATGGGCTGGTCAGTGAGCAGAATGACACTTAGTGGGTCCATTAGTGGCGTTTAGGAGCATTAGTGCTGTTATCTGTTAGTCACAGCAGATGGAAAAAAAGAAGACTGGACGGACTTTTGTCTTGGATATTCGATAGCTAGTGAAGAGGCATCTGTTCCTCCTTATTGTCTCACACAATCTGTTGATCTTGCTTTTCCCAGGTGAAGTGGTGCTTCTGGTCCCAATGCCAGCAGATGGCCCAGCAGACTCATGGCAGCTTTTACCTGATGGAAGAGCAGCTTCACCCACAACCTCTTTTACCCAGCAGGACATCAATGAAGGCATTGTGTGGTACAGGCACTCTGGATCTGAAGTAGAGAGTGACTCCTTCCAGTTTCAGGTATTTCACCACCCCATGATAGCACATGGCAAACCCATCACCTTCTCATAAAACCTGCTACATTTACCCCAAGTGCAAAGTGTTCTGAGCATCTTCTTTTAAATCATTTGTTTTGCCAGCCTCAAAACCAAGCAACCCTTCTCCTTTATGCAGTCCCTAAGCTACTAATTTAATTTTTGCTGTAGGGTATTTCTTTTTGCCAACAGACCAAAAGCTATAAGTACCCCCCAGCAGACTTAATACTAAAATAAATCCCACCTCCCCATGGGTTTCACAGCCATAAAATCCCTCAGACAGGTCCTTGCTGTTTGCTTGGGAGGTTTAAGAGCCCTCCGTAAGAGTAAGCCTGCGTGAGCGCTCGCGCACAGTATTTGTTACATCTGCTTTACAAGTCAGAAGCTATTACCGTAGCACCGGCGAGGCAATTACGCTAATTTCTAAAGTAATTAACGTAAGTGATAACGAGGAATTTGTGATCGTCAGTGTTGAACAAGCTAATCTTTAGCTTAATTGCTGCATTCCTTTTAGAGAGTAAACATTTTTTGATGGAATTAAACGTTTAACATCTTGGAGCAGTAGCAGAAATTACTTGGAGAGCCCCAACTGACAAGGAAATCCACGATTGCCTGGGTCACATCAGGAGACCTGAACACATCTGTCTGAGCCTTGAACCCTGGCTTGGGGCAACTCCAAAAGGGTTGACGCCCTGTTTCCAACAGTATTTTGGCACCTGCCATTCAGATGACAGCAGCTCAGACCAGGTCCAGCAAACAGCTACAATAGTTCGGTTCCTTTCAGCAGTGCGTAGTTTTGTATGCATTTTCTTAACATTAACTGATGGTCACTGTGAGGGTGTGAGGAAGGTATAAACCCCCATTATTTTTTCCATTTCTGTGATGGAAAGGTCCTTTAAGCTGTACAGAAGAGCTGGAGTAAAATTCTGCCAAACTATGGTGATAATGAAGAAACTGGGGAATATTTAAAGGCTTTAGTTCCTACCAAGAACTATTAATGAATGCTTTGGGCTGATGTCTGCTGCAAAGATGTGTCTTTGCCTTCCAAACCAGGATAAAAGGCGAGGAAAAGCTATACTTTTCTGGCATAACTGGTCTAGAAATGCAGTCCTGTCCTTTCTCAGGCATCCGTCCATATGCTCTTCTCTTCCCAGGTGTCCAGCTCTGCCAGTCCACAAACCAGCTTGGAAAGCCACGTGTTCAATGTCGCTGTTCTCCCCCAGACGCCCAGAGCACCTCAGCTTTCCCTTGGCTCCTCTTTGCACATGGCTGTAAGTGTGAAGCCGCACTCATTGGCTCTGCATTCCTGTCAGAACAACTGTTGATACCTGCAGTTGCTGTCCTCCGTGCTGTTGTGCTTGAGTCAAAGATTGAACTATGGAACAGGCTATAAGCACCAGATAGCTGGAGTAGAAATGGGGAAAAAAAAGAGGAGTAAGAAGAGTAAGTGGAGGTAAGGGGAGAAAATACCTACGAAAAGTTGAAAAAGGTCAGTGTTGAAAGTGATGAATATAGAGACTGGAAAGAAGAGAGAGAGAGAGAGAGAAAGGAAAAAAACGTTTAGCATCTTTTTATGGAATGCTTACCCTTTCCTGAGCAGCCATTAGGAGTGGCAAGAATGAAAAGCTTTGGATTAGAGAGACTGTAATGAATAGATCTTTCCAGTAATCAGTAATTCGGCTGTGAACTTTATCAGAGTTGGAGCCCACCTGCATTTAAAAGCTTTCATCCATCATCCTGGCATCAGGATCAGACTGGTGATGTATGTGGAAAACGTTCTAAGCCAGCACAGCCTGCCAGGCATGAGACCAGGAAAAGCCAAAGGAAGGTGGGGGAGAGGGATTAGTGAAAAGTTCATGACACAACTGTTTTGTCAGGGTTTAAAATAGTGGTGACCTTTCACAGGCGGTAATAAAACGTGCTCAGACTGCTGCTTGGAGCAGTAGCCAGCGATGTATCTTTCTGCTCTTGACTTTTTGTTGTTGTCATTATTGACAAAATTGATGAGAGATATGCCTGACTGAACCACACAGTGCTGGCTTTTATAGCTAATTACACACCACAAAATTCAGTAGTGCCATAAAATACCGTTTTACCTGCAAGTCCTACCTTTGGGAAAGACAAATAGGCCTTGGAGGCAGCTGTGAAGTAACCATAACCTTAAATCTTTTCATCATAAAATTGCACTTCCTTGCATCAACATGATTGAGTTCTGTTCATCGGTCTTTGAACACCTTCAGAATTAGACTGGCTCCTTGGCTGAGAAGCAACCGCAAAATGTTAAGCCTTCCCATACCTCTAGCCTTGCCTTTGAGTGTCCTGCTGAGAAAGGTCAGAGGAAGTTTGATGACTCTTTGGTGCTTAAACTGGACAAAGCATGTAGACTGTTTTTAATTCATTTGACCTACCAGTTTCCCCCATATTGGTAGAAGGAGCCTGAGCTTTGCTCTAACTGATTGCAAATGGTATTTAACTGTGGCAAATCAAATTATTTCTCAGTGCATTTTTGGGTGGATCTTCCTACGTCTCTGGCATTGATGTTCATGACTTAATGTGTTTATTGAGGTGCTGGAGGACCGTGTGACAATGATTGAGCCACATCACCTCTCCTTTGTAGACCCGGAGATTCCCAGTGAGAAAATCCTGTTCAATGTGACTATCCCTCTCCTTCCTGGCCAAGGCAAGTTCAAGTTTTGTGCTGCTGCCAAGCACATGTCATTTTTCCTTCAGAGTTTCATTCTGTAGAGGCATCTGTTAATCCATTCGGCCTCCCTCATGAGCTTTCAAGCACCTTGTTTCTTAACTCCATTCCTTTGGCTTGTTTATAAGCCACAGAGCTCAGATAATTTTCTTACTACTGTCTGGAGTATACTGAATGTTGTATACCCGTGGCATTCTGCTTCCCACTTCTTCAGTGAGAGGTATTTGAAGAAACATCATAAATGAAGAATTTCTAATTTCTCTTGTCTCAAGAACCCATCCTTGATGCAGTTACAGCCAGGAACCATTCAAAGATTTAAAAAAGAAGTACCTGGGGAGACAAAAAAGAAGTACCTGGGGAGACAAAAAAGAAGCTGTAGCCTTTGATATCTCCTTTGAAAAATGAAATGGATTCCTCCTGTTAATACCCAGCTCTCTGCCTCTGTAGGTATCGTGGAGCATAGAGACAGACCTCTCTCCCCCGTCAGGTATTTCACCCAAGCAGATATAAACCATGGCAAGATTGCTTATCGGCCGCCGACCGCACCTCCTCACTTGAGAGAGATCACTGCCTTCTCCTTCGTGGGTAAGGAACTGAATGTTCTTTGTAGGGCCATGTCAGACCAATACAGGTAGCTGTACCACTGGTCTTCCTCCAGTCCTAGAAAGACTTCATGGTTATACCCATAGGAATTTGCTTTGGAGGGGTATTTGAAGAGTACATCTGTGTCTTGTGACTTCAACAAGATTTAATTAATCCTTGAGATTAATCCTTGAGATTCAGACTAGAATTGATGAACCAAATCAATTAGCCAGGATATTACAAGATTTCTACCCTCAGCAGAGTAGTAATACAGAGCAAGGGGCAGAGGGACAAAACCAGGGTGAACTTCAAGTGTTTTCAACCAGTTGATGCACAGGATGTGATGAAGTGACAGTACATGGGGGATGCAGTTCTGTGCATCACTGTGTCCTCCACTGCTATCAGGAGGAGTTTCATTGTTTGGAGGAGGGTGTAGCGTAGTATCTCTCTGCTTTATCAGTAGGTGCTTTCCTGTCCTCACCACAGTTACTCTGTGCTTGTGTTTGTCCTGCCAGGTCTCCCAGAGTCAGTGAACTTCCGTTTCACAGGTATGTGAACCATTTGCTTTTCCCTAGGCCAAGCAGTTTTTATTCTTGTGTTCTTCACATTGCCTCTTACTTATTGGCCTTTCTTCTGCTGCAGGTACATCTGTGGCTGTTCAGTGGAATTTCCACACGTGGCTGGGGAATATTAATCCATTTATGCCCCAGCAGTGTTTTATAGACGCTGAGCTGTAGCTCGGTAGCTGCAGTAGCTGCCTGGAATCTGTCCTAAAAACCTGATTCATTCCTGTTTTCCCACAGTGTAAACCAGGACATCAGAGGACGCTGTTTGCTGGGTTATTTTAAATATAGCAAGGAAACATTTCCCCAATTAAATTGCTGCTGATAAGCAGCTTGCTTGTTCAAGGCATCTTTCCCTTTCCATGTGCTTTCTAGCACAAATGTGCAAAAATACGCAGACTTTTAGAAGTCACATTTGTCTTGCTAGGAGCTGAGTTGGGGGCAAAAAGAACTATTCTTGGCAGGTGTGGATTGTCTGTGTCAATTAACAAAGGTGTAACTGGACAAGGTTAAAGCCATGTGATGCCTGACTTTTCAAGATGAGTCCCTGAAAACACATCCCTATCCTCACATGGGTTTTTTTTTTTTGTCTGTCTAGTGTCTGGTGGAGAGCACACAACTCCAGAGATGGTGTTTGTCATTCATTTGCTCTCTGCAGAGCAGCAGCCTCCAGTCTTCCAGATCTCAGCTCCCTTTCTGGAGGTCAGCCAGGGGGGTAAAGCCACCATTGGTGAGTAGGGTGCAAGGGATGGGATGCAGAGCTTGGCCTGAGGCATGGAGCAGGAGAGTGTTCAGGTCTCCCTCATCTCTGAGGAGCTGTGCTCCTGCAGGTGTGGCAGCAAACACTGAGTAAACTCTGCAATGATTCCTCAGAAAAGTGCCTGGGGATAAGGTAGACCCACTCACCGACTGAGGCAGGGGAGAGCAGGACCTCCTTCCTCTTCTTTTTACCTCTTAGGTTGGTCTGCAATTGCTGAATTGAGTTGCTGGTTAATGGTGTGATCAGGTACAGCAGGTTTTTTAGGACAAGCCTCTCTCTGCTCATGTCAGGAGCTTCTCTGGGGTTTTTTGTAGATACCCCCCTCATGTATAAACGTGTACATCTCTCTCATAAGCTGAGGGTTTGCATAGCTGTCATTTGTGAGCCAGACTGGCAGCAAGTACTCTAATACAACCTCTGATCTGAGCATGTGACTAATTATTTCCACTAAACCAGCAAATTCTTGGGCTAGGGCAGGTCCAGAGTGATTTTCCTTTGCATGTGCTGACTGAATTTCAGTTTTTTGACCCCATTCAAGAGAGCACACGACAAAACCCAAGGGATATTCCCAGTGAGAGGTCTGAGGATGTTGATGTCATGCTCTCGTTCCCTGGCACAGGGATCCAGTTAGCCATGAGCGACATGGATACAGCTCCTGAGGGGCTTTTCTTTGAGCTGGTGGAACCTCCCCGTCATGGCCTTGTGTTCAAGTACAGCGCAGGCATGCAGGAGCGCATGAGAGCGGGTGAGTAGAGCAGAAGTCTTCCCCAGTGCAGGAGAGGGCTCAGCATGTGCCTCTCATGTAGCTACTTCAGCGGACTAGGAGGAGACAGATTCCTTTGGCTGATATGTTTTGTTACATGTGGTAGGTTATATCTGAAGTAATTTAGTGACTGACTGCATTTTCTTTCTGGGCAGGTGACACTTTCACCTACGAGGACGTCACTCGAAATGCTCTGCAGTATGTGCATGATGGTTCGTCAGCAGCAAAAGACAGCATGGAAATCTCTGTCTCTGACGGTATCACCACAATGACCACAGTGCTGAGGGTGCATGTATCCTTGCTGGATAACAATGGCCCACAGCTAGCCCCAGGCTGCTTGTTGGCAATCACAGTGGCTAGTAAAAGTTCTGTGACTCTCTCTCGATTGCACCTTGCCTATACGGTAAGCTTTCATCTCTTTCTAAGCACAGTAAATGCTGCCAGTCTCCCTTGTTTCCTCACAGACCATTCACCCCACACACACTTCTCTGATGGCAGTGTGGATTCTTGGTAGAGAGCTCAAGACTTCACTGTGTCTTGACTCCAGCTGCCAAAAAGAGGATAATAGACTCTTTGATCCAGCACGATTTTAAGGTTATCCCTGTTTGACTCTAACAGGAGTGAACGAACACTCTAAAACATGAGAACTGAGTTAATCCTAGATCTTGATATCAAACTGACCTGCTAATAAAGCACGTGGATATATTGGGTGATAATCCCTGGAAAATTTCAGCCCACTCACCCCCCTTCCAAAATACAGCTATTGGCTGTGTCTTAGCTCGCTTGGTCTGGAGTCAGGAAAAGTTTATTACATAAACAGTCCGGTCCATTAGAAGTGTAAAGTGATGTGAAAACAAAAGTACCAGGTTTATATCTGGAATACTGTGTTGATGTGGTACAAAGACACAAAGAAAACCTCTCTGAGCTGGGCAAAAAGGAAAACGCATTTTGTGATAGATTTTGAAAATGTCAACCCAAGTGACTCTTCTCATCAGGGAAGAGCTTTGTTTGGTATTTACCAGCTAGCTTGATACATTTCCCTATAAAACATTTATCCCCCCTTCCGTTTCTAGTGGAGGGAAACAAAAGCTAAACTCGTCATGTTTCAGTTTGGTTTGTTTCTTCACACTTAGGACAACAATTCTGCTGACTCAGAGATCAGAATCCAGTTAATATCTCTGCCTGCATACGGCACCCTCTTACAGATGTCAGGCTCTCACGATGGAGAGCTTTCCAAGGTTTATAATTTCACCATGGAAGACATCAACAGCCAGAGGATCAGGTATTCAAGAGCTCTCCTCCTTCAAACCATGCCAGTTAACAGCTCAGTGGGCTTTCCGCTGGGATTGCTGGGCTGCCTTATGTCACTGAAGTGTATTGAAGGTATTTTTGCCTTTCTTGGCTCTTGTATCTTGTGAGGTTATGAATGTTAGGTGTTCCAGTTAGGTGTTTGAGTGTGTCTGAAATGCCAGTAGTTGGTGTAGCTTCAAATTAGGGGGATTTTTCCTGGGTCCACAATGTTGTGGTGTTAGTTTAGATGGGCAGCACCTAAAACAGCAGTTCAGAAGAACTCGGGGGATTAACATAAAGGGGAATTGGGAACTAAATGACCACTTCTCCCTCCATCTAACTGCAGGGATGAGGTGTATTTGCCTGTCACTGAGACTCTCTGACCCAGACTGTGTTGTGACTTCCACAGCTACTCCACCATGTTTGAGACTGGCAATCAGCCCGTTACAGACGTCTTCCACTTTGTCGTTTTTGATGCTGATAACAACCGTCTCGACTCACAAATGTTCACTATCACTATCATGTCTGCCCCAGCAATGCCGGCTCTCATTGCTTTTGCTGACCATATCACTGTAAGTGCTACCCAGGGGACTAGGAACAGTGACAAGAACATCTTAGATGGGAGGAATTAAACAATTTTCCTGGGCTGAAGGGAAATGGATGAAGAAACGTGGTGTTGCATGTGCAGTCCTGTGAGTTCAAAGGGTTAGAGGCCAGAGGAAGCTGTCAGTAGGGCTGCAGGGCTGCAGACCTGAACTTGTTCTGGAATAAGTCTGATTTATCCCTGTTCAATATTTTGTCTCTTATTTCACCAGCTTGTGTGTAAAAGATGAGCAGAAGACATCTGGTGCTTTGGACTGATATACAGGATTTCAGACTCCTTATCAAAGCCTTTTGAAGTCCTCTCTCTCCTTTTCCAGCACTGCATTCCCCCTCCCTTGCCTTCAAAAGATTCTTCTCCACAAGAAATGCCTATCTTACCTTCCAAGAGGTCATTGTGGCTCTGTCAGTTCTCTTCTTGCCCTGATAACACTCTCACAGGCTCCTCTTGGCAGCCAGGCAGGCTTTGCTCTTTGCATCCCACCTCACCTCCCTACTCTACAGATCTAGGGGAGGATGGGACAGAGTCAAGGCAAACCTCTTCCTCAGAGGCAGGCTTGTTCATTAACAATCAGTGTGTTGTGTGTGTTGGTGGTAATTCTGTCACACTTTTACTTTTCAGGTGGATGAGGGGGGCAGAGTCCCGCTGCTGGCTCGTCACCACTTAGCTGCTGATTATGATACGGCTGCCAAGGAAGACCTGAGGGTCACAGTCCTCACTCTGCCAATGTATGGCTACCTCGAGAACACCAGGACAGGTAAACTGATTTGCTCTCTCTTTTTCTTCCTCCAACCTGATGAAAGGGAATCTAGGAATTGCCAGTTTGTGTCTCAGCAATTCTGGGACTGCAGTGTCCCTGCTGCCCGCTCTAATACAGCAGATGTTCCTTTCTACACGGATCACAAGATGTGTCATCGGAATGAACATCCTTGCACACCCTTCACAATGTGCCGTACTTCTCCTAATCCTGCTGTTTTTCTTCTCAGTGGAGGGAACATCCTTTCACTAGTGATACTCTTGTTTGCAGGTGAGAGTTTTGGCCCACAGAGTGAGTCTGCCATGACCACAGACGCATCCTTTTCCCTTCAGGATGTTCTTGAGAACAGCATTTACTACTTCCAGAGTGTCCATGAAAGCATTGAGCCAACAAGTGATGTTTTCAGCTTCTATGTGAGCGATGGCTTCAGTCAGTCTGAGGTGCAGAGCATTAACATCACAATTCAGGTATGTCTGCACTCTCTGGCTGCCAGACCTGTCTCCTTTCACCTAGACATAAAACTTCTAAAGCACAAGCTTTGCTCTCTCCTGTATAATATGTGGGAAGGAGTTAAAGGGATTTTCCTTCCTCCTGCCTGTTCACTTTCCTAGTCCAGGGCCATAATTCACTGGTGGTGTGAGAGAATAGTTGTGCTTTGCAGCCAGGGATTTTTACTGTGATTTCTCTCTGAGAAGCAGCCACAATGCTTGTGTTCATTCAGAGGTCTTCTCCCCTTGGCCATCCCCCTTTTCTGACTGTGTGCCTTTGGGACCTGTGCAGCGGCAGAATGATGAACCCCCGAAGATGGTGCTGGAGCCTGTCAGAGTTCAGGAGGGCTCAAGTGTGGTTGTTACCAACACCTCCCTCAACCTGCAGGACTTGGACACCCGGAACAGTGAGCTTGTCATTGTGGTTACCAGAAGTCCTGAGCATGGTGAGTCCTGACAAACTGGGAGGATGGGGAAGAGAAAAAGTCTTTGTGTGTCTGTGTCTGTGTGTCTGTATCCCTGTGTGTGTGTGAAAGCACATTCAGTCTGTGCTTGGACTGGCAACCACAGAGTGATTGAGCTTCAGAACAATCTTGTTCTTTGAAAGTTGTCCCTCACTGATTGTCAGAGAGGAGAAAGGGGGCTGCATACATTTTTGTGCAAAGTTTCCTCTTGTGTTACCCCATTTCCCACTGTGGGGTTCACTTCCAATGAGCTGAGCAATTAGCATCTATCCACAGTGATAAAGCAAGGCAAGGTGTCTGGTGAAGGTTAGTATCACGTTAAACTGCCAAGGGCTGTGTGCCCAAGTTTAAATCCCACGTACAGAGCCACATTCTTACCAGTTTGGGCAATAAGGAGAGAACTTGCTTTGATTTTTTCCAGTCAGGCTGTGTCTGTCTCTGTGGCAAAAGAGTGACAGGAAAGCCCTCAGCAGATTTCTTCTCCCCATAATTTTCATCCGTCTGTTGTTTCAGGTCATCTCCGCAGACGACAAAGTGCTGCAGAGCCCCCAGAACGTGGGCACATGCTGTCCACAGGTTCATCCTTCACCTACCAGGACATTTTGGATGAGCTGATCATTTATACTTGGAGTGGTGCAACAGCACAAACAGACGAGTTTGGCTTCTCCGTCACGGATGGTCTCCACAGGCAGACAGGGAGGCTGGAGTTCTACACAGAGCTTCCCAAGAAGCAGCCACTCATGCTAGCTGTCAACAGTGGCCTACAGCTCCCAGCTGGTATGGAGAGGGGGAAGAGAATAGTACTGCTTGGTATTGCTGTATGGTCCAGTCTAAACCAGTCACTTAGCTGGACTGGCTGAAGCTGTTTGTGGGCTTTCTTTCTCTGGTCCAGGATCTGCAGCACAGCTCACCAATCAGCACTTGAAAGCAGCAGCTATTTATTCAGATGACACAACGATTCAATTTATCATGAAGAGGGATCCCAGCATGGGCCATCTACAGTTGACCAGAGCTGGTAGTCCAGTCCAGATCTCTGCTGAAGGACCTGTCAAAAGTTTCACCCAGGCTGACATAAATAAAGGTGTGAGTTTAGATAATAATGGCAACTAATATGTGACCACTTTAGGTAGTTGGACTCCATGATCCTTGTGCATTTCTTCCAACTTAAGATGTTCTGTGGTTCTCTCATCTTTTGGGGAGGGGAAGGATGACTGAAAACAGGGAATGAAGAGAGGGACAGAAGCAAGGTAAGGTTGTTACGTTAGAACAGAAACACATATCATTAGGCAAGTATTAAAAAAACTCTCAGCAGGAGAATAAAGAGAAAAGGTAATGAAACCCAAACCCAAGAGCTCTGTAAAGCCCCAAGTCCCTCGGCTTATAGTGCCAGCCTGGTTTCAAACTAAGAATTAAATTATGTAGCCTGTAATAATCCACCTCATTTCTCATGTTCCTGTCTCCAGGGCACGTGGTGTACAGTCACAAGAAAGGGGATCCTGGCGGAAACTTCGCCTTCGTCTTCGACGTGATCGATGCTGATGGCAGCAAACTGTTGGACCAGGTTTTTTATATTAGTGTGTTAGGTAAAAGATAGTGCTGAAGTTACCTTTTCTTTACTGCGGAGCCGAGGCCTTCGTAGGTTCCCATCCCACGTGTATAGAAAGTTAAGAGCTGAATCTTGAGATATGGTCTTTATTCACTCTTAAGTCAAAGGCCTTTGAGGTTTGGGGTGTGGGGGAGGTTGGTGGATATAAGGATTAGTTCTTTGGTTTCTGACAAACTCATTGGAAACGATAAAATAGTTCCCTTTGATACCTCTGTACTGCCTATATGCTCCTCAAGACATTATGTTACCGTTCCCTCAATGAATGCCAGGGCTAGAATACCTGTTGTAGAATAACCAGTCTAGGAGGGATTTAGGTACCCAATTTGAACAGCACCAAGGAAAGCAGAGTCTAACCTGAGTCTGTCTCCTAACCTGAGTCTGTATTTAACCCTTTCAGAGGACAGATTTCCCCCCTCCATCATCGCTAACAAAGGGCTGGTCTTGGATGAGAACTCCGCAAAGACGATCACAACCCTCCAGCTCTCAGCCACGGATGAGGACAGTGAGCCAACCCAGCTCAAATACAAGCTCAGCAAACAGCCACAGCTGGGGCACCTGGAGCATGTGGCCTCCCCAGGTTAGCAGGGCCATGTTTTACTCTGTAAATTCCTCACAGCAAAGCACTGGACAGCTTTTTGAGCCCTAAAGATTCACTGCAGGAGAAATGTGCTTGAGAGCAGCAGCACAGAATTATGTTTCCTGTTAGAAATCAAATGGTCATTAGTCCTGAGAGTTGGAGAACAGGCTGAGGGGAGCCAAGGCAGCCCGATAATCACAGTTGAGGATTTACAAAGCCTGAAAGAATCTGCCCTTTAAAGTCCATGATAATAGAAGTCACCTTGGTGAACAGACAGCTTGCTTTCAGTACCCTCCTTCACCCAGCCGCTTTTCCCAGCTGTGCTTTGGAGAGAAGAGAACTAACCACTGAGTTAATGTAAGAGGAAACTACATTGTGGTGTGACAGATACACTGGATAATGAATTCTGGTAGTTCAGGAAGGGGGGAATTGGGGAATCCTGTGAAACTCAGAAAATAATTAACCAGCAAATGTGATCTGAGTTTGAGAGCTGCCTTCCATGCCTGCTGACAGCTTGAATGTCCTGCCCCTCTTTGATTGAATTAGTCCAATTCTGTGCTGTCATATAATATGCTCTTCTGATTCAGATTGTGCTTATCCATTAACATTTCTTTTTAGACGTAGATTCCTCAAGAAGATGAGATTAATGTGGAAATACCTGCTGTGTGTTTCCAAGATGCAGTCTCTGCACAGCTCAGTTTTAGTGTGTGCTTTGCTTCAGCCTCACACAGCATAAGATGTCCTATGGCAAACCCTTTTAGAGGGTAGAAATAATGAATGAAAATTATAATAACCAACCCCCTGATGAGGGAAGATTTAAAAACTTGCAATATTTTTGGCTACATTGCAAACTAAACAGTGAATCTTATACTTTGCAGACCTGAAAGAGCTGCAGTAAGGATTGTATTTGTCCTGTTATGTAAAATGTTCTTGTGATTCAAATGACCTAAACCTAAGGAGACAGTATTGGAGTGTTCAGAAGAGAGCATCTCCGTGTGTTTTCCCCTGCCTCACTCTTTCTGTGACACATTTTCCCCTATTGTTCTTTTTCTAGGGAAAAGGATTAGTTCCTTCAGCCAGGCTGACTTGGCCTCTCGCAGCATCCGGTATGTCCACACCAGTGACATTGAAAAGCATATGGACACCTTCACCTTTTCTGTGTCTGATGGAACGAATGAGGTAAGTCCCAGCAGGGTTGGTTTTTTTAACCCTGAATCAGAGCAGGCTATTGACTCTGTAGGATGTTGTGGGAAGCAGTTTTCCTCTTACTCACTAGACAGACAAGGCCAAAATGAAGTGACCCAAACTCTGGATGACTATGGTCTCCTTCAGTAGTTGCTCTCTTCGCAGACTGAATTCAGCAAAAGAGGCTTTTCCTCTTGTTCCAGGTGAGTCAGACCTTTGACATCACCATAAACCCTGTGGATGACTCCTTACCTGTAGTGCAAAGCCTTGGGATGACAGTTCAGGAAGGCGTGAGAAAACCCATCACTGAGTTTGAGCTTAAAGCAACAGATGCTGACACAGAGGTAAGGCAGGACCCCCCTTAGCTTCTCCTTTCCCTTTGTTGCTGCACATCTGGGCTATCAGAAAAATGGGCTTGTGTTCAAAGAGAGTGATTACAGCCAGTGTCCTCTCCCTCTGTGATCGTGCCCTCTCTGATCACGGCATCAAACAGCTTGTGGGAGGCGCGGTTTGTAAAGAAATAGATGAACGAGTGAGCAAAGCAAAGCTTTTGCTTGAGAAACAGCTTAATCTGGCAGAAAAGCAACAAACCTGCATGGAAAACTTGCAGAAGTTGTAATCAGAGCTAATTCTTGCCCTGTCTCCCTTTCTGCCTGAACATTGCTCTGAGCTTATGCTAGAACAGATGAAAATTACATTTCCTCTGGCTATGACTAGAGGCCTGTCCTGGTGTCATGTCATCAGCTTTGCCACTCTGTCTTCTTGGTGCAGGCTGAGTCAATCATCTTCACAGTCGTGCAGCCCCCTCGGCATGGCCTGATTGAACACACCAGCAACGGGCAGCGTTACCACCAAGCCGCCACATTCACAATGGACGACATTTACCAGAACCGCATCAGCTACGCTCACGATGGTAGCAACTCGCTGAAGGATCGCTTCACTTTCACCGTGTCTGATGGGACCAATCCCTTCTTCATCGTGGAGGATGGGGGGAAGAAGGTAAGGGGAGGAGAAGGGATGGGAAGGACACCTTCTGTAGCTAACAGAAAGCTACAGATGATGAGGCTCTGACTTGCAAAGTAACAGCTGTCTGTCTAAACTTCTGCCAGGCTGTGACAGCAGCACCACAGCGATTCAAAGTGGACATTCTCTCTGTGGACGATGGGACACCCAAGGTGGTCACCAACTTGGGTTTGCAGTGGCTGGAGTACGTGGATGGCAAGGTAACTGTCTGCCTTGGATTGTTGCTCAGGCTGTTCCAAGAGAAGGAGCTTCACTGGAGAACATCCTGATCCTTCAGGATATTGGTTTTAGTGACTTCGGAAACTTAACCAAACACTTATGCAGCCTCAGGCAGCTCCATTCTCTCTTGTTCTCCTGCTGTTAAAGCTGTTGTCTTTTTAAAGAGTAGGCAATATATGGTGGAGCTGAGGCAAATCCAGGCAGGTTATTTGAAAGAGAACTAATATAGGGTCACTGAAGCAGCATGAATTGTACTGAGTGAATCTTTCAACTCAAGGCTCCTTCCAAAGTCAAACCTCACATAAGCATCAGCACAGTTCAGGGGAAAACAGAAGATTTGTCGCAGCTTTTAGCCTCAGCCAAATAGGAACAAGCTGGGCAGCTTGTTCTGAATTTACTTTCCTTTGAGCCACCGTGTTGGGTTTTTTTTAAACAAACCTGATGTGAGGCAGAATTTGAATCTTTCCTATGTCATTGAACTCCTTGTGGAGCATCTGTCAGGTGAAGGGGTGCTCCGTGTGCTTTTTCATCCCTTCATTTTTCCGTGATGGAGCAGTTAGGCAGAGGGATAGTTGGGCATTTTGGATGAACAAGGAGACTTGCACTGCTGCATTTTACTCCCTTGCTTTGGCTTCAATCCAGGCAACCAATGTAATCACTAAGAAGGAATTACTAACAACAGATCCTGACACAGATGACAGCCAGCTGATCTATGAGATAACAACGGCTCCCAGTAATGGTTATGTGGAGAACAAGCTGAGGCCAGGGACAACCGTGACCACCTTTACACAGGGTATGAAGTTGGGCTGTATACTGTTGCTTTTTTCATTTGGCTGCTTCAATTTCTGTGGGGGACTGCGGGGAAAAGGTGAAAGGGGAGAATACAAGACATGGGGCAAATCTCAAAAGTGTGTCCATCAGAGTTGAGCTCCACTCTCAATTGCAGAGATCCTGTAATTTCTGAGACGTGTCAACACAGGTGCCGTAGCACACCCAGATTCTCCAGTCTTACTAGAGTTGTGGATTTCACTCAGAGTAGTAAAGAGGAGTTGGAGATGCTGCACGTGGATCATCACATGTTGTTAGGAGATGTCAGCTTGTTGCTGCCCAGGCAATTTCCTGTTTCTTGCATTTCATCAAAGTAACTTTAAATGGACCTTGGTTTCAAGTGTCAGCCATTACAGATAAAGACTGTAAAGCTGCTGTTGAATTCCTGGGTGGGCTCATTGAATGTCTGTCTCCTCCCTGGCAGAGGATGTGAACCAGGGGCTCATTCGGTATGTGATGCACGAGGAGAAGGTTCAGGAGACTGTGGACAGCTTTCAGTTCCTAGTGAAGGACAGCAAGCCCAATGTGGTCAGCGGCAACATCTTCCACGTCCAGTGGTCTCTCATCAGCTTTACATATACCAGGTAAAGGGTGTGGGGTTCACAGCTCATATCTGATGGAGTCTTGGACTGGACCTGTAGCATGGAAGTGACATTTTGCCTTTGTTTCACTGGCAGCCTGGCAGGACTGAGTCCTCAATGCTGTGCTCTGCAGCACCACGCTTGCTTTCAATAAATTCCTGTTGATCTGTGGTCAGGGGTGGCCAACAGCAGCCAGTATGGAAGTGGGAACTTGTGTGTATGCCAGTGAGGAGAAGTGCCTGTGGGTTAAACCACAGAGTAGAGTTGCTGAAAAGCTATTGTCTGCTCAAGTCCCTAATTACTAATTTTCCGTGGAGGCAACAGTCAGCCTCAGTGTGTGGTGCTCAGTCTCACGGTAACCACAGGAGTTGCTTCCCAGCCTCTCACTTGGATCTGCTTGATACATTCTCAGCTACAACGTGAAAGAGAGCACTGGCTCTGTGAGCGTCACCGTGAGGCGCGTTGGCAACCTCAACCAGTACTCGATTGTCCTCTGCCGCACGGAACAGGGAACGGCCACCTCCAGCTCCAGCCCACAGCTAGGAGAGCAGGACTATGTGGAGTATGTGGGGCAGGTAGGTTGTGGACATTGAGACAGGGAAGGTCTGACCATGCATGTCATTAAGCCTGAATGGAAGAAGTGATAAAGCACAAAGACGACTATTTCCTTCCTGAAAGTGTGTGGTTTATTTGCTTTCGGAAGAGGGCTTGGGTCTGTTTCTTCATCAGTTCTTTATGTCAGCAAGTAACACTTTGCAGCAGTGCTCTGCCACACCACAAATGTTTCCAGCTTCCCTGAGTAGGAATTTCATTCCTGATCATGCAGAGGGCTAAACTCCATCCCAGAAGGGACCCTATTTGTGCAAGGGTATTTTCTTCTACCTTTGACATCCACTAGCCATTTGTCCTCAATCAAAGTCAGTGTCTGATGCCACCCATGCACAAAGTATGTGACTCAGGCAAGGGAGAGCAGAAAGTGTCAGAACCCACTTGCCTACTTGCTGCCTTCCAGGTGCAGTTTGAGGAGCGAGAGGACACCAAGGCCTGCACCATCATCATTAACGATGACAGCGTCTTCGAGAGCATGGAGAGCTTCACTGTGGAGCTCAGCATGCCAGCCTATGCTCTGCTGGGCAACATCACCCGTGCCGTGGTCACCATCACCGACCCAGAGGACGAGCCCACCCTGCAGTTCGACAGGAAGGCATACCATGTCAGTGAGAGCACTGGTTTTCTCTCTGCTCCTGTGGAAAGGAAAGGTGGGTCCTGCTGGGCAGAACAACTTTCCTTGCTCCTCTGGGGCTCTAAAACAGCTGTGGACAGACTGTGAAGTATGTGTGGCTGCCCAGAGTGTGGATTTTAATTCTGTGCTTGATACCAGCAGCAGTTTAGTGCCTGTATCCTGCAGTCTTTCATCACATGACTAGGATTACTGTAAAGCTGCTGAGGGGGTCTTTGCAGTGCGTATTTTTGTCAGGCTCAGGCAAAGGGCTTTTTCCTGTTGACAGGCAAAGAACAGTGATCCCCAAATCAAGTGGTGTTCCCTGGGGTTTGCTTGCTTATGATTTTGGGGTGATTCTTAGATTTTGGGGGTTTTCTGTTGTGTTTCAGGAGATGCCAGCAGCACTGTGTCTGCCATCTGCTACACTGTCCCAAAGTCAGCCAAGGGAAGCAGCCTTTACATGCTGGAATCTGGATCCGACTTCAAGTCCCGGGGAATGGTGGATGACAGCCGCGTGGTTTTTGGTCCTGGTGTCACCGTGACCACGTGTGACGTGATGCTCATTGATGACAGTGAATATGAAGAAGAAGAGGAGTTTGAGATAGTGTTGGCCGATGCTTCTGATAACACACGCATTGGCAGCCGGGCTTCAGCCAGCGTCTTCATCAGTGGTCCCAATGATGCCTCAACCGTGTTTCTGGGCAACGCAACTTTCACCGTCAGTGAGGCCGCAGGTGAAGAGTAGCGGGGGGCTTCCCTGGGGCTGCCCCACGCCATGTCGGCATGCTCACTGTGAAACCTTGCTTTCACCATAAAGAGGTATCTAAAGGAGCAGTACAGGGCACAGCAGCAGAGTTGTAAAAGCTCTGTGGAGAGTTTCTGTTCTTCCCTCTGCTCCTGTGGGGATGGCTAGGGGTTTGTTCTCTGCCATAGCCTGTGCAGGAGCAGTGGTGAACAGCAAGCTGAAGGGAAGGAGATGAGTTTGTGGTCTCTGGCTCTTTCTCATCCTGGTTCTTTCTCATGTGCAACTGATGATGCAGGAAACATTGAGATTCCAGTCCTCCGACAGGGACCCGATCTCTCAACACCCATCTCGGTGTGGTGTGCCACTCGGATGTCAGACCCTCCATCTGCCAGCCCGGGAATCGATTACATCCCCAGCTCGAGAAAAATAGAATTCAAGCCAGGCAAGACAGAAGAGGTGAGAAGTCGCTTTGATTCTGGATTAGTTCACTCAATCTGGTGATGCTTCTCTCTTGTTTAGGTGCATACCCTATATTTGCCATTTGCCAGTTGTGAAAATCCTCTGGGGGTTCTTGGGAATTGTTAAGGAATGTGCTAGGCACAGACCCACATCGTTGCCTCTGAAAGCAGGACCCCTGCTCTCCTTCTAGTTCTGCACTCTGACAATCCTGGATGATGCACAGTACCCAGTGATCGAAGGGCTGGAGACATTTGTTGTGTATCTCAGCTCACCCCATGGAGCTGAGCTGACAAAGCCGTTCCAAGCGATTGTGGCCATTAATGACATCTTCCAAGATGGTGAGTTATCCAGGGAAGCTCTATCCAGTCCATCCTAGCCCCATCCTTATCTCTTACATCCAGCCAGGGGCTAGACCTGTTTTGCTGGGGTCATCCCGTTCCGTTTGTCTCATCCATTTCTTTTCATGCTTCGCTGTCCACAAGAACTTGGAGTCTTTTCCCAATTAATGGCTTAATTAGCTCCATTGGAGCTTCTAATGCTGCATGGCTGCGTTTGTTCCCTCCCACAGTCCCAAGCATGCAGTTCACCAAGGACACATACACGGTGAAGGAGAAGGAGGGTACTCTGCACATCCCCATCTTCCGCACTGGCGACCTGAGCTATGAGTCCTCTGTCAGGTGCTATACCCAGAGCCAGACAGCAGATGTGATGGAGGACTTTGCAGAGAGAAGGAACGCTGAGGAGTCTCGCATCACTTTCCTGAAAGGGGAGAAGGTGAGTTGAACTTGACCTCTAGGAGAATGTTGATGGAAGAGGTTCAGGTTTTCTCCTCAGTTCCGTGTTGCACAGAGTCTCTCCAAATGAGTTTTATAGCTGCTTAAAGTCACTGAGTCTTCTGGTGCTGGATATGTGATATATTATGGATATAGAATATGCATTTTCCCCTACTTACTTGGCTCTAGGTGAAGAACTGCAGTGTTTCCATCAGGGATGACTCAGCCTTTGAGCCAGAAGAGCAATTCCAGGTCTATCTTGGCAGCCCCCTTGGAAACCATTGGAGTGGAGCTAGGATTGGGAAGATGGATGTGGCAACCATAACTGTCACCAACGATGAGGATGGTAAGCGAGGACACTAATATAGGATGCAGTTCCAAGGTAGTCAATACAGTGGGAAGAAGGGAAGTTCAAGGGCTCACTAGTGTGACTGGGGGCTGTGGCATCATCACATGGTGTGGATTTGAGGGCGTGTGCTTCAGCTGAATGTAAAAGAAGCTGAGCTCACTCTAGTTGCTGAAGGCCCCTGTCTGTGACCAGTCAGCTGATGTGTCAGCCTTTTTCTTCACTGCTCTTTCTCTAGCACCCACCATTGAGTTTGAAGAAGCCGCATACCAGGTACGAGAGCCACCTGGCCCAGAGGGCATTGCTGTTTTAAATATCAAGGTGGTCCGGAGAGGGGACCAGAACAGAACCTCCAAAGTCCGCTGCAGCACCCGTGATGGCTCAGCTCAGGCTGGAGTCGATTACTATCCCAAGAGTCGGATGCTCAAATTCAGCCCAGGTAAAGAGTCCATGGAGGGGAAGGTTAGAGGTGGTGGTGTGACCAGTGATGTGTTGTGTGTATCAGAAAGGAGCACTGAAAGGAAATGTGTGGGAGATTCAGAAAACGTCATAAGCACGGTGGGGGACAGTGAGAAGGAGGAGGGAATGAGAAGCTGGAGGTGGTGAGTTCTTCACTGAGCAGACTGTAAATGATAAAGGAGACTTTGAAGGTGTGACACTTCTGGGCTACATCCTTGCATGAGGGTATCAGTCTCAGCAGAGATCTTTCTGGATCCATTGCCACAGCTCAGGCTGTGTTGCTGGACAGAGAAGCCCTCACCAGTAAATTCTGCTTACTGGTGTGAGAGAGACAGAGAAAGGACACTCACAGCAGGGCTGAGGTTGTGCTTTGGGTCATAGATTTTTACTGCAGACAGCTAATCCAAGATGGACATTATTAATCCTCAGATGGCATCTGCAAGTAAATCTATCGCTTGATTAATTGTATCAGTTGTCATAGCTGGAGTGGAGTTTTCTGTATAGACTAGACTCCTGCATGGATGGGGCTAAATTATTAGTAGAAATAAAATGTATTAAGCATCTTTTATTATAATTTCAGTGGTCATAGCCTTCACAAGCTGGGCAGGTTTTTTATGAGAACTTCACAGCAATATTTGATGATGAATCAAATTATCTCTGTTTCTTTTCCTCTCATAGGTGTAAACTACACCATGTTCAAGGTGGAGATCATGTCCAATGAAGACCGGGAGTGGCACGAATCTTTTTCCCTGGTGCTGGGTCCAGATGATCCGGTCGAAGCTGTTCTTGGAGATACCAGCACTGCAGTTGTGACCATTTTGGATCAAGAGGCAACAGGGAGCTTGATTCTACCAGCTCCTCCTGTGGTGAGTTGCCCTTTGGAGTGGGTGTGATTTAGAGCTCTTCAAGCACAGACTGAAAACCCCACTGGGGCTTCTGAATTAAAATCATGAGCTGCAATGATGGAGCGTGCAGGAAGGATTTTCTGCCTCTCCCCTCAGCCCCAGGTAAACGCTGCTGTCTTGTGTCTGTACAGGTTGTCACATTGGCTGATTACGACCGGGTGGAAGAAGTGACCAGGGATGGTGCTAAGAAATCCCCTTCCCCAGGCTACCCACTCATCTGTGTTACTCCCTGTGACCCTCATTTCCCCAAGTACGTGGTCATGAAGGAACGCTGCAGCGAGGCTGGCATCAACCAGTCTTCAATCCAGTTCAGCTGGGAAGTCGCAGCCCCCACAGATGGGAATGGAGCAAGGTCACCTTTTGAAACCATCACTGACAACACACCCTTCACCAGTGTCAACCATAAGGTATGTGGTTAGGTGCTGGCACTGGCATGCCAAGCTGTGAGAGTGCGGGGCACACATCAATGCAAGTATGAACTGCTCTTCCTTCAGGCTCTCATTTTGCTGTATTACTACTTGTGTGACCTAAGACCTTTCTGTCTCTGGACTGTTTGTGTTCTGCCCCACAAACAGAATTAGTTTTCCTTTGGGGGCTCCCAGCTGCGATGTTTCAGCTGTTTTCAGGCATCCAGGTGTGTTTGTAGACCATGCCTACTAGTGTTCGAGTCAGAGACATTTCTGGTGGGTAGTGCACACTCTAATTGCACGGAGGTTAAAACCTAAAGTCTGCTTAGATCTGGAATTGTCATGAGACAGACGTGTGCTTCCATGGGGTTTTTTGTTTTCTTCTGTTGGCTTCAGAAAATGTAGCACTGTTCTTCACTGAGCCTGTGAAAAGCACCACTACTCTTGGTGTGGGAAGTAGCTGTGAACTCACTCAGACACTTCACTAAATCCCTGCTGGCAGGAGACAGATGGAGCCTGGCAGATCACAAGAGCTCAGGCTCCCTCTTCCCCTCTCTTCAGTATGTCTGGAAGCTGGAAAGCCCCCAATATACTCGATCATCTACCACAGCAGCCATTCACACCTGCATGACCAGGCAGACTTGGGCACACACGTACTCCTGGTGTGCCTTTGCCTGGGCCTCACCTCCGTGCTGCCTCAGAACACCAGGACAATGTGATTTTGCTGCACAGTCAGATGTCACAACACTGCTGTCTTTGACCTGTGTGCCTGTTTGTCCCTCTCATTCTCTGCAGGTGCTGGACAGCATTTACTTCAGCCGGCGGTTCCACGTGCGCTGTGTGGCCAAGGCTGTGGACAAGGCTGGCCATGTGGGGACCCCCTTGAGAAGCAACGTAGTTACCATAGGCACAGACAGTGCCATTTGTCACACTCCTGTGGTGGCAGGGACAGCCCGAGGCTTCCAGGCGCAGTCGTTCATCGCCACCCTGAAGTACTTGGATGTCAAGCACAAGGAGCATCCCAACAGGTATGAGCCTGGTCCTGCACCAGACCCTTCTGGAGTTACAGAGCTGGCTTGGGTCAAGAAGAGAATGTATCTCTCCGAGCCTTGTGATCCTCTTGAACGTCATTGGGTGCCCAGGGACCAAAGTGCAGATGTGCAAATGCAGCTGCTTCCTTGCCTGCCAGAGCTGCTTTTTCCTGCAGTCTCATTGGGCTCTTTGTTTCAGAATCCACATCTCGGTGCAGATTCCCCATCAGGATGGTATGCTGCCCCTCATCTCCACCCTGCCATTGCACAACCTCCATTTCCTTCTCTCCGAGTCAATCTACAGGCACCAGCATGTCTGCTCAAATCTGGTTGCCATCAGAGACCTCCGAGGCATCTCAGGTAATCTTTAAAGCCAACCTCTGTTTTCTGAAGTGCGTTCCACAAAGTTTAACTTCAATTAACTTTAGCTGGTAGGTTTAGAAGTTTGTTTTTTAGATTCTTACCCCATTCCTATAACATTTTCCTCTGTGCCGAGCCACGTATATTCAGTTTGCTCTCAAGGATAATGAAGGGAGGTCCCTAATATAACAAAAGTCATTGATGTGAAAATGGGACCTCAAGCTCTTTACATTCTGGAGTGATCCATGTCCTGTTGTCTCGTAATCCCAGAGGCAGGATTTCTGGATGAAGTGGCCTACGGCAGCATCGTCCTCGGCCCTGGCTACGACCGCCCTTACCAGTTTGACCCCACAGTGAGAGAGCCAAAGACAATCCAGCTCTATAAGCACCTCAACCTCAAGAGCTGCATCTGGACTTTTGATGCTTATTACGACATGACCGAATTAATTGATGTCTGCGGAGGCTCTGTCACCGCTGACTTCCAGGTGAGATGCCATATCCAAAACCCTTCCACGTGCTCCAGATGTTCCTCAGTTTTTTGTTTGTTGTGGCTTTTTCATTTTCATTTTTCCTTTGTTAACGGTCTGGCAAACCAAAGCCAGAAATATCCCTCTGTAAAAGAGCGACTCTCAGCTATGTCTCACTGCCCTCTCCTGGATAGATTGTACATGTAGACCCCACTTGAGCAAAGAACTCCTCTTCATTAGGTTCTCTCAAGGGTTTTGAGTGAAGTTGTGACCACGACTCCTTCTATATCACCACACCAGTGTCTCTTAGCATTTGCCCTTTATTTGAAATGCAGGTTCATTTCTCCTTTTTCAGGACATAACCAGGTGGATAGATGATGGCTGAGGAGCTAGGTCTCTTTAGCTTGGAATGGAAAGGACAGGTGTCAGGAGGATGAAGCTGGGCTCTTCTCAGTGACATCTGATGATAGGACAAAGGGCACTGGATGTAAGCTGTAGCATAGGAGGTTCCACATCAATATGAGAAAGAACTTCTTCACAGTGAGGGTGATGGAGTACTGGAATGAGCTGCCCTGGTGGGTTGTGGAGTTTACTTTTCTGGAGATGTTTAAAACCTGTCTGGACATGTTCCTGTGCAGCTTGATCCAGGTGGTCCTGCTGTGGCAGGTGTATTGGACTAGATGATCCTTTGAGATCACTTCCAAACCCTAACCTTCTGTGTGATTCTGTGATTCCTTTGACAGTGCATAACCACTGTTTCCGGGGTTTTATTGACAGGTGCGGGACTCCGCTCAGTCCTTCTTAACAGTCCATGTCCCACTCTACGTGTCCTACATTTATGTGACAGCGCCAAGAGGTTGGGCTTCTCTTGAGCATCACACAGAGATGGAGTTCTCCTTTTTCTACGACACTGTTCTGTGGAGGACAGGTAGGTCCAGGATAATTTGTTTCTTCTTTTTTTTTCCCTTTTTCCTGATTTTTGGACAGTCATCATGGTCCTGAGCATGAATAGAGCTCCCTGAGTGTCTCTATTGGGAGTTCTCTCAACTGCTTCTGGAGCTACATGGGCTGGCAGAGCCTACTTGGGGACCAGCTTGGCCCTGTGGCCTCCCTGGTGACTCTCTTCTTGTCGTGCTGTGCAGGGATCCAGACAGACAGTGTTCTGTCTGCCCGGCTGCAGATCATCAGGATCTACATCCGTGAGGACGGCCGGCTGGTTATCGAGTTCAAGACACAGGCCAAGTTCAGAGGTGAGAACATTAGTCCTGAGCAGAGTAAATCACTCTTTCCATGGGGAGTCCCTCTGTGCTGCGACATGCAGCAGTGGGGTTCCCAGTACTCTGTGTCTCCTCCTTGTCCTCCCCCCAGGACTTTTTGTAATGGAGCACCACAGCCTGCCAGATGTCAGATCTTTTTTAAGGACTCCAGACCACCTGGGAGGAATCAAATTTGACCTGCAGCTGCTGTGGAGCGCCCAGACTTTCGACTCTCCCTACCAGCTCTGGAGAGCAACCAGCTCCTACAACAGGTGAGGGCCATGGGTTCAGCCACCTTCAGCACATTTGTCTTCAGCAAGGAATGTGCCTGTACTTAGCAGCAGTGGAGCAGCTTTAAATCCAGGAGTTGCCCTTTCAGCAGACTCTGCAATAACCTGGAGCAGTCAGGATGCAGCTGCATTCGAGGGCTCAGAGCCACTAGAGCTTACTAGGAGCTGCTGTCTGGGCTGACAATGCTCCTCTGCTGGTCAAATGGATCACCACAGGTCAGATTTGTCCTCCCTGTGGCTGCTGGAGTAGATGGAAGTTTCTGAGATGAGGTGGAGTTGCTGTTATGAACTTTGTTGTGCCTCGACTAGATGATCTTTCAAGGTCCCTTCGAATCCCTCATGTTCTCTGATTCTGTGCATAGAGGATGGTGAATGTTGAACACATCAACTGGGTGAACAGTTGGAGTCTCAGTTAGTTGACCACAGCATCTCCTGCTTCCTCCCAGGAAGGACTACTCCGGAGAGTACACCATCTTCTTAATCCCCTGTACTGTGCAGCCCACACAGCCGTGGATAGAGCCTGGAGACAAGCCCCTGCCCTGCACGGCTCATGCTCCAGAGCGGTAAGGAGCCCCATCATAGGCTGGAGGACAGTTTTGGCCCACTTGGGTTGTTCCTGTGGTCCCAGCAGGAAAAGGGAGAGGGGAGGAACCCGCACATTGGCTCAGGAGTCCAGGAGCACCTCAAGGCCATGAAAGATTGGGCTGGGCTGGTGGTTGGGGTGTTCCAGACAGTCCGTGGCACGTGATGGTTGAAAACCACTGTAGTATGGGCTGCTGGACTATCAGTAGTAGAGCAGGAGGGAAAAAAGGTGAAGCAGACGGTGCATGTCGCCAGCACGGAATGTCAGATGTGTCCAAACCTCTCCTCTTTCCTCTCTTAATTCTAGGTTTTTGATCCCAATTGCCTTCCAGCAGACAAACCGTCCCGTTCCTGTTGTCTACTCCCTAAACACTGAGTTTCAGCTCTGTAATAATGAAAAGGTGTTTCTGATGGACCCCACCAAGTCCGAAATGTCTCTGGCAGAAATGGACTACAAAGGGGCTTTCTCAAAGGGTAGGATTTCATTTCTTCCAGGGGTAAACCCCAGACTTGACTTTGCCTCTTCTACGGCAACAGATGGCATTTTGAGCACCTTACAGCCCCGTATCAGCACAACCAGCCAAGAACACACCAATTAAAACCCCTCAAAGCTCAGAGCCATGAACAGTTCACTACACTGGGCTCTAACAGTGGTTCTGTTGTTGAACCGGGGGAACTTAACCCACTTGTTTTTTCCTCCCAACCTCCCCAGGGCAAATCCTGTATGGCCGTGTGCTCTGGCACCCTGAACAAAACCTAAACGCCGCTTACAGGCTGCAGCTGGAGAAAGTCTACCTGTGCACGGGCAAGGATGGCTACGTTCCCTTCTTTGACCCGACGGGCACTGTCTATAATGAGGGACCCCAGTATGGCTGTATCCAGCCCAACAAGCACCTCAAACACCGATTCCTCCTCTTGGTGAGTTTACTGCTGTGGTCAAAACCCTGCTGGTGCCCTGTTGGTTTTCTGTTTGGCCTCCAGAACCCCACAACACCTCACAGAGTCTCCAGGCAGACCCTGCCACTTGTGCCTCTGTGCCACCCCATTAAAACAGGAGCCACTGGTGTCTCTGCAAAACAATTCCCTGCTCTGGGAAGCTGTGACATTCCGCTTGCTTTGGGTTTTCTCCCAGCTACAAACCGATTGTGATTGGAAAGGGATGAGAAGCAAAACGTGATGGATTACTTGCAAACCACCAAGGCAGTCTTTACCCCTGAGTATTTCTCAAACAAAACCAAAAAAAGTCTAAAATTGCACCAAATTTGTTAAATTTCCCTCAATCTCTGCCTTAAAGTCTGGAGTGTAGCAGTAGACACGGGATGTTTGCTTTCTAAACCACCAAAGCTGGTTTCTGATTTCCAGGACCGCAAGCAGCCCGAAGTAACGGATAAGTATTTCCATGACGTGCCTTTCGATGCCCACTTTGCGTCCGAGCTGTCCGAGCTGCACTTGGTGAACAGCATGCCTGGAGTCGATGGCTTTACCCTCAAGGTGGATGCTCTCTACAAGGTACTTACTGAGTCATCTCAGGACTCCAAAACTCCAGTACAGAAAACGGACATGAGAAATTTATTCCAGTGATTTTACGGTGGATTTTTGTTCCCAAAGCACTTGGGAAAGAAACTCTTAAAAAAAAATCATGATTAATGTTCGTGAGTTAATTGTTGCATTTGCCAGAGACAGGCAAGAGGAATGAGCACCTCACATGGTGATAAATATTATTGCTCATAAATACACAGAATCACAGAGTTACTGAGGCTGGAAAAGCCCTCTGAGCTCATCTACCCCAGCCTACAGCCTAACATGACCACATTGGCCAGACCAGGGCACTAAGCGCCACAGCTAGTCTGTCCTTAAACACCTCCAGGCATGGGGACTCCACCACTGCCCTGGGCAGTCCATTCCAGCTTCTGATCATCCTTTCCATGAGGAAGGGCTTCCTAACATCCTGCCTAACCCTCCCCTGACATCTTCAGGCCCTGCTCTCTCATCCTGTTGCTAGTTGCCTGGGAGAAGAGCCCAACCCCCACCTGACTACAACCTCTCTTCAGGTAGTTGTTGAGAGGGAAAAGGACCCCTTGAGTCTCCTCCCAGCTAAACACCCCCAGCTCCCTCAGCCTCTCCTCATCAGACTTTCCTTCCAGTCCCCTCATCAGCCTCATTGCTCCTCTGGATCTGCTCCAGCTCCTCAATCTCTTCCCTGAAGTGAGGGGCCCAGAACTGCCCCCAGGACTCAAGGGAAGGCCTCACCAGTGCCCAGCGTAGGGGCAGAATTACATCTCTAGTCCTGCTGGCCACACTATTGCTGATACAACCCAGGATGCCATTGGCCATCTGGGCACCCTGCTGGCTCCTGTTCAGCTGGTTGTCAACCAGTTCTGCCAGGTCCCTCTCTGCCAGGCTGCTTTCCAGCCACTCATTCCCTAGTCTGTAGCTGCAGGGGATTATATGGCCAAAATGCAGGACCCTGCCCTTGGCCCTATTAAACCTCATCCTGTTGGCCTCCAATCTGGATTGATCCAGATCTTTCTGCGGTGTCTTCCTATGCAGATTTGTGTGAGAAACAAGAAGTGGAACCAGCTCTGCCTTGATGTGACAAAATGACTTGATCCAAAAGCCGTAGTTAAAAATTCCTCTGTCTGTGTGTGTTGTCCCTTTCTTAAAGGTGGAAGCTGGACACCAGTGGTACCTTCAAGTCATCTACGTCATTGGCCCGGAGAGCATGGCTGGGCCTCGCGTCCAGCGATCCCTCACTCACAGCTGGAAACGCAGCCGCAGGGACTTGGTTGACAGCAACAGGAGGTTGATGCTGGACGATTCCTTAATCTATGACAATGAAGGTGACCAGATCAAGAATGGCACTAACATGAAGTCGCTCATCTTGGAGAGGGAGGAAGCTGCCATCGCAGCCTCCTTATCTCAAACGGGCACTTCCTTGGGGAGCGCCTTTGCTGTCGTCACTCTCCTGGTGCTGGTGCTTTCAGGAGTTTGTGTCCTTGCTAGGAAGTGTCGGAAGATGCGGAGGAAGCGAGAGGCTGCCAGGACCACCCCTGAGGAGCATCCCCTGAACACCAAAGTGGAGCTGCCCAGAGTTTCTGGGAAGGCCCTGGACAGCCACTATTGCACCGTGAGGAACATTAATATATTGAGGGAAACAGGGAGCATCTGTGAAGGGAAAGGCAGGAAGGTGAAGCAGGTGAACTTGGAAGTCAAAGTCCACAGCAATTTGCACGATGGAACAGAAGTTTAGCAGAGCAAATGATTTGATTTGGTAAAAAGCTTTTTATAAAATTTAAAAAAAATATATATATAAAAAAAGCTAAGAAAGTTAAAGCTGGTATTTTTGTACTCCTGGGAGAAGGAGGGGCAGCTCTAGCTCATCTCTGCTCCTGGCTGAGCCACCTTGTTGCACAGCGGTGCATAGCTCTCCATCTACCCTTCAGCACGCCTCCGGCTCTGCCGCTTCCCCAAGGGTGGCCCAAGGAGCCCAACACCTCCTTCAGCAGCATGGAGAGGAGTCCCAGGTCTGTGGTGCTGCATCATGGGGATATTGTACACCCTTGGCATGGAGGGGTGGCTCTGTGTCAGCCTGTGGGGGCAATGGGAACCCTGAGCAGGCAGGGCTTGAGGTTGGTTCCTTATGTTACTGGGGATTAAAGCAAGAAAAGCAGTATCTCCTTGTTTACTACTCAAGGCAAGATGCCTTGGGCTGCTTCTTGAAACGGGGCAGAACCCTGCTGACAACCAAACTGCAAACCTGGTGCTTAAGTATTTTGGGGTTGAGGAGTGCTCATTTTGTGGTGGTACTAGCTGTGGGGATGGGGTGAGGGGTGGCAGGGACTCAAATTGTCACCCGCGGTGCTGATTGTCCTGTCTCACACAGCGGAGAATAAAGTTTGACTCTCAACATGACGCCCAGTGTGATTGGGAGGTCTTTTCGTTGCTCGTCTATGCCATTCTGCAATGCATGTGAATGACCACCAGGTGGCGCTGCTCGTTGCGCTTCTGCTCCGCGTCCGCCAGGGGGCGCAATTCCGAACCAGCGGCGTGGGCTGCGCACTGTGGCACCGCGTCCGCCAGGGGGCGCCAAGGCGGCGCCGGCGCTGAGAGCGAGGGAGGCGATCGCAGCGGCTGTGGTTCAGAACGGGTTCGTGAGGCCGTTCCGGGCTCGGGGCGCTTCTCCAGGAGGACTCCGAACTCCTCTACGGGAGGCTGCTGGGGCTCCTTCCTCGTCGTGGCTGCTCCTGGAGCCGAGGGAGCCCCCGCATTGGGCCCGGTTGTCCCGGATCTCAGGCAGCTTCTGCCCAGCTCGTTCTCGGGGCGGCTGCTGGCAGGACGGGCTGTTCCAGCCTGTAGCTGGGGATGGGCCCGGGGAGAGAGCTTGGACTGGGCAGTGTGGGAGCTGCTGCTGCTGGGGGTAACTGGCTTCCACTTGAGTTCAGCCTTTTGGCCCTGCCTGGCATAATCCTCAGAGCCTGAGAAGTGGAGCAAGGCCTGCGGGCAGCTCTGAGCTCTGCGAGGAGTTTTTATTTTAAAACTTGACTTTTAAGCTCAGGTGCTGTGGCGGGGAGCAGAGGCCGTTTGAGACGCTCCCCGAGCTCCTGCAGCCGCGTCAGTGGGATGATGAGGCCAGGCACAGGGAGGAACGAGAGCCGTCCCAGTGCTGCTGGTCCTGGCAAGTGATGGTGGTCCTGGCAGGATGGGGAGGACCTGCCCAGTGAGGTAAGTGCTGCGTGTATGGCAGCTCTTGGGGCGGGCTCTGAGGGTTCCCAGTGCTGTCTTAGTGTGGGTGTCAGTGTGTGTCCTTTAGAGCACTGTGGGGTCAAGGGCCTGCACCTGCCTGGGCAGGGCCCCCCATTGAGTGGGGATGTTTTAGAGGATTCTGGCTATGAGGGTGATGGCCAAAGTGCAGCAGGGTAACACAAGTTGTAGTTGAAGAACAAGAGAGTTACTTTGCAGCCTGCATCAGTGATAAATCTGTGTGAAAGCCAGAGGAACCCAGATACGTGTCCTTAATAACAGGATTAACAGGAGCAATGACCAGTTGCAGCCAGCCTTGTGGGCTGGAGACCAGCCAGGAGGGCCAGAGTGAGAAAGGACAAGAGAGGGATGCCAGTGTGTAGGGAAGACTCATCCCATGGTGGGACACAGATGGGAAGGCCATTCCCAGTGAGGTGGATGGCTCCCTTGTCAGTTAGGGCTGGGCCACAGGTTCTGGGGTGTTTCTGGCTGTGAGGGGAGTTTGACGAGCTGTTGGAGTCTGGCCTACACTGGCACTAGAGTGGTGCCAGCCCTAGTCAGGAGCTGCTGATTACAGGGTGGCATGGCTTCAACCCGATTCTAGCTGCTTTGTGATTCCTCTCTCCCATATCAGGGTTTTTCTGGACAGCAGCTCCTGGGGCTCTCTGGGTTGGACCACACTTCTAGAAGATTATTGTCTCATTTTCTGGCACAGAGGAACCCCAGCCCTGCCAGAGACCAGCAAGCAGTGTGGAGCCCCAGGTGGAAGCTACCCCTGTCTGCACACACCCAGGATGCTACAGTGTGGCTGTGGGTGGCTTCTTTGAGCATTGGCTCTTATTTTTTATTGATTTGGTTTATTTGTTGGTTTGGGTCCCTGTTTCCTGCAGGTCCAGTGCCTGGATTGGTGCATTTGGCAATAGCCCTGGATCATTTCATCACTGTTTTGTTTCAGGTCCCGCTCATTTAAAGCTTCAGGTTGGTTGTTTCTGTTCTTTTTTCTTCCAGGTGCAGCTTATGGATTGAGTTTGATTTTAGCTCCAGCTCACTTGCAATTACTGCTTCTGCCCTGGTTGTAGGTTCCCCCGGACACCTGCAGTTTGTGGATGCTTCAGCCTGAGCTCATTGTTTCTCTTTTAGGTCTTTCAGGTGCAGCTCCTGGATGGCTTCAGCTGGGTTTCTGCTGCAGCTGGTTTCTACCTGCACTGAAGTATCATCTCCAGTTTAGCTGATTTCCAGTTTCAGCTTGGCTGTGGTTCCAACTCAGTAACTGCTTCTACCTCCAGCCAATTCAGTTTCATCAGTCCTGTGCTTGTTCAAAGGTTCTTGGTGAAGCTGTGTAACGGGTTGAAACTAAGAAAACTGGTTTGCTCCCAGGTTTTAAGGGGAAAGGAAACCAAAGCAGTCAGGTCTCAGTGAGATCTCGGATAAATTTGCCAGACA
>JAOXOE010000405.1:10645642-10682021 GCA_028565055.1 Phoeniculus purpureus | reverse complement strand
GATGTGGAACCTCCTCTGTTCCAGCTCACACCCATTGCCCCTTGTCCTATCATTGGGTGCCACTGAGAAGAGCCTGGCTCCATCCTCCTAACACCCACCCTTTACTTCCTTATAGGTCAAACTCATCCAGCTCTTTTCCTTTTATGTGTTCCCCAGCAAAATGCACTTCAGGAGCACTTTGATTTAATTTCTTCTATAGTTTAAGGGGTTCAAGTGTTCTGCTAAAGTGTCTGTCAAGGTGGCCTTGATCTATTTGAACCTAAGATACCGGAGAAGGAAGTTTCTTAGTTGTTTTACTTGTGAACTTCAAACATTTTGTTGGTAACTTGAAGGAGGCCTACCTGATTGATATTTTAAGAGACATGGCAGGATGATGGTGCTTCAGCATGGCCAGAGGCAAGTTAATGCATTTAGGAACAGCCAAGGGGAACCCTGCTCATGTGGTGGGTATTTATTTTATGAAACTCTTCCGTCCATCATTTGTGACCTTCTTTATTTCTTGCTCTGGGGAAATTGAAGGAAAAAAATTAGAAGGGAAGGACTTTTTCCCACCTGCCTTTACTGGGAACACCCAGCTCATTTACAACCTTTTCCTGTGGGTCGTGGTCTCTGCTGGCTGGTGTGACTGGCCGTATGAATACAGAGAAATTATGACGGTGTAAATTGGATGCAAGATGAAAATTACAGAGGTTATAAGCTTGTACCACATTACAAACACAGCTTGCAGTAACAAGCTGTGCAGCGTTCCAGCTCCTGGGAGGATTAATTACAGCTGGTAGCTGTGACAGCTAAATCAAGTACCTATAATGTTATGTAAACTTCATTAAACAAACTCTGGAGCAGCACTGTAATCTATGAGAAATGGGGTAGGATGACTAGGGTAGGAAAGAAAGATGCTTTGCAGGAAGTTTAAAAAAAAAAAGCCCTTCACTCTCTAAATCCGTTGAAGCAATTTCTTCTACCTCTTACGCTTTAATGGTAGAGTTTTAAACCACAAGCTTTTAAACTTCTTATCTAGTAAAGCCTTGGTAGCCTGAATTAGTAACAACTTTCTGCTACTGTCCACTGAGTTTCTCTTAGTCAGCAAGTCTTGTTTTATCTGATGTGGTAGATCCTTCCCAATATTCTGTAGCTATCTGTATTCAATCTGTTCTTTCTGGCTTTCAGAAATTGGAGAGGAGAAAGCACAGAAGACCAGCTTTGTCATTGCTGCAGTGGTTGCTTATGGTACAGGGCTTACAGGAGACTTTGATTCTACCTTGGGTTCACGTTCTAAAAGTGAAGCATTTCTGTATGTTGATGTTATCAGCAATATATTCTAATTTAAAGTCCAAGGAATGCAATTTAACTGAGTGAAGGTGTCATTTAGTATTGCATCAAATCCTTGGGAACAGTGTGCTGCTGCAGCAAAGGGTGGTCACATCTTCCCCTGCCTCCCTCAGAGGCGGAAGCCTGAATCAGGAAAAAAGCTACTAATTCTCTGCTGCTTTAGCAAGTTGAGCGTGCTCAGCAGAGCACCTTCAGGTTTCCCTGAATGGCAGTGATGATGCTGGGAACCAGGGCACAGAGGAGGACGGGTCAGGGGAGAGAGTTCACGGGAGAGGCCATAGTGGGATTAGCTCATCTGGAACTCAGAATTTGACCCTTAGCAACTCACATATTGCAGTAGTGAGGAACTGAAAGGCCAATTAAGTTAACTAAGCTTTTCTTTACCAGACAGGGAGAATTAACCGAGGAGGAAAAGCCAAGCAGGTTGTGTTTGGATTGTTTTCTTTCCTATTTTAACTGTGACAGCTCCCCTTGACTTAGGGAATAACACGGCACATTTTGATGCTAATGACGGTTTTTTAAAATGCGTTTTTGTCTTTAAATTTAGTCTTCTTTAAGGAACTTAAGACTAGATGACCCACCTGCCACTAGGGGAATATAATTTGTCATAAAAGGCTGCAATATTCCTTTTTGTTGTCTTTTCAAAGCTGTTACACTAAAGGGGACCTTCAGCCCTGCTCTGAAAACACTTTGTAGTGGATTATACAGGCTTCAGGCAGTATGGAAAACAGCAACCAAATGCTACCTGTTCCTTCCCTCCCTCACTCTCCTCCCCGCAAGTATGGCCCTGAAAGTCCCTCTGTTTTGTGTCCTGAGTATGATTAAACCTGAGTAGTTTTACAAAAGTAATGAGTGGGGTATCGGTGGGATTTCAGATGACTGCAGATGGTCCTGAGCTTTAGCCAAAGCAAAGATGAATTCGGGTTTTTTCGTTTTTCTATCACTGTTTTCCCCATGGCTGACTGCTGTGACGCCTATTACTGGCTGCAGGCCCTGGTTTGGGACATCTCTTCTAACTCATGCTCAGTTCTGCAGCCTTCACTCCTCTTCCCTTGAACTTTTCCACTCAGACTTTTTATGGCTGTGTCATTTCTGTGCGTGCGTGCATGAAATGATAAACTGCTTTGGCAGCCTTTTTCCCAAGGGGACGAGGGAAAAGCCTTCTATTTGTTTTCACGGCGCATGGCACCGCGGTGTTCTGCAGTGTTAGTGTGAGGTCTCCAGACATGACCGTAGGACAGATTGCTCTTAAACAAGCCTCTTGCTGGGCAGAGAGTGTCCCTGTGTAATCATTACTTCTTCTAAAGCTGACATAAAATGATACGCTTCTGAGCTTAACAAACAATAAAATCCTTGTTTGCAAGTGTAGGAGGTAATAATTGTTTGAACCACTGTCTCTTGCCTATAACCACTGGCTAGTACTTGACTTCAATAAGCGTCGAGGACAGAGGTGGTTTTATGTGGGAAAAAGAATTTTAAATGCTCCTAAGATTACAAAAAACGCAAGACTGCAAGTTTTCAGAGCAAGATCTGCAATAAATAACTTTTGAAACTGTGGCCATTGTTTCTACATGGTCTGAGCATTGGGTGGTTTAACTAGCAGTGCTGTTTTCAGATTCTAAGTTATGCAGAGGTTATAATGATTGAAGAGTCTTTTATTTAATTTCCTTTGTAAAGAAGTGCAGCTTTCTGTCCTCTACAGGGACTGTGTAGTTTGATGAAGTATCACTAAAGAAGCTCAATTAAGTCCCACTGTGGAGTAGCACAAAACATGACCTAAGGCCATGGAGAGGGAAAACCGCTGCATTTCATATGCATATGGACAGTTAAATTGCTCTCCAGACTTATGTGTATGGTTATGTGTAGTTTTGTTTTAGGAGTAACAAAACCACACTGATTAAAGGTAGAGTGATGTAGCAGCAGGAAGGAAGGATCCAATTCCAGCAGTCCAGAAGTTCACAAAGACAGAGAGGAAAGATAGATCAGTAAGTGCAAACATTGTTTCCTGCATTTCTTTTTTGTGATGTGCTTTATACCTAAAATAAGGATTAGGGGGAAATAGGAATGAAAAGCTAGTTTAGACACTGGTAGGACACCTGGTAGGGTTGAATAGCGCATGCCAGAACCTTTTCAGCAAATGTTAGTGGCTGGTCGCAGGGGACCTAGGATGAAATTATGCTTCTTGCTTTGTGGCACAGCTGTAAAACCTCAATCAGATGAAGTTGTTTGATCCTGGGGAGCGCTGACACGGTATGTGGGGCTTTGTGACTGACCTGCTTGCTAAATGCCATCACTAAAAGTACCAGCCATGTTCATAATTGTCATGTAACTGACAAATGATGTTCAGCAAACCTGGAAACATTTGGTTTGTCTCCTGGCTGGTGTCAGCTCAGTGAATTTTGCACCCAGCCGGCATTTTCTGAAACGGCACTTGCATCTCAGCCCCACTATGTAATGTTATTTTGGGACTTGGGGAATCTCCCTCCTTGGCTGCTGGAGAAAAAAGCTTCCAAAGAAAAAGACTTTGGTGGCTTGAAAACATTTGAGCATTGAGCAGCTGTGACAACTGGCAAAACAATCCCAAACAAACAGTACAGACAGAGTTTCACATCTGTCAAGACTGAAAGCAAAAGGTGGAACCTGTGACAGCTGTTTTTGGTGTTTAGGACTTGGAACACCTTGTCTCCTCCTTGATCAGGGACCAGAGCTGATCTTGCTTAGGGTTAACCATTATGAAGTGATGGGCTGAGGTTATTTATTTTGCACATGGGAAACTATGTGAAGTCCAAGAGATGTTCTTCTGCAGATGTCCTGAAAAGAAGAATTCCTGGGGAATTCCTTGAGTTTATGATCATATCTTTGATACCTTTTTCATTCCTGTTCCTTTGAATTACCTGTATCTTTGAGAATTGTGCTTGCTCGGGAAAGTTACGTTCCAAGAAGAGCATTTTCTTGTACTGAAGTTAATTATTCACAGAAATTGAAGAGTTGATTCTGTCTTTTTGTTCTCATATGAAATTCTCAGGGGTATTCGTGGTAACAGAAAAATCTTGTGTAGACCTCACTTAGTTTTTCACCAGTTCTCCCTGTGAAAGATAACCCCTGTTAAATCTTGCTAAAAGCAGGGATTTTCCTGATTGTGAAGAGCAAAACCTCATGCTCTTCTTATCAGAAAGGAAACATTGCTTTTAGGTGACTGAAGAACAGGTCAGTCTTACTGAAAGCAGAATAATCCCTTTGCATTGAATCAAATCAAGCTGTCTTGTGTTTTGAGACTTCTCCTGGGTGTGGGTAAGGTTCAGAAACCTTTGTGTCCTTTGTAGCTATTACTGGGCATAAAGCAAGAGAGCATCTGAGAGAGCTTCTGTATCTCACAACTGTCATCTCTGGGGATAAGCTGCATAAACTCTTGGAGATGTGGGTTAATTCTGCCCATCAGGCACCCTTTCTTTAATTTGGGTCCTGCTGTGGGTCTCTTTCTTTTGCAAAGCTCTCACTGAAATATTATCTAGGCATTTCAATTGAATATCATAAATTTTACCTTCGTTGTCATTCATTCTTGTTCCCCAGCTTGATATTTTGTTAGCAGACCCTACGTCTGCTTCTCATGAGGTACATTTTATGATGGAATTACTAAAATACGTTTACATTTGTGTCTTCTTCAGGTGTCCACTAAGTGTCTTATTTTGGGATTTTTGCTGATGCTGGCATGTGTAGGGTTAGATTTTGGCAGGAGAAGAGGTTTTCCCCTTATTTTTTGTCTCTCTTTTTTTTTTTTTTTCTGGAAAAAGAATTTGTGCGAGAGGAGAGGGTTCCGTAGTAAGATGGTTAGCTGAGCTTATGCTTGACAACCAGCTGTCACTTGGATGTCTCTGTATCTGGTGTTGCCACCCTAAACTTCATATTTTCCTATAGATATTCTTGATGTGGGACAGTTTCTTCCACAGAATAACTGTTGGCACCATGCACAGGCAGATAACTGCGTAGTACTGAAATATTGCAGACCTTTTAGGATTGTATTCTTGCAAGTGGATGAGTGCCAAAGAACCTTCTAAGCTCTGTTCGTACCAGAAGGAGGTCAGTAAAGACTGCACCTCTGGCTTCAGCAGGTTGGTTCTTTTTTTCTTGCTTTAAGACACTAAAGTAAATTTTCTGGCCTTCTGGGTAAACCTGGTCTTAATTTGCATCTCTCTTACCTGCTTTTGACTACGAGAAGTATAAATGAAAAGCAATTAGAAAAGGGATGTTTCTGATGAGGTTTTTTACAGTAGAGCTAATGCTGGGAGCACAAACTTTTAAAGAAGGAGGGTCCTCTGTGTGTGTTCTACAAGCCTGAGTAACTAGGAGGGTTTGATGGGTCTGATTAGACACCGGAACCTATTTTGTAGCTTTGAGCAACAGTGAAATTACTGTTGGCTCTGACACATTTTTTTTCCCAGCTCTGCATGGTGGGAGGTAACAAGCCATGTCTGCTGCACACAAATGGAAGTAAAACCAGCCTCAGAGTCCTGGGAATTGCTGCTTGACTGAGAATAACCTATAACCATGGGATCTGTTGAGAGAAGAGGAGCTGGGTTATTCTGGGGGCTCTGCAGACACTCTGGGGAGAAGCTGTCTCTAAGCATTCAGCAGTCCTCAGTCAGCAGGAAATGGTGTTGCAGACAAACCTACCCTGTTTGACCAGCCTCAGCTCACAGTTGAGCAGTGCATTTCTTCTTCAGCATGAATTTGCAGAGCATTTCCTCAGATGAACTGATGAGTCTCTGTTTCAGCATTGACAAACAGGTATCATAATGAATGTTACAAGTCCCTACAACTGCGGTCGATGCGATGCGTTTAATTGCATGTTTCTGCAAGTAAATGACCTCTAGATATCATGTAAAGGAATTAAATCCTAATGGCCTGACCATATAACACAAAGCCCCATGACAGTTGGATGGATGATAATGGTTCCCTCCGTGGCTGGAGATATAAGCAGACACTTCACACACCATTTTCTCTGCACCCATGCTTTACCTCTGCTTGTAATTGAAGGATTACTTATCCTGAGTTTCACCAGAAGAGAGAAGAAAAGAGGAAGCCTGTACTTGCTCATGTGTCTGTAAAACACTGAACACACAAAGATCAAGTAATTGAGGCAAGCCTAATGTTTATTCAAGGGCATGTCTAGAGCCCCCTATCCTTAGCCAGACTGAAGGTCAGTTTGCCTGGAGGTTAGGATGAAACAAGATGATTGCAGACCAGAGACTTCTTAAAATTTGTTTATCTGCAGGAGGATCAAAGTAGGGCAAGGTACAGCTTTGATGCAGGGTCAAACATGGGTTTTATTAAGTGCAGCTTTTGGTTTTGATTCATTAGCTGGAAGCAGAGGGAGGAGAGCTTGACCGGGTCAACACCAACAGGTAAAGAATCCTCTGGGAAAAGACAAAAATTGAACAGTAGAGTGAAAGGTGCAGAACTGCACTTTTTCTCTCATAACAATGAGAGTAACGGCTTTATTTCTAGATTGCTTGTTGATAGATACTAAAATGACCTTCAGAAGGGCAACTGTCTGCCTTTATCTGGTCCAAAGTTAGGAAATTTGGGAAGACCAAGCAACTTGCGTGACAGTGCACTGGTAAATCATAAATGGCATCATTAAACAAATGCAAACAAATCCAAACTTCCACAGGCAGCTCAGTTTGGGCTACTACTCTTGCCTTCCTTTGAATTTGTGCAATTTGCTGTTGCCTTGGAGCAATGGACAAGGTATGAGTGTTGTATGCGACAGGCTGCTCCTTTTAGGATGTTCATCTTGCATAAATTGCTTCTCTCAAGCCTTTCTATTAAATTTAAATGACATCTGGAAGGAAGAGACTTGCCAATCCCATCACTCTGAAATATTAAAGTTGTTTTACATTACGTTGACATAGCTTAAATCAAAATCTCAGGTCTTGGGATAGGACGTGTGACCCGCTAAAAATTAGAGCATAGCATCCACAGGAGATGTTTTAGAGAGAAAAGATAAGAAATACTGGTTTTTTACCCTAAATGCGTTTGAACTTTACATTGTCCTTCTTGTGTTAAGCTGGTTGCTGTGACTCTTCACTCTTGTAATGCATGGGTTTTGCATCAGCAAAGTGGACAGGTTTAGTTCTGCCTTATGACTAAAATGGCATCTCCTTTCAGAAAGAGAGACTTTTAAAGGTTCAGAGAATTTGTCACTTGAAAAATGTTGGACATTTGAATAATGAAACACCACCAACATGGCAAAGTTTGGAAAAGTTACAGAAAGCAGCAGAGTCGACCAATGAAATGACACAAGTGAAGGGCAGAAGTTGTTAAATGGTCAAAAATTAAGAATGTAATGCATGGTGGCAATAAGAAATGAAAAGATAGTGGTGAGAAGAAAGGAAGGAAGGGCTTGTTGTGGACACAGCGTAAGGCTGCATTAACATTCTTAACACTTTCATTGTCGGGCAGTCAGTGTGATCTTCTCTTATCCCCTACTGCGTTGTAGGAACCATGTGCTGGTGATTCTTAGCTGGACAGTATGTGCCAGTCTCTTTTTTTCACCTTGACCGTGGCTTGAAGAGCCTGATGGACACTCTGCTCTCTTTCCGCCCCATGTTTTTTCTTTCTTGCTTGCTGCACGACGTATTTTCATGATGCGGACCCAGTAGGTAAGTGCAGCTGTAGTAATGACTCTGCCACAGATTTATACTGGGTTAGTTAATTCTCTTCCTAGAGATAAGACTCTTTTCTAAAGGTCTGTTTTCACAGTGAAAATTGAGGGGTGGGGAAGGGTGGGGTGGACGCGATGTGACTTGCGTGTGTAACTCCTGGGCACTTTAATCTCAGTGTACTGTGTCTGCAGACGTGGGAGTGGTCCCCAGGTTAATCTTACAGTTAAGAACAGTAAAAAAATCACCGTGTTGGCTTTTCAAACCATGTGTGCTCTCAGCCAGGCTCCTAAGTTCTGTATCTGTTCCTCTTCAGGGGATGGGAAATCTGGGACAAAAAGGAATGTTTTATCCCTCAGTAGTTGGTTTTGGTAACCCTCCCTGTTGCTGTGCAGGTGCAATTTCTACCTTTTCTCTTGACAGAGGAGATTGCATTGAACTTTTTGGTTAAGGAAGGATGGCAGGGACACTGACCTGCACAAGAAATGGGCTTGTTTAGGCTTGTTGCCCGGTAATTGGCGATGGCTACATTTATGATGGCTTCTTTCAGGCTTTCTTGGCTTGCAGAATAAACTCATAAACTCGTACCTCAGGCCCCAGAGCTTGAGAGAGAGATTAACAGCAGGGTTTAAACACCTATAGGGTGAATTTAAAGTGCAGTATTTACAGCAATATAGAGGAGAGCAGTGAAATACTTTAATGTTCCCAAGCCACTGAAAAACAACCTGTCTCACCATGCCTGTACATTAGGGCAGTTTCTTTCCAGAGCCATGAAGCATCTGCCCATAACCATCCCTCAGCAGATTCCTAACCCATTCAGTAGGGAGGACAGCTCCCTAAAGAGGGTTTCATGTGCCATTTTTCCCCTGAATCTCTTCATTCTTCCTGGAAGCTGTGAATGTTATGGGCAGCCATCAAGGCATAGGATGGCTTTCTCAGAGAAGATGCAGATTAAAAAAACCCCTAAAAATCATGTCAGAATCCAGCAGGAATAAACAGAAGAGAAACTGGAAGAGAAGAGTTGTTACACCATATCACAGTGTCATTATGAAATTTGTAATGAGGCAGCAATTATTTCTATCTGAGCATGAAGCAGCATGACAAGAATCAGCTCACACCGTGTTAATGAGCAATCTCCAAGCTGGCAGATACCCACGGCAGCACCAAGAGTGATGTGCTGAAAGCCTTCTGCTCATCTTGTCAATGCCTGAGGCTTTATACCCAAGAGGTGTGCTTTTGGAACACTTTATCAAGGAAACAGAATTTAAAAGGTTAACAAAAAGCAAATTATAATTGATCACAGATTAGGGATTGGAAGGGACCTTGAAAGATCATCCAGTCCAATCCCCCTGCCACAGCAGGATCACTTAGACCAAGTGTCACAGGAACGTATCCAGATGAGTTTTAAATGTCTCCAAAGAAGGAGACTCCACAACCCCATGGACAGCCCCTGCTACTGCTCTGTCACCCCTGTTGTGAAGAAGTTCCTCCTCATAATAATCAGCCCTTTCTCCGTTAAACATTTCATTAAGCAGCTTCTCTAGAATAAGGCATCGCTGCAGTGAAGGAATAAAGCGCATTGATATCAAACTGTCTCCTTTTCAAACTGTGAGTGTCGGGGAGATTTAAAGACCACCCAGTCTGTTTTCAAGTCTAAATAAGTGCTTACACACTTGCTCTTTCTTACCCTTCCTGCTCCTGTCACTGTTACAGGCTTGTCATATAAATTGTGCCCAAGCTTCTACTAGAGGCTTGTTCTAAGCAGAATGTTAAGCACTGAGAAGTGGGTGAGAGAGAAAAATTGATGTGGTGTGAATGATGAGGTTATGGTAATGTTTGTCCCGTAGCTTGCTTCTGTTCTGGACAGCCAAATCTTTTTAAATGCGGGGTTTTTTTGCGGTTTGTATTTTATTTTCAGAGCAACTCCTCAGCATTTCTGAGGCATTTCTCAGCATGTCTGCCTGGCACTGTACTGCAAGAGCAGTTCACAGAATTGTGGCATTGTACGTACACATCAAAAAAACAAATATGCTTAACACAGGACTATAGGGCTTTAATTTTAAGTAAGGAATTTTCTGGCCACAACCTTCAGTTCTCCTGGATGATGCAAGCACAACTAACTCTTCCAGCACCAGCCCAAAGCCATCTGCAATTTATTTTGTGTCAACTGCTGCCACTTATCAGTGGATCATATGATTTATTTCTGAGTGATGGCCAATCATGCTAATTAACAGAGCAGCACTTCTGCTGCTGAGACCAGCCATGCCTTATTTTTTTCCCCCCTCTCTTATCTGTCTCAGGAGAGGGAGTTTAAAAGCCTTACACAATTCTTTCTTCTCCCTGCCTCCTTGAAGACTGATGGTTTGTGTTTCTTCTGACCACCCTTTCCAGCCTGGTAGGTATTTTTTGCCTTCACACACTCACTGGCAAAGGCTGCTCCCCTGCAGTCATTTCTCAGCATTTTTTTGCCTCTCCTCGCTCTTGAACCTTCGCTGCATTGCTGGATGCCAACTGCTTGGTGCCAGCCTGCAGCTGAGGATGCAGCCCAGATCTGTCTGATCCTGGTGGTGTTTTCAGTATCATAAGACAATCTCCCTTGATTTATTTTAGGGAAAATCCTGATGGATGGCAGTTTTGACGTTGCACAGCTTACAGGTTTTCTTAAAAGAAGCAGGCAAATACGTGCATCAGCTTTGCCCTTTACAGAATATTCCAGCCTCATTTTGTTTTGGAGCCTGTAGTTTCTCAGTGCCAAAGTCAATTAATTTAATCATTTGTAACAGAAGGCAACATGGAGCCCACGTATTCAAGTGAAATACTAAGCTGTTACATACCTTTTGCTGCCATTAATTTCAATTTGTTTGGTTGTAAAATTACCACCTTGTTAAATCTTGACAGCTACTGGTGAACGAAGAGGCATTTGAAACAGTGCTGATGGAGGACACAAAGACAGCCTGCGAAATCTCTTTTTATTTAGGCCTTTCCTAATCATTTTTGCTCTGTAATGAAGTCTTTGTTCACTAAGATTAATGACTCAGCAGGACTTTTGCAGGGGTCCCTTTCTCAGAACTGGTGTTATTGATCTGCTGCTGCACAGGGAGCTAGGATGGAAGATAAGGACATAAAGGGGTTTATTTTCTGGGAGCTGTGTAAGAGATTAATGTGCTGGGATCTGGTCTAACAATAGTGGGATCACAGATGTGTCGTCCTTTGATTTGCATTGTGAAATGAAACCACTGAGGGTGCCTACCTATGCCCATGTATTTGCTAAATTCAGTGCCTGGCAGAATTGTTCCAGAGTGTGTTGTTGCCTTCAAGAAAGAGAAATACAGTTAACACTTCTCCCGATCCCTCACTTCCAAGGGTCTGTTGCAAATGACTTACTGAAGGATATTTTCTTTCTTTGCTGAATCAGCTGTCTGAACTGCAGTGATTTTCATGCCCTGATATGTTGGGAGCTTTTTTGTTAGAAATAGGATAAAAGGCTTAGCCTGTCTTTTTTGTTCTGCCCCAGATAGATCCAGTTACCGTTGAAGCATTTGACCCAACACAGCCTGCATTTCAGCAGCACAATGGGACAAATTTGAAATTACACATCCTGCTGGTGATGTGACTTCATCCTCTGAGATCTCTGTGGTGGGACTACAGAGAATATTCCCTCCTCCTTTCTGAGAGTGTTCATAAAAAGCTCCAAAGGTGCTTCCTAGAAGGTATTGTCAGGCTGTGCCGTTTTAAGTCTATGGTGATTATTTTTCAGGCTGTGGTTCAGTGCCACACCAGTTGACAGCGGTTGCCTGGAGTTCTGCAGACTTTGGAGTTTGATGTTGGCTGCTAAAGGCCTGGCAGCCTTCACAAGTTTGATTCTCTAACAAGCAGTGTCATTTTAAGTGGCTAGAATCTGCATCACCTCATTGGTGCTTTGGGACAGTTAAAGCTGTGCTTTGCCTTAGGAGCACCTCTATGTACACTGGAGCATCATGTGGTGGAGATGGCGACTCCTGCTACTCCAGAGACGCAGAAGAAAAGAGAAGGAAAATTCCCATCTTTCCTATTTAGTGATCATCTCTGCTGTGCACCTTTTCCGAGCTTATTGCAGCAAAAGAGTGTTCATGAAGGGTTTGTTCATGGCATCAGTGGGATCCGACATGTATCAACCATGGCATCTGCTTGTTCCAGTCAGAGCAAACCATGCCAAATGCTGGAGAAGGGTGTAGGAAAGGCGGGTCCCACTGCAGGGCAAACACAGTGAAACACTTTCCTGAGATCTCAGTAGTCATCTGCAGACACAGCAACTGAGCAAAGGCCTTCTTGGATTTTTCTCTTCTCTTTGTACCCTCATTTCCATCCCTTTTCCGTATCAGCGTGGCTCAGGCTTGAGTTCACCACAAGGGAGGTGCTTTTTCTCGCTCTGCATGTGATTTGAGGACCAAAATCGTGCTGAAAGATGTCAGTGCTTTGAGTTTACATGAGTTCAAGGGGAAGGCTGGACAAATTCACAGAGGATAAAACCTGAGAATCACTGAAACACAACGCTGCAGAAACACGACTTCTGACTTGGAGTCACTGAACTGTAAACTGCACAGAGGGTATTTTTGGAAGAAGCATCATTTTCTGGAGGTCTGTTCTCAGCTGTCCCATTTTGTGTTAACCTTTCTAGCAGAACACTACTGCGGAAAAACAATCGACCTCGGTGGTCTAAATAAAGATTTCTGTATGCTGATTAACATTGTGATTAGAACTAATGATTTTTTTTAATCGCGTTAATTAATCTGCCCTGATTGCTTGGTGTATTCGATTCGTTGGAGCCCTTTCCTGGAGACTGCCTTTGAAAGGTAGGATTGAATTTACAACAGCACCAAAGTAGTTTAAGGATGTCTTAGAATATCCTGCTGTACCCATCCCTGGAATAGCTTAAAACTGCTGGAAAATTTTAATCGTAGGGTCCTGATTTTTACAAGGCTGGTACAACTGGTAAGAGACTTAATGATTAGAAAATGTCAAAAAGCTTGCAGCCAGTGAACCACAGAAACAGTACCTGGCTTTAATTTGTGGAACTTTTAATTCCCCGCTCTGGAAAAAGGGGAAGAATAATTCCTGATTCCCAAAGCAGTATTTTGTGCTAATGTGCTGTTAATCAAGCTCTATATTCTGTTCTCTCATAGGAGTGTAGGGCTAAAAAACTGTTTCCACTGAGCCCAGCTGAAGTTCTGTTTGTATTTTGAGTCTGAACCATTCCTGCATTGTTCTGCTTGCAGGCAAGCTGGGACAAGCCCATTAAAACCCCCTTTTTCAACGGGGTTTTACTATATGCGAGCACATATCAGATTGGAAAATCTACTCGGCGGCAGCAACAGCTCCCTCTTGCAAAAGATAAAACATCGAGTCAAAACCCAAATGGACACTAGGAAGCCTTTATGTGTCTCTGAATTGCTTTCATCTCTTCATCGCTCCATTAATGGATATCCCCACAGACCAGGCAGCGCTTGTTCGGCTTCTCTTACGGTCAGTTTGTTCTGCCAATGGCTTGGTGCTGGCAACTAATTGGAGTGGAAATGATAAATGAGAGCGATGCTACAGAGCTGCCAAACCTCCCCACTTGGCAGCTGCTGGGTGATGCTGGTAATTGTTACCAAAAGCGTAATTGCTCTGGGCTCTGCCTACAAGTTCAACAAAACAGCCTGGCGTTCCTCCTCTGAGACATCCAATACCCAAGTTGTCACCAGTTTGCGAAGTAAAGCCAATCCAGTATCCAGTGACATTTCATGAATCAACTGAATATCTTGGTGAAGCTGTAAGAAATGGAAAAGGGGGCTGGTGGGGGGAGAACCCAAACCAGCTGTTGTATCCTTCTTACTTCCACGCCAGAATAATTCAAGCATGGATTGTTGTCTAGTGCGATGATATCCCATGTTAAGCAGCATCTGATCAAGTTACTGAGGCTTTTGACATATTAATAGCAGGCTCTGATTATTTTGATTTGCTGGGTGGGGGATTTTTTGCTGAGGTGGAGGAGAAACAGGTGCAGCCAGTTGTAAAAGCCAGTGGTCAAAGAGATTGAGGTCTTCTCTGTGCTCTGATTAATACGGCCGAGTGACAACAGCAAACCGTGAGTCCTCACAGCTGCTCTGGGCTCCCATTTCAGCACCGTGGCTGCTCTTTGTCTCTTCAGCTTCTTTGCATTCACTGCAGGTTGCTTTCTTACCTCCTTATCTTCTTAAGCTTTAATGCACAGCTCTCTTGCTCTCTCTCCTGCCTCTTTTCCTAAATCCTCATCAGTATTCTCCAAACCCTATACGTGCTTGCACTGTGGCTTGGGATATATTTTATATCGTCTTGTGTCTAGGTGCCTGCAAGCAATGAAAATGTCTTGCCCATTTGTCCCCTCTTCCACAAACCAACCAAGTCATGTAGATTCAATTGAGTTAGGTCTCATTTCTTCTTTTGATGTAGGCAAATCCAAAGAATTAATAAATTACAACGGCTCTATGGGGTGCTTAAGGAGGCCTTTCCATCTTCAAAGTGCTTTGTGCGTAGTATTTCATTATTTATACTGTTAATTATATTAGTGCTCATAAGGAAGAAGCCCCTTAAATCATCATTGATGAAAGTACTCTCTTAACAGGATAGGAATTCAGTGCTTAAATTGTGGCAGATAATTTGTCCGCTGAGGTGCAGTTGCCTTGGAGAAGGTGGATTTTCACAGAATTACAGAATCACAGAACATCAGGAATTGGAAAGGACCTAGAAAGATTATCTAGTCCAATCCCCCTGCCAGAGCAAGATCACGTCAGCAGTTCTTCATATGTCTGCAATAAAGGTCTTGCTTTATATTTAAAACATTAATGCTTGTGAACTTTAAAGTCCTTACAATGTGTGGGACAGGCAGGCAAGACCCTTGTTTTGCAGCTGCATGTTTAGTATCTCTGGTCCTATCAGCACAGAAACCTTTCTTCTAACACCAGGGCTTTTATAGCCAGGAATCATAAGCTAAATGTTGAACTGTCAAAATTGCTGATCGCTGAGACCTGCAGACTGCGTGGAAGACACTCATATCCAAAAAAATCAGGTAGTGATTCCCTAACTGTTAACTAGGCTCTTAGTTCTTAAAACCTCTGCAGAGATGTGTTGGTTTTAATCTAATCCTTGGCAAAGGGAAGTCACTGACACGTGCAGATCCTTCCTGCTCTCTGCTGCGTGGATTTAGAAAAAGCTCATGTGAGCACACAGGTAGGAGCCAACCTGCTTAGACTATAACAGAAAATAGTGGAGAGAGTAGCCAAAATAGAGGCTTTTTATTAGAAACTTGAGCACTTAAGTCTCAACATGTAAGTAAAGGTGTCTCTGTGCTGCCCTCCTGCCATGTGACTGCTTTGGCCATGATTACACCATGTCAATACTACTTTTTCTTACCTTTTTTTTTTTAATAAAGGGGAGAGGCCACAGTATGAGCGTTTAGAAGAGCCAAGTTATGGTGAGGCACTACATCTGCTCTCTTCCTTTCTCTCCCAGTGCTTACCCCATGCAGCAAGCAGACCCTTTTAAAATGCAAACTGCTTTTCACTGCTGACATCATCCTTGCACGGGGTGTTCTCCAGGTTTTGGGGTTCTTCTTCCAGCTGGAAACAAACAAGCAAAGGAATAAATCAATAGATGCATCACATGGTTTCATCAGACAGATGAAATGTCACTTCTTGCCATGGAAGGATATTAGAAGTGCTGCGTATTGTCATGGGTTTAGGAGTCTTAGGGTGGATCTGAGTATGGAATTACCATATCTTGTTCAAATCTTACCCCAAGGTGCTTATAGAATCATAAAATCTTTCCAGTTGGAACTTACTGCCAGCTCTTACTGTTACTACAGTTGGTCATCACATTAACAGAGAACCTCCATAAATTCCTGATGCTGCTGTCAAGAAGTTAAGTTTGTTAACTTCTCAGAAGAGCTTCTGCCTAAGTGCCTGAACAAGTGGCTGGACTTTTCCAGAATCCTTTTTGCTCTCATTAAACATTCTGATGGGCCTTTAAGGCCCATTTCAGTGTTTTATCGTGATGCTCAACAATTTTAATAAGTTAACCCTAAGGGTGTTCTTGGTGGGAAATGGTTAATCATCTCTTTTTTTTTTAGTCTTTATTTGCCTAAGTCATACTTTGCACCGTGAGTAAGTCGACTTACTGGAGTGAACCACTGCAGCACGTAAACGAGTAGTAAAGTCTGCTCTTCTTTCAAACCAGTTGAAAATGAGACTTCATGACTTGGGCAGTGGCATGAATTTAGCCTGGTGACAAGCAGACTTGGCAGCAACTCTGGGATGTTGTGGGTGGTGTTTGATATCAGGATGGCTGGAAGTCAGTGATTGGGAATAAGAAGAATGAAGTCCGTTGTTTTCCAAGTGTCCTACTCAAAGTAATGGGTCTCAAGTGGCTGCTCAGACATTGGAGAAACTGGCGGCAGGGAAGAAGTCTGGAAAGAGTTCAGGCACTGGATGAAGGCCTGGGGTGGCTTAATGAAAGCTCGTGTCAGCGTGGGATCATGACCTCCGTGTGGAGGGAATGGGAAGGGGACAAGCAAGGGTGGTGAAAACCTTTGCAAACTTGCTCTGGGCATTCCGGTTGGATTCACTGATTGAGTGGTGGAGACAGCTTTTTCCAAATCTGCTTGGTCAGTCTCTTTCTGACATTTTAGAATAAAAGAAGAAATGTTGATTATTATATTCAACAGCTCATTGGAACTGCCAGTGTTGGCATGTCAGTATTTCCCTGTGTTCCCTATTAGCATGTGGAATGCCGCATGCTTCATGTGGGAAGCCTGAACTGAGCCGTTTGCTGCTGTGTAGAGTAGTGCACACCTTGTGCTCTGTGGACCTAATTCAAAACTGATCTTTATTTGCAGAATAACACAAGCTGGAAGCCAGATTCTTGCCAAGAGTGCCAATGCCATAGCAATATTGTCACCTGCGAGCCTACTGCCTGCAGACCCCCTCAGTGTGACTTCCAGAAGGTAAGGGGCTGCAAGTGTCCAAACACCAACTGAGTTTTCTGGGTTCTGCTGCTTCCCTGCAGGTCCTGGAGGGTCTGAGTCACAGCAGGACTTTGTGGAAGCAAAAGGGAGCAGTGAAATCCCGTTGCATCCCAGAGAATGCATGACTGCCTAGGGTCAGGCACAGGCTCTCAGCCCTTTCACTTCTAGGCAAAATCCGGCATGTAAAGCCTTTGTCTTCGTTTGCCACACTAGGCCTGGTGTTGGAGCATCTTCGATCAGGAAGCTCCTGAACTGATTTGGACCTCCCAGCATGAGCCCAGCTTCCAGTCACCCTTCATTTGAAGGTGGAGCCGGGTTTCTTCAAATGTGCAGATGGACACTTTCCACTCCGCTGAACCACGACAGAGCTGAGATTGTTTGTCTTTTCAGTTCCTTCTCTGTTGTGATGGTGGTTGAGCTTTTATTGTCTCCTGTGTATCATCCTGAGTCCGAGCCTTCATTAATGGTTATGGCTAATTGGCCGTGGGATTGGTCTTGCACAAGCATCTGGGTTACACGTGAATGACAATGAAAATAAATGTTTTAAAGAGGCTCTGCCAATATAATTATGTGGCTTTATGAAGCAGGTTAAAATGTTTTCCAGTGTGACAACATTAACGAGGAAATAATTTTGATTCTTGCTGGCTTTCCCTGTTATTAGCACTGTGTATTGATGAAAGCAAGAACTGAAGCAGCAGGAATTTTTGTGCTAAAGGGGAGAGTAATCAAAAAAGCCTGGCACACCTGGTAATGAGTGGGCTAGTGGAAATGGTAATTTAAAAACATTGGATAAATGAAAAAGTGGCAATTTTCAAGCTGTTCAAAGGAAATAGATTTATAGCATGAAATTAATCTTTGTGATGCCTTGACATGGATAGTCTTCAACGAGTTCCTTAAAGGTTTGGCCATTTAAATGTTGATATAGAGATCATCAAGGATCTCAGAAGAAAAAAAATTGAAGCGAGAAAATTTATTTTCTTTTTGTCAAAAATCAAAATGTTTCTTCTTAGAAAATGGAGAAAGGCAACCTGTGACATTTCAAACAATTCTGCTTGCTCTGCAGAATCCTAGAAATAAAAAGGTTAAAGCTGAGGCAACCTTTTGCTATCTCAGTGTCTTCATTTTTTATTATCACAAAGCAAACAATCACAGAATCAAAGAATGACTCCCATGTGAGCAGGAATCCCTTAGATGCTGGCCATGCCCTGTCAAAGCAGAAAGGATGGAGCATTATTTGTGTCAGTTAATAGGTTTTCTTGCTAAACTGGGTCCAGCAAGGCCCAGTACATTTACCTTCACATTCATGTTAAAATCCCTATTTCATGGCAACTGCTTATTGGATTCTTGTCTCTTTTTAGGGAGAAGTGCTCCAAATAGCTCCCAACAAGTGCTGCCCTGAATGTGCCTCCCGAGCTGAAGGGTTTTGCGAGCACGAGGGACGGATCCACAGCGTGAGTGCTCTGTCATGTTCCTCGACATGGACAGTCCTTTCCAGCTTGTAGCTCTGTTTAGTTCATGCAAGTGAAGGAAGCCAGAGAAGGATAGTTTGTTGGTCTTATATTCTGTTACCATCGGATCATGTAATACAACAGTAGTTTAGTGAGCAGGGCTTGCAAAAAAGTGTCCTGCTTGGCTTAAGGAGAGAAGAGTTTCCCACTCCGTTGTTTCTGGTGATGCTGAGACAATGTAGTAGTGTGATGAACAGAGCAAAACACATTGAACCTGACATACTAGCTACCCCAAAGGAAGACACTTATTGCAGCAGCCATCTGTGCTGGTGGAGATTGATTGCTGATGTGCGACCCAGGTTACGTATTTTGAAATCTTGAATTATTCAGGCAGCATGTTCCAGGATGTGGCTTCACGTAGAGGGGCAAAAAGGCCAAAACAGTAACAATAAGTGTCTGCAGATAAGAAAAAACCGAAGAGATTCATGGGTGGTAGGTAATGGATCGTGTCAAGCAATAGGCAAATGTAGAAAAATGGCTTCACAATGAACCCAGACCTGCTCTCTCAGAGACTGTTCTGTTTGCAAGAGACAGGTCAGGTCCAAATCTTAAAAAGTAAAGCTGAAATGCCCAGATAAGTTTGAATATTCAGCCCTTACACTCTACACCTGAGATGGATGTGGTTACCCTCTTTTTCAGTTGTTGTTGCTGCATTTTGCTGCATTGTACTCTTGCTGCAGCTCCGAGTTTAAGAGTTTGCCCTGACGAAACTGTGCAGCTGGCTTCACATGCATGTTTTCTGTGCCTTTGGTGGTGGTGTTTGCTGCAGCATGGGACTCAGTGGGCCAGCTCTGGTTGTGTGCGATGCTCCTGTGCCCATGGGAAGGTGAACTGTACCTCTCCAGCCTGCCCAGCCCTTGTGTGTGGACAAGGAGAGCAGCAGCACATCGCTCAGGGATCCTGCTGTCCCAAATGTGTGGGCCGTGGCGGTGAGTATTGCACGTGAACAGGGCTCTGTCTGACTTCATTGATCCAAGCTAGTAGGTCACTGGAGATCTCCCTTTTGTCCCAACTCTGGAAGGCTTTTCCTTTCTTTTTCTGCTAGGAAGACATGGTCTTTACATTGGACATTAAAATGTGGCAAAAAAGAAGGTTTACAAGTCCCAAAAATGGCTGCCTTATTGGCTACCTTTTCTCCTAAAAGTCTAGTGGGAGAAGTGCCTTCAGACCTCTTAATTCACATGACTAAAGGCTTTGAAAACTCACGAGGTAGTGACTGTCATTACCTGCTTTGAATTATTTTAAATTCTGAGAGGCACAGAACCTGTATTTTAGTTGTTGGTGATAGAAAGAGATTAAATTCAAAGACATTAAAGGAGAATTACCCATTGTTTTCCTGTTTCTTAGAGCCTTGCTCCTTTGATGGACGATTATTCCAAGATGGTGAGGACTGGCACGTTGGTCGGTGCTCCAGATGCATCTGCAGGGATGGTACAACTCAGTGCTTCACAGCTTCCTGCCAGCCCCTGCTCTGCAGCCAGGTCAGGACCCTTACAATTTCTCATGCAGATACACCAATCAGCAGGGACTTGTTCTGCATGACAAATGGCTGGTTTGGAAAAGGGAAGGTTTTTCTGTTTAGAAACCAACAAACCAGCTAAATAGGTTAGACAAGCTCAAGTAGTGACTCAGGGTTTTAGTCCAGGTGAGACAACTGGAACATTTGTGTTTGCAAGGTCTTTGCTGTGGACAGATGAGTTCATTACACTTAGTCATGAACCCAACAGAAAAGCACTCTTAAGTTTATCTACACCATTAACACAGGGGATAGTAAATGCAGGAACCTATACACAGTACTCCACACTCCTTTTTTAAAATTCTTTTTTATTCAATTTTATTTGAACCAGCAGATCCCTTGAAGTGTGTCTCTGGCTGAGCAGCAGCACAGAGTAAAACAGAAGCAGCAGTCATAAGCTTTTTTCCTGTTGATGCTTTCCCAGCTTTCTATTACTGGACCAGATGTTTGTGCAATTAACACTTATTTTTGGGGGGATAGAAGGAAAACCCATCTGTTTCTGTGCTTGCTAATTGTGTTTTGCTTCATCCTGAGACACTCATTTAGTATTTGTTGACTAAGTATGGTGCATTAAAATGAATTTATTCCTGCTTTTGGTTCTTCCTTTTCCACTCCAAATAGACTGATGGTACGTGCTGACTGATTGCACTGTCTAATCAGCTAATCATTACGATTTAATTTGTGGAAACAGAAGCGACTGTGTTGTTGCTGAGAATAATTGCCTGAGAGCATCCAAGTTAATGCAGCAGAAAGCCAGTTCTGATGGGGTTCCAGGTATATCCAAAACCTCCAAACATGGCAGTACCAGGCATAAACCTCTTCTCTGTCTTGAGCTTCAGTGTCCTAAATGACTGGAGTTTCAGGTGGGGATGTGAGCTCCATGTCAGCTGCTCATGCTCCTGTTTTACTTGGCTCTCCTGCTTTCTCTTTAGGATGAAGTTATGGTTATGTCTCCTGGAAAATGCTGCCCAGAATGTGTTCCAAAGCCCTGCTCGGTGTCAGGAAGAGTCTACCAGGTAACCTTTGACCAACAGCACCAAAAGGCGGTTGTTCACAAGTTCTGGCACATCTCTCTTTCCCTTCTCCCTCACATTTGACTTTTTGCCAGTACTGATAGCTCACTACAGACATTGCCTTTTGTCTTGCTGGAAAGCCAGAAGAGGTGAAAGTTGTTAGAAATAGATAAGAATTTGCTGGCAAGCAGAAAGCAAGTTTGCAGGGTGAAGCAGTTTAGGAACTTTAACACTTTTTTTTGAAGGAGGAGAAAGCATTGGTAGAAATCAAAGTATTTATATCTTTCATTACATCATGTAAAATTCATTTAATGCATTATTTATTGAATCTCTCTGTGTGTGGCGTTTTATTCTAATGATTATTATTTTTGCTAATAATTGTAGTTAAGGCTTCACCGATGTCACTAGCTTGTAATAAATGAGAAATCCACACCGCAATGTCACCTAGACCTCACACCGCTCTTTCCTGCTTGCCAATCACATAGAGATAACCGTGTTTTAAGCAAGTTTTATCAGATACAGACTTGTAGAAGGAGCCATTGTATTCCATAAGCAGCACAGACAGATTTCTGGGAAGGATTTGGTGACTGAAGAAGAGTATTTAACAGCTGCATACATCTTTTTGAACAGCATGGAGAACAGTGGAAAAAAACCACCTGCACTGCGTGTGTGTGTCACAGAGGAGAAGTCAGATGTCTCAGAGAGACCTGTGACTCTGTTACCTGTGAGAAGGTAGTTAGAAATCACCCACCTCTGACATCTTGGCTGCATGTAACACCGTGCCCATGGCCACAGGTTCACGCAGTCCTGCTCGACGGCTGCTGCTGTTTTGTAGGGCCAGAAGAAAGTGCAGCGTCCCGGCAAGTGCTGTGAGGAGTGTGTGTCTTCCAAGGGGAGCTGCTTGCATAATGGTACCATCAGGTACCACAGTGAGATGTGGAATCGTTCTCGCTGTGACTTCTGCGTGTGCAATGAAGGGCGAGTTGCTTGCCAGGAAGCAGAGTGTGCCAAAGTGGAGTGTGCTAAGGTAAGAAAGGTTTTCTTCTTGCAAGTTATATCTGTCAGGCCTTGGGATTATTTTTTTCCCTTCCCTCACTAGTATCTACTTTATATCTACTACTCCACAGTGCCAGTGGAGAGAAGGGAAGGAACTACAACCTTCTGAGTTTCCTCTCTCAGTGGCACTCTGCCTCTAGCAGCACCGTTGTGTTGTGTCTGAAGTCCAGCCTAAATCTGGACATGATGGATTCGCTGATTACATTGTTTTGACAAGTATTCAAAAAAGTAAGAATCCACAGATGAGGTTCTCCAGAGGTTGTGCCTTTTAACAGCGAAAACTCACCGAAGCATGCGACCCCAGACTCTTGTTGCTAGTGGAGCACTGCAGATGATCGTCTGACCTTAATGCACGGACAGGTTTTGCTGAGTGGAAGGCGTCAGTCATTATAAAAGCCTGTGCAGTTGCCTCTCAGTCAGTTTCCTGCGTGCTTACGGCTGTAAATTGCATCATTTACACTAATGATGATGGCATGCTGTCATGGCTCAGTAGGGAGAATTATTTAATATTCATGCTGATATCCTGGGTACCGACAGCGAATCCATTATTTAGAGGAGCCAGAAATATTTTACAGAACAATAGCTGCAGATGTTAAAGCCAAGGGTTCGAAACAGGCAAGTTCAAATGTGCGCAGCCTTACTGCTCACGCAGCAGTTTTTTCAAATCGGGCTCTCCAAGGTAACCACCCATCTGAAAGCCCAAGCACCTAGAAAAGTGAAGTTATTTGTCAGAAAATTGATGTTATTTGTCCCTTTTGTGTTGAATGAATCGGGATTCTAGGGGGCCAGCAGGAGGAAGACGGTGTCCTTTGTTGTAGACAAGAGTTACGGTCTCACTTGATAAGATATATTAGCCCAAGGGCTCTTTGTGGCTTCCCTTAAAATGAAGTCATGTTCACTCGTGGTTCACCTCAGTAGTACAGGGTGCTCATTAATTAATTGCAGTAACACACTCACAGAGCAAATGAAATATTTTTGCTTTGCTTTTCCCTTTGTGAGGTGCAGGTTTGTTTTTCAGGCACTTGCATCAATAAATCTGAGCCTCTGTGAAGCTGAGAGCGTTTGGATTAATCTCTTCATTAAGGCCTTATTAATTTTCTGGTCACATCATCCTGTTTGAAGTGTAATGAGGCCCCAGATATGAACTGCAAATCCTAGACATAGTATAGCAAATCCAACGTAGTACAGCAGCGTTACATGAGAGTAGAGTTTTAGAGTAGTGGAGAGGTTTAGCTTACAAACCCTTACTTTTTTGCACTTTTCTGCCTCCCAGCAAAGCCATGAGTTATCTCTCACAGCCTCTCCCTTTTCCTTGGCAGAGCAGCATGGTTGCATTTTTTTGCCGAGGCGCGCTGTGTCCCCTGGCGAGTCGTTCACAACTTTGCTGTGGTGGGTGTTTGTGTATGTGGGTGGGAAGGTGGGCAGGGATGGGGATGGGAGAGTCTGCAGTGCCATGAGATCAAAACGTACGGAACCAGCAGGGAGATTTAGGCTTTGTGTGGGCCTCCATTACTCAGAGCTGTACCTGCTCTCAAAAGTACACAGCGGTTGCCAGAACATGGCCTGGCTTAGTTGTTCTACCTTGGTGAAACTGTGACCAGGTCAGGAACCCAAAGGTGGTTTTCTTTTGAGCTGTGTCCTAGTTCCCTAGGACAGAGTCTCTCTCTTTCTCTCTAAATATCCAGCTTCCACATGGACACAAAATAGTTGTGAGGAATTAGGGCACTTTCTTCTCTTCTCCTACTGCTAAATTCTTCTTTTCAAACTGACGTTATTTAAGTGGATTCTGGGGAGTTGTAGAGTTGTAACAAAGAACAGGCTATTTCCATCTAGGATAAATAGAGCATGTGCTTTGAAATTCTCTTGTGGGGGGTGGGGGTGGAAAATAAGTAGAACGTCCAAACTGAAGGTAAGCTTCTGAGCACTGAAATCTCTACAGTGGCTTGGTAAAGTCCTGGTGATCCACACTAACAATCTGGCGTTCCTGTTCTCTGTACATGCAGTGGATTATGCTGGGGAGGCAGTGGGTGTCTGTGTGTGCAGGATTTATGGATGAAGTAATGACCTTATCGCTGAATTCCCTGGCCTTTCCTGAGGTTTGCTCTGCAGCTGCACTATTCACTGAGCACATTTTTCAAACCGTACCTACAGAGATGAAGCAGGATAGCGAGAAGATAAGGTGAAATGAGATATTGGAGATTGCATTCCAGGGCAAGAGCTGCTCTGCCTCTGCATTCCATGGTATTTTTTGGTGGTGTTGATTCCATTTGAATCACTGCAACCCTTTCTCTTCACAGGGTGAAGAATTAATTCACTTAGATGGGAAATGTTGTCCTGAATGTGTTTCAAGTAATAATAGCTTCTGTGTTTACAAAGAACATACCAAAGCTGTGAGTATCCTTGTACTTTGGAGCATATAAGAGTGGGTTCTGCTCATAAAGGTTTGTAGGAACTGGCTCTCCTCCCTCATCAGTTCTGAGAAAGATATTGTTTGCAAGTGTAGCAGAAAAATTACCATCAATATTGCCTGCAGATCACTTTTACTATTTACAGAACACCCTTGCTTAGAGCATGTGCATCTCCTGCCGAGTTCAGCTTTGCCTGGCTTCCCCTTGTGTGGTATAATCAATCATTTCCCTTTAAATATTTAATGTACGTACTCACAGGTTTCCTGCACATTTCATGGAGTTAAAGACGCCTGACATTAATCCTATAAAGTAGAAGCAACAGAACGAGAACAGTGTGTAGCTTTCTGCCTATGGATCCCACTGATTATAATTTTTACTGTGACAAGAGCCTATTATTTAATGAATATTTTCAAGGAACTTTTCCTTCTGAAGTTGAATGGAAAAGAAATATTATATTCATTATCTTGGTTTAATTGTATGAGTTACAGACCTCTCATTGCTGTAACAGATGAGGACAGGAGCTAATCACTGCTGCCCGTGGGAAGTTTCATCCTATTTTGGGGGTTGTTTTGGGTTTTTTTGAGGCCGATGCTTCCCTTTCTTTCCTGAGACCTGTCTCTCTCTTTGCTCAAGTGAAAGGAAAACATCCTAAGATGTCAGGTTTATTCCAGTTTGTGTATTATCCCTTCTAAGAGAGGACATGGCATGAAAGCCTCACAGCAAAACCACTTTGTGCTACTAATACCAGCCATTTGCTGTTTCTTGTGCAGAATGGAGAGAAATGGGATGAAGGGCTATGTGGAGAATGCGAATGCCGGGACTCCCAGGTCACCTGCTTCCAGCATTCGTGCCCACCCTGTCCACTGGGCAGCTTGGCTGTTGAGGCAAAGGGCTACTGCTGCCCACACTGCAAGCCAGGTACAGCCCTGGGTCAGTTGTTTCTCAGGTTGCGTGGAAATCTGCATTTTGGTTTTGGAAGTTTATGGTCTCCTGACTATTTCTTGGGAGTGTAAATAAGAAGAGAACCTGCTTAGAGAGGTCTGCAGTGAGCTCACCTGGGGCTGCCAGTTAATAATTATTAAGGAAGATTAGGATAGCCTGAGCTTATGTATTAATTTTGCATACAAATTCGTTTTGCTCTGGGATATTGTCATTCTTGATTTACATTTCACACTTGATAGGCTTTAGCTGGGGTTTGATAATTTGTCCTGTTGGTAGGTCTTCTAGTTGCATTCATAGAACTTTGGTTTTATCAGAGTGCTACAGTTAATGTTTTATCTCAGTAAAAAGAAAATAGCTTCCCAGTTTAATTATGCTGTCATTTGCCAGGAGTGCCTTAGCACCTTGGCCATATTCATGTTTTAAAGCTTATTATTTACTGCATGCTGATAAAAATGCAAAGTACTTCACAAGTTGGAAAGTGAGGAAATGGGATTTGGACAATTCAGATACTATTGTCATGGAGTTTCAAAAGGAAACAGCATCAGGCTTCTGAGGAGGGGACGTACTATAAAGTGCTCTCAGCATCAGTGTGTTCTCCTTCTTATCAACAAGTGCCACTGATTACCCTTGAAAATCTGGCCTCTTTATTTAGCTTTGGTGCTGGTAGTAGAGAGGATGGGAAGAAATGCAAAATCCCAGCCTACAGCACTTCAGTCTGCGAGCTGAGAGCATCAGTCTTAACATATTCACTTTGTTAAAGCCACAAATTCCTGATGACTTCGGATTTTTACTGCTGACTAGCCATGTCCCCAATGAATATCCTTTCTATCAGTAGTCTGTGTAATAACTTCTCACCTACTAGAATATAGAAACAGAATATTTAGCTCCCTTCATGCAATCTTGGATTAAAAACACACTCCAAAGCTTCACACACCTTGAATCACCAAGAGAAATAAGTATGAATTTCACTTTTATTTTGGACTCACTGTTGCTTTATGCCTTCCTGAAAAGCCTGCTGATAGTTCTAACCTTCATGTCTTTTTCTTTTGTGCCAGTGAAGTGCCATACAGACTGCTTGACCTGCTCCCACTCCTTTGATTACTGTAACACCTGTCGAGACTCTAGGAAGCAGCTGCAGAACGGACGCTGCGTAGAGACGTGTGGACTGGGCTTCTACCAGGACAGTGGGATTTGCTTAGGTAATTTCTGCAAAGGGTTACACCCTGGCTGCTGACTGTCTTGTCTGTGGCTTGCTGTACCAAGGTTTGAGGTGAAAGCCCCTGAAAAATGCAAATTCTCACCCTTTTGCCAAAATGAGGGGAAATGACTTCTTTGAAAGCAGAGGAAGTCGTGTTGCAGCAAGACATTTGGGATTAAGGCAACTTTCTGCTCTGTTTTTTCTCTTGGAAGCCTGCAATGAGACATGCTCAGCCTGTACCAATGGGTTTGAGTGCTCCTCGTGCCAGACATCTCTGCTGATGAAGAATGGGCAGTGCGTGACTTCGTGTGGGAAAGGATACTTTGAGGATCAGCTCCTCTGCACTGGTAACTCAAAGCAAAAAGACTGTAATACTTTGGGGTCGCAAGCCAGCAGACAAATGTTGTGCTCAAGCTATTGATAGCCTCTCTTCTGTCCTCTCTCTGCTGTTGACATAGGTGTTAATGTTCACCCTAGAGTAAAGGAAGGACAAAACAGAGGAACTAAATAGGGGAAAAATTCATCAAAATTCCTTGGCAGTTCAGTTCTGTCAGAATAAAACTCTGCCTTTAAACATGACAGCTTTTCACCCCTATCCTCTTCCAACTCAGATTTTTCTTCTGGAAACCTGCCTGGGTTTTGTGGTGTTAGTGTAGAGAGCAGGACGTATGCACTGATTCCACTCAGGCTGTAACACCTCTTTACAAAGTAAATTAGTAATTCCACAAAACACCAAGATCAGCAGGAGAAGGGAAGTTATCGTGCCCTTGTACTCGGCCCTTGAGAAGCCTGATCTCTAGTGCTGTGTTAAGTTCTGGGCCCTTCTTTATAGGAGAGACACTGAGATGCTGGAACGTGTCTGGAAGTGAGCTACCAACCTTGTGAGAGTTTTAGAGAGCAAGTCGTGTGAGGAGAGGCCGAGGGAGCTGGGCATGTTCAGTTTGAAGAAGAGGAGGCCGAGGGGGGACCTCAATGCCCTCTAGAACTACCTGAGGGGAGGTTGTAGAGAGGTGGATGTTGGCCTCCTCTCCTTAGTAAGTAGTGACAAAACCAGGACTAATGGTCAGATGCTGAGGCAGGGGAGATGTGCATTGGATATTAGGAAGAAATTCTTTACAGAAAGAAGCACTGGAACAGCCTTCCCAGGGAGATCGTTGAATCGCTATCCCTGGAGGCATTTAAGAAACATGTAGCCATGGTGCTTCACAACCTGCTGTGGTGGCAGGGATGTAGGGGGTTAGTTTGTGTTTGCCGATCAATCAGGTATTAGGTATTCAGGTTTTTAGGGTTTTTGTTGCTGTGGGTGTGGCTGGACTTTGGTGATCTAGGAGGTCCTGTCCAACCATGATCATTCTGTGATTCTGTCTGCAAACCCTTCATGGAAAGACTGCAAGTAAGACTGTGAAGTTAAGGTTTCTCTTTGCTGGAAGTGCGACAGCGCTTTTATGAGCTTCCCCTGCTCCTTTGAAATAATTGTGCGTTTCCCAAACTGTAAAGCAGCTGCTTTTTCATCATGACAGTTTAATTGTTTAAAAGGTAACACTTTTCTCCTCTTAATGTCAGCCTCTCCAGAAGGCTTCTTATTCTTTCTACAGCTCTGATTCAGCAAAGGTGCAGAGCACAGGCCTAACTTTGCTTTAATTTCTTTGGAACAGGCCCTCATGCTTAAAATGAAATACAGGCTTAGGAGCTTTTGGCAGATTCAGGGGAAAGCACTTCAGATTGCAAGTCCAGCTTATTTCTTCTGAAGAGCTTTTCCTCGAAGAGCTGACCATTTGTTTCAGGACTTTTTGTCCTCTAGCAATGACTGTAGACCAGGACCCCACTGAGCAAGGTCAGATAGAAAAGAGAGACCCAGTCCAAAAGAATTTATAGTTTTAAGCATCATGTAATCTTCTACTTCGTTTGGTTTTATTTTACTGTTTCCTTTCCACCTGCTTCTCCTGTTTTAATTGGCAGTGCCCACGTACTCGTGAAGCGGTGGGGAAAGGCTAATGTTTCATTTTATTGCTGGTTTGTAGATTGGCGATTGTACATTCCATACAAATTTGCAGTCACGCATGCTTGTAGCTGAAAGTTGCTGGGAAAATTTGTTCCTATTTCCTCGAGGGAATTAAACCAATTTACTTTAGTTCTGCCTGGCTGCGTTTTCTGCATAAAGTCAAACCAGTGGAGTAACTCTTAAATTTCAGATACGGTCCATAATTCATTGCCATTCACTCTGGCTTTGTATCCTCTTTATTTGTACAAATCTCTAATCTGATGGTGCAGACAAGCCTCAGACTGTTCAGAAGTACTTTTTCCTGTAGTGGGTTTAACGTTTACAATAAGTGTGTTCCAAAATCTTTAGAAAGGATGAACTAGACTGTGTTAATTGCTACCATTCCAGTAAACTCCCCCTTGAGGAAATCGCTCTGGAGATGAAAAGACCTTTAAGACCAGGTTTCTTATCCCACGCTATTGCTGAAACACTTGTCTGCGTTGTAACAAAACACAGTTAATTAGTCTTCCCTTTTGTTTGTGTTTTATAACATCTAATTTAATCTATTGTGATTCTTGGAATTTGGTTGTTTGATCTCTGCCCTAATTTTGTCTTACACCAGTGTTGTTTTCTTACCCCAATCCCTCCACCAACTTCAGCAAAGTATTAAAATGATTAAAAAGAAAGTAAGGTTGATAATAAAAGCTGATAGGTCCAGTTATGCAGCAGTGTATTTAAAGATCGTGGCTCAATGGATGTCAGGCTTGGAGCAGAGTAGTAGATTTAAGTCTTCCTTGGCACGAACAGGCGGTGGAAACAGTTGAGAAACCCCATGTTAAAGGCAAAGGCGGCAAAAATCCTTGGTAGAACAGAAGGCCTCGAAGGACTTGCAGTGTTCACTGATCTCACTGCTTTTTTCCAACTTAATTATTTATGTTTTTAAGATTATTCAAAAGCCTGGGCAGAACTCACAGTGTTTCTGCTTTGATGCCCCAAAATGTGAATGTTGAAACCTGTAACTTGACACTAACAGACCCAGCTCGCTCTGTAGCAAAGCACTTGGATTTTTATTCATGACCTGTTGTTTTTCTCTGGCTGCGGAGACTCATCTTGAGGATAAACCACTGGATGTGACTAAGCTGAGCTTCTCCAGCTCACAGGGAGGACAGGTTAGAGGTGATTGGTGGTTGGACACCATCTGTGCTTTCCCAAAGCCAAGCAGTGACTTGTTAAGCTGTTCTTGCTGGGATGCCGTTTGTGTTTGCCGCTGTCAAACCTGAGAGTGTTGTAACCAGAACAGAGACAGCTGGGTGAGTGGATCCTTAATCAACTCAATGACTTCTGGTCAATCACAAAAGAACAAAAACATCACTTTGCAACTCTATTCCTTGGAACATCGTCCGTTCAGCAGCAGTGTCTGCTTAAGCTGCAGGGGCTTGCTTATGAATCTGTTACCTGCAACAAAAAGGGAGGAGGCAGTGCCAATCATCCCTTACAAACCTGAACTGTAACTAGCCAGGAAGGGTGAAAACGGTTTCCTGGTGGTGCTGCAGTCACATCTGTTGATTTATTTTCACACAGCCGCTTAGTTGCTGTAGGCAAAGATGTTTTAGCTGACAGTGGCTCACTGAAAGCTTCCATTCTTTTCCCTGCTTCACCAGCTTCCCCTGTGGAGCTGGTGACTGGCTGTTTGGGTGAGGAGCAGCTGTTGAGTCTGGCAGTGATCCAGTACTGAAAGAGCCCAAGCTGCCTTCTGCAGGCATGGTGTGCGTGACTATCCATAAACACAGGGCAGGGATGGCTTGGGACTGCTGCTCCAACAGCGTGAACTCAGGTCCTACAGGCTGGGGTGTCCATTGCTTACAGCTGGCTGGCAGAGTGGAGATTCTGGCTGAGATTTACTAGCTGCTGGACTTGGGACTAAAAGAGTCTTTCAGACATGTGAAAATAAATTTCCAGGTGCCTGTTGCTGCAGGCACACAACTGAAGGATTGTATCTATAGGGGAATGCCACATTCACTGCAGCTTCTCAGAAGAGTGGATGACCTTTGATAGGTTGTACCTCGTCTTCTCTCACTGTAGCCTTTTTGTAGCTGAGATACACAAAAGTCATCCCCATTCTAGAATGACCTTCCTCGCTAGCATACTTAACAGCTGCTGTGATATCTATGAGTGAATTTGCAGGATCCTTGACAACGGCCAGTGAGAGCCAACTGGGAACTGGAGAGAAAGAGAGAGTGAAGTAAGATTTTTGACTCCTCCAGCCTGCAGATTGGCTCAGGAGCCACTGGAGTGCTCTTCCAGTGCGGGTATTATTGATTGTAGACTTAAATCCAGCACCAGTGGGAAGTGAAGACATAATTTTGACCAACACAGTGGAGCAGCTTGAGCAGCTGCGTGAGAGAAAAGGCTGAGGTGAGAATACACTCAGGAGCTCTTGATCTAGTGCAGGCAGTAAATGGCACATGGTGGAAGCCTAAAGGACATTTGCATAACCAGCCTGGCTTTCACCGAAAGTGTGTCTTTAAGAATCTGGAGTCCAAGCTGCCAGGAGAGAAGAATGTCTTTTGGGAAGGTGCAGCATCTCCAGGGGACTTGAGAACTTCACAAAGTTGGGAAGTCTGTAATGAGAGGATCCGAGCCCTTGTACTTATTCTTCCAAAAACACTTCGAAATTCAGAGTGAGCTCAGAGAGGAGCAAAACACTGGTGCTGGAAGGTGAAGCGAGGACATTTTGGTACCTAGGAATTTTACAGCATGAACTCACACCCTGCAGTTAACTTGCAAGTGTAGACGTGCCCTGAGATTTATCCAAGCTGGAATGAGATGCAGCTTTTTACAAGCAAGGGAAATGATTGACTGGAGCAGAAATGCCTGCACAAACCTTTCCCTTGGCACAGGGATGTTTGGTATTCACTGTGTTGCGATCAGCCACAATTGGATGCACTTGATAGTGGCGACAGCACTCACTATAGGAGTCAGGGGAAGATCCTTTCAGCTACAGGATGATGCATGTCACAAACAGGAGTGAGATGGGAGTAGTGGTGATCACTGGTTTGCTATAGACATGGCTGTTTGCATTGCAAATGTTCTAGCTCTCTGCTGTTACTGGGGAGAGGTTGAATTGTCTCCCACTTAGAGGCAAGAGACAGGAACGTGTTTGCTTTGTCACTGTTCTGTATCACAGAATCTCACATTAGGGATTGGAAGGGGCCTGGAAAGATCTTCTAGTCCAGTTCCTCTGCCAGAACAGGGTCACCTAGATCAGGTTGCATAGTAACACATCCAGATGAGTTTTAAAAGTCTCCAAAGAAGGGGACTCCACAACTCATCTGGACAGCCTGCTCTAGTGCTCTGTCACGCTCACCGTGAAGAAATTCCTTCTCATATTGATGTGGAACCTCCTATGTTCCAGTTCACACCTATTGCCCCTCATCCTATCATTGGATGACACTGAGCAGAGCCTGGCTCCATTGTCCTGACACCCACCCTTTCCATATTTATCAACATGAGTGAGGTCACCCCTCAGTCTCCTTTTTTCCAAGCTCAAGAGACCCAGGTCCCTCAGCCTTTCCTCATCAGGGAGCTGTTCGATTCCCTTCATCATCTTTGTGGCTCTGGGTGGACTGTCTCAAGCAGTTCTGTGTTGCTGAACTGAGAGGCCCAGGACTGGACATGGTATTCCAGATGTGGTCAAAATTTATGTATGTAAAAGTTCTTAGTTATATGGATGAGCAGCTGCCGTGTCCACCGATTCCTGCCTTACAGGAGTCTACTCACAGATGGGTTTTTTGTGGGTGGCAGCAACTTCAGACGTGTTCATGGATACAGGGTAAATGGCAGAACATTGTCTTCTCCCACCTGCTGTGGTCTAGGAGTGCAAGCAGGTACCTGCCTTATTGTGAAATAATAAATTGAAGAACATCTTTGGAACATACTTAGGTGTAACTGAGAAAAAATGTGTAATAGCTTAAAGAACCATAATTTGTCCAGTTCCTGCAAGCAGAGGGTTTAACATGAGTCTGCCTCGTACATTCCATAAACACTAACCACAGTGGGTTTAATTTCCCTCACAGCCCAACCTGTAGGGTTTCACATTGTAAAGAAGTGAACTACTGCAAGTTTGTCCTTCTAAAAAGTTGATTGCAAGTTGTTTGTTAATCCTATGCTTTCCTTTCCTGCAGCTTGTCATGAGTCCTGCTCCTCGTGCTGGGGTGCTGCTGAGAACAACTGTTTGTCCTGCAAAGACCCGTCACATGTGCTAAAAGCAGGGCTCTGCGTGGCCAGCTGCGGCCAGGGATTCTATACAAAGGATGGAGTCTGCAGTGGTAAATAATCTCCTTTCCTTCCTTTCATTGCAAGAAGTTTGACAAATGCTCTGCAATAAAAAAAAAAAGGAATCAATATTTCATTTAGCTGCACAGCACAGCAGCTGTGATTTTATTTGTGTCTCAGAAGCCAGATGCACCTTGTGCATAAATATCGGGTGAGGAAGGCTGCTGTTTGTTTGTAGGATTATTAATTCATTTAAGCTAATCAGATGCTGAAAGATTTAGGGGTTTTTTTTTTTGTCCCCTCACTGAACTAGCTTGAAAGCCTCAGTCATTTCTGAGGGCTTAACAAATCCATTTGTCCACGGAAAGAAAAATGGCCTTTGCCAGCAGGTTCCTATACATTTTATTATAATTCAGCATCACGGTAACTAATACCTGCACAGCAGCCTTGGGAGCTGGGAAGGTTTGCTGAAAAAAGGGGGAAGAGATGGCTGGAGGGAATGAAGACCTAAGTCACACAAATCATGAAGGGGGAAAAAGGGTTTGTGGCTCTATTGGCTTACTGAGTACATTTCATTCATGAGCCTGTTCTCCTTGGCAGCCTGTGACCAGTTCTGTGAGACGTGCTCCTCAGAGCAGCCGCAATGTTTGAGTTGTGCTTCGGAGAAGTTGTTACACGATGGGAAGTGCATTTCACAGTGCCCAAATGGGTATTTCCCAAGCAGCAACAGAAGATGCAGAGGTAGAAGGCATATTTGCATGACCTTCTTCTAAGGCTCTCAAGTCACCCTCCACATGTTACCGTCTATTATCCCAATGTTTGCCTGTGGGCAGGGAATGTTAAGAGCACGGAAGTACGAGTGGGGACAGGGAATTAGATTTCTTTTGTTTTGTTTGGTGCACTCATGATTGATTGTTTTAAATAGTCTTGCAAAGCATATTAAGACACGCTGAGATACATACTCAAAACACCGCCTGAGTGAAAGCTATTGCTGTTAGCAGTTACTCTCATTAGTTCACAAAGCTGAATATCGTGTCACTTGGGAGTTGTCATTGTTGGCTAGAGGAGACTATAATCAGCAACAAGGAGAAAAAATGGGCTATTTCAGTTCTTTGTGCTCTGCCTCTTTATCAGCTTGTCACGATTCCTGCTCTACATGTGAGGGACCTCTGGCCACTCACTGCACCTCCTGTTCCTTCCCTCTGGCGTTAAACCAGGGTCAGTGCCTGCAGGATTGTGGAGAGGGTTTCTACCAGGATCGTGACCTCTGCAAGGGTAAGTTCTGTGCTTGGAGTAAGTAAACCAAAGCGTCTGTATTGGCTTTTGACAGGCTGTGCTCAGAGTAGCCAGTACCAGAAGAAGCAGTTGTACTCAAACACTTTCTGCATCCACACTTGCAGGATTTAGTGGTCTTGGGGATGACTGAGGTCATTTTTGCCGCAGTGGGAAACCTGAAAAGTTTCAAAGATGAATGAATGCTTCCTTTGAGCCCTTCAGACTGTCATTTCATGCTATTTCTCCCGGTGAGATTGTGTTCACCGTTGTGGTTCCGGAAATTAAAGGAAAATTGACTGCCCCTGGCACAGTACTGCAGGAGTTTTTCCCCCAACATAATTTGTTCATCAGCTTTTCTGGAATAAAGAGCTGTTATTTGGGGCTGGGTGGGGGAAAGATGTCAAAGTATTTTTCTGCAATCCTTGTTCCATTATAGGAAATACAGCACCTTGTCTGTTTACGGAACAGATTCCTTAGCTTGCAAGCTTCTGCAAAGTCTACACTCTTTGCTCGGTCTTCAAGTATCAGACCATCCACAGGGATACAAAGGTTGAACAAGAGGGTCCAAAGCAGTTTTGTCTCCCGCCATCTTCCAGTCTATACCCCTGACTGCTCTCTACTCTTCTCACAGGTTGCCACCAATCTTGCCGTAGCTGCATCGGCCCAGGGGCTTCTCATTGCCTGCAGTGCAGGCTGCTGGAGGATGTCCTGCAGCCTGCAGAAGGAGTTGTGAACGGCCTCTGCCTCTCCCACTGCCACGCCGGGTTCTACACAGATAGTGCAGGAGTCTGCAAACGTGAGTAGAGGGGTGGGAACAGCAAATGAACAGCCATTCAAAGTCTTCGGCACAGGGCTGTGCTGGGTTTTAGTGTTCAGGGTGATCATGGGTGATGTTCGATTCTTATGTGCTTTGAGCTGCTTTAAACTCCATAGCTTCAAGAATTGTACTTTGGAGGAAAAACTGACCCTTAGGCAGAATTTATCACTAAAGAGTTCAGGTGCTTTTTTGAAACAACTGAGTTCAAGTGTACACAGCTCAGCTCGTATTTCATTGAATTGAGATTGTGATTTTTACCACTGACTTACTTTAAAGTGGGATCAAACCCTAAGTCCTTTTCAGAAAAGACTAAGCTGTCTCCTTATTAGGCCTTGGAGATGGTCAAGACATCCCACAGCAGTCTTTTTCTCTTGAGGAAACTCTTGTTAATACAAGCCCTGCAGCACATATGCAGTTGCTGTGCCTGAAATATCAAGTTGGAAGCATTTCCAGGAAGGCTCTCTGTTTGGAAAAGAGCCTGATGTGGTGTGTGTTGGGGATATAAGTTTACTGGGTGGATCAGCCAACCGGTCTGGCTCTACAAAGCTTGTGGCAGCCAGTGTGAAGATTTGTACAACCAGTGTTTTCAGTATCTTAAAAACACAAAGAGAGAAGCAGGCTGAGAGGTTAGACTGAACGTCTGATGCTAGCTTAGCCCACCCTAAGCCTAAGGAAAAAGGATGCTTTCAGAAATTTCCCTGCGTGGAAGGACTAGTCGTAGAGACAGTGAGTCTACAGCACTTAAGTAATAGTAACAACTATATCAATGATGCAGCTGATGGTTGTTTCTTCGTGTTCAGAAACCATTTTCTAAAAGTGGATACAATTTAAAATTGATTTATTTTCATTTTGTTTCTTTATCTCAACTTGATGGAAAGAGTCTGTGGAAGGTCTCTTTTTTGCCTTAAGCAATCTTCTTAGAGGAAGAAGTGCCATTTTTTGGGGTGGAATGATTGTGTCTTTAACAGTGACCAACACAAACCGTAATTATGCCACCACATATCTGTGTTGTGCTCTGTTACCTGTGTGTGTTCACACGTAGGTTAACATGCTGTAAAGTCAGGTGGTCAACCTGCCTCTATGATATTTGCTTTTCTGGCTCCAGAATGGCTGATTATAATCATGGAGAGAGAGAAGATCCTTCCTGGAGTAACTGTAGGGTGGTAGAGAAGGGTGGTTTCAGAATCTGCTAAGTTTGTAGAACTCCAGAGATCTAGAGAGAAGAACAGTGTTACAGGGCATCATGCATCTTAGCTTTGTTTCAGTAGTGTGAATGCAAAGATAAATTAAATACACAGTTGTCCCTAGAATCATAGAATCATAGAATCATTAGGGATTGGAAGGGACCCCGAAAGATCATCTAGTCCAATCCCCCTGCCA
>JAOXOE010000405.1:10620925-10645542 GCA_028565055.1 Phoeniculus purpureus | reverse complement strand
CTCTCTCTCTCTCTCTCTCCCTCTCTCTCTCTCTCTCTCTCTCTCTCTCGCTCTCTCTCTCGCTCTCTCTCTCTCGCTCTCTCTCTCTCGCTCTCTCTCTCTCCCACTCTCTCCCTCTCCCTCTCTCTCTCGCTCTCTCTCGCTCTCTCTCGCTCTCTCTCGCTCTCTCTCTCTCTCGCTCTCTCTCTCGCTCTCTCTGGTCTTTTATACTGTCCTGACCACGGGACTTTGCAAAAGGTCACATCCCCTGGGACAGTTCTGGAGGAAAGTCCTCTTAAAGCAACAGGATGTTTTCTTTTCGTCATAAAAGCACAAACCTGTAAGTCTGAAAATTCTGTAATTTTCAAACCACAATACTGTTGAATGCTGGAGGTGTGAAAAAGAGGGGGTATGTGACTGCACCAGTAATCCTGCAGAATACCGATGAGCTGCATCTTGCAAAAGGCTTTTCCTCGCTGTTCCATGCCCAGATAGTGCGGATCCCTCATCCCTCCTCTAGGAAACCCTCCAATGTTTCCCCAACCCTAAATGACCAGAGAATTTCAAAAAGACTTTTTGGCTTCCCACCACTACCTGACCACCACCTCTGCGGTTAGTTGCCCCAGAGAAAAAGGTGCTGTGAACCTCTGATAGCTCCGATTCTCATTCAGGTGAGGAAAAACCTACTATTTGGGAATCAGTGGGAGCTGTGGGTGCTCAGCACCTGTGAGTGTGAATGTGGGTTTAGGAGTCTCCATGGCGAAGCCACCAAGGCAGGAGCCAAGGGCTTGGATTTCTAGTCTAGGGAACACAGGGAGGTGAGGACTTGCGGTTAATGTGATCTTGTCTGACCATTTCTGCAGGGAAAATGCAGTATTGTCTCAACAAATACTAGAAAGGGACGATGAAGCTGTTCATGAGGGAAATGGGCAGGAAAGGTGGTCCCAGCCCCCGCAGTGCCATAGCTGACCTCAGCGCATGCTACGCAGGGTAAGGAAACAAAAATATTCAGCTGTGCTGTACAATATTCTCTTTGGTTGCTCTGTAGGGATGTATATCCGACTCTAAAGTTGCTCACCAAAGGGTGTTGGGTTTGTTTTGCTTCTCTGCTTGCTTGAGGCAGTGCTGTCGTGTCAGAATCAGACACCAGGCACTGTATTCTTGAGAGAATGTGGAGCAGTAAAGGGCTCTGAGCTTTTGATTTATTAAGGAAACCGGGGCTGGGGATGGAGAACCGATGGCTTTCCATCTACCTCTGCTTAGGGTTGGGGATAATTTGCTTTGTGTTCCTCAGCCGATGGGTGGTTTCCAGTTGGGTCAAAAGAAAACCACTGCAGCCATGTGTTATCCAGGCTGGTGGCTGCTGGCTCTGTGAGAGCACCTAGTAACAAAAAGCACAGTCCCCTTACTGCTCCTACTGGGAGGGGAAACAGAAAGGGGAGACAACTGGAAGAGGGAGCCAGATGCATGTGAAAGGCTAGTGAAACACAAACAAGGCTCATTTTGAAAATCCAGAGGGTTTATGCAAGGGGCTGTTCGGAGAACTTTGTTGTTAAAAACAGTGGAGCAGGAAGCACAGCAGAGACAAATCCAATGGGAGCCCTTCCCGGGATGCAACACTTCAGTCAGGTTAGAAACCGCAGGGAAATCAAACTTGAGCAGACGGACAGCGTTTTTTCAGGGTTTGGGTTTGTGTTTTCATCCCCATCTTTCCCCACCCCGACACTACAAAACGTCGCCGTTGGGTTTGTGTTTTTATTACTAAACAGGCTCGTCTGCAGTTCATACACAATGGCAGGGGACTTGGAAACTCCATTTTATACAAACAGCTCCAAAAATAATGGGGAGTGAAGTATGGTAGGAAACACTGCTCATGTTGCTGGATACCATGTGTGGAGGAGGAGGAGCAGGAGGAGGAGGAGACGGTTCATTAGTGCACACCTCCAGGGCAGAGCACCCTCCCTCCCCTTTCAAACAGACTTACAGTAGCTGGTTACAGAAAGGCAATGTCCACAATGTCCTGCCTTTAGAAAGGGCTTTGTTGGGTTGGTTTGTTTTGCTACGACTGCTCCTAGCTTATGGTCGACAATAGATGGCGCCTCTGCTTATTTGATTTCATTCACTTTCTTAGGCACACTCCTTTCGTTAGGGGATTTTGTTGTGATCTGTCCCACTCCCCTTCCTAGTCTCTAAGAAGAGTCAGGGAATCGTTTCTACTCTGCATCCAATTGCTTAATTAATTCCCCCCACCCCTCCCCAGGCTAATTTCCCACGAATAAAACAACCCAAGAACTGTTTAATTAACGAGGAACGGCCTCACTTAGCAGGATAAAAGATGGCTCTGTAGTTATTTAAAATGACCTTCCCAATTTAAATTGGACTTTGGTTTTTTTTTTTTAAAGGATACGAATGAGACAGAAAGAAGAGTCTTATCACTCTGCTTAAAAATTTCATTCACATAATGGAAAAAGTTGGTAATATATATACAGATATCTTTTCATTTATTAAAAATATCACATTTTGAGACTAGAAACAGTAAAGTGCATGAAAAGTTTAAAATATAAATTCAAGGAAAAACAAAAATATTATAGCAGCAAAAAAGCAGAATAAAGAAAAACTTAAAAACACAGACACAACCTTTTCCTATCACCCTGCCTTTTGGTTTTGGTTGTTGGGTTTAACAGAAAGCAGCCAACCAGGTTTGGGGGTTGTTCCAGGAGGGGTGGTTTTCAGCAAATTGTGGTGTTTAATGGCTCTGGAGGCTGAAGGTTTTTGAACCGACCACCGAGAGAGTGAAAAGGGAATAAAACCCCCCACTAAAACAGCTAAATTTCCAACATATATAAAGAGAATGAAGAGTTGGGAATTCCAGCAGCTTTGTAATTCAACCCTGACCGATGATAGCAAACAAAGATGATTTTTAAAAGAAGTGTGATGGCTCTTTGGCAACTAGGGCCAGGGAAAACAATCCACGGAACGACTACGGCTACCGCTGTGAAAAAAGCGGCTGGCGTCTCCTCCGCCTGCTCTTGGGAGACATTGGTTGTTGCCTGTTTCTTGTGCCCAAGTTTCCCATCTTTGCAGGCAAACCTTGGAGAACAAGAGAACCTAAGGACGGATTTGCAACAACTTTATTCACCCGCAACCCCTGCAAACGGCTTTGAGTCCCCATGGCATCCGCTAAGCGAGCGACTACTCGGCGTGAGACGCTCACCTTGCACAGGCCCAGCAGACGGAGCCCAGCAGGAAACATCACGGTAAATGCTGTCAGGAGAACGCAGACCTCAAATTTTATCGCCATCTTTGGTTTTATAACCTTGTTTAGGGCCAGGCCGCTCGTCATTGTTTCTAGTCAGGTATTAAGTGCTTTGCTAATGTGCAAACCTTCTTTAGGTTGCAGAGTGCGGCCTCTGTTTTGGATTCAGACAAAGGGATCTCTAATACTCTTCCTAAAAAAAAAAAAAGACAACCCCAAGCTTTTCTGTGGCTTTTCTTTCTCCTAAAAGGTTGGCTGGTTTTGCCACATTCTGGAAAGATGCATTACCTTCAAATAGGGGTTTTTTTGTTGTCTGTTTGTAAGTGCAGCTTCCTACCAAAAAATCTTACCAGTTTAAAAAAGAAAAAGTAGAAGGAAAAGAATTAAATTAGAAACCTGTAAAGGGAAGAATACTTTGGTTCCAGCCCTAGTGCCAAACGATACCAATATGCACCAAAAATGTGCAAAATCTCATATCAAACACATAAGGAAAAGGAGCTCGAAGAAGCAGCTGAAGGTTGGCCATACTTCACTCCTATAGACTTTGATTTACAACTGTACAGGTCCATAACAACAGGTCCGTGCCCTCCAAGGGGCAGGGCTCCACTACCTCCGGTTAGGCAAGTGCACGCCGTTGACAAGAGGCAGGAGCGGAGGATGGAGTTCTAGTTGTGTTAACAGTGAGAAGTGGTCTGAAGGGATGTGAGGGTGTGGACACCCAGTGATGTTGTTGTCAACCAGCCACTGAGGGTCCAAAGGCCCCAGGACACCAAGCACGTTCATGTGAGTGTTGGAATAGAAAATGTAGTCAATCACACCCTAAGGAGAGAGAGAAACATGACAGTGAGAAACAGACCTTGCTTTGGGCAGCCTCAACCTGACTGGCTGCTGGCGTCCAGCAAGTGGAGGAACCAGCGAGGAAGCGCTTACAGGAACAGAGAGGAAGACAGCCAACGGGCAGAAAATTAAGGCAGAGCCCCGGAGAGCCCACGTCAACATCTGCCAGGGCAGAAAAATCGCTGCTTACTTTGAAATCAAAAGTGTAATTGGTGTAAGGCATCAAGTTGTTTTCGTAGGCGCTCTTGAGCTGGAAGCCATGCGTAATCCTGCCTTCAGAAGCGCCGTTTTTCCCGTTGCCACTGAAGTTCATGAGACACTCGTTGTAACGCAGCTCCTTGAAGTCCTTGTGGTTGTCGGCTACAATGCCGTTGCTTAAGTATTCCACTACGCCTGTTGGCAAAGGGAAGGATTCAGGGAGCTGCTTTAAAATACAACCTGCAGGGAGCGCTAGAAGCTGAAACACCAGTGGGACGCCTGTATTAAGATGAGGAAAGAACCTTCTGTCTGAGCAGAAACTGGCACAGCAGCTGCCTCATCCACGCTTCTGCATACATAGGCGAAGAGCTGCGTCTCTCCAGTGGTTCTCACACCATCTTTTGAGGGTTATAGTTAACCCACAGGACACATGAGAGGGGGGCTGGAGAAGCAGATCTCACGTGCAAACCTGACATTACAGCATCAAACATAGTAACTATTAAAGCAAAGCTGCCTCCTTAGAAAGCTTTTGTGTTCCACCATGGACTCGAGTCTTTCCTACTTACTATTGCTGCTCAGGGCATTTATTTAGGATTTATAGAAATATTTCTACATCTCTGTAGACACAATCCATTCTTCTGAGTGTGCAACTCACCAGAGCCGCCTACTCAACCAGAGTGTTTGAATTCTCTTCAGCCAGCTATCAGAAGACAGCTGTTCCCAAAAAAGCTTTCATTCATACCTACACTCTGGGAAATGCAAACTATGTCCCCCAGAGAAAGATTCTAAAGAGATGAGTTAAAATGAAGCCTAAACCCAGTCTTACCTGAATCAGGCAATGAGTTGAGATCGGCACACAGCACCAAAGGGATAGAGTTAGGATCTGCTGTTGGGCTACCAGGTCTGCTGGAGGCCTTCTCCAGGATGTTTTTCAGTTCTGAGACAAACATCATGGTCTGAATGAGTTTTACATCTGAGTATTCGGGGTCCCAGTGCATGTGGGCATTGGCTACAATAAGCAGCTGTTTGTCCACATGAAGCGATTTCATACCTGGGTAAAGAAATGTGGTTTTATCAGTGAAAGGCTGACGATATGAATACAGCAAATTCATACAAGTGTGGTGTGTGGCTGCGAGTGCACCTGGGCCAGGAGTCATCACCAACAGCAATACTAGAGCCAAGTACTACATGGGAACAACTTGTGCCTTTAGGCGGAACTGAATGATCCCCAAGGGAACCACAGCCAGACTCACTTGCTCCGAATAATTCTTTGTGCACCTCTAACACCACAGCAACTCCGATGTTGTCCTTCGTCATCACTCTGTTCAACATCGCTTCCGAACCTTCCGAGTTTGCCATTGCCACCTGGTTGAACTCCACTGTGTGCTTCTGCACCAGCGTAAATCTGAGCAAACAGAGAGACACCTACTGAAAGGTGTGTGAGGGGGTGTTAGTTTTCACAGTCACAGAACCATAGAATTACTGAGGCTGGAAAAGACTTCTGAGCTCACCCAGCCCAGCCCTTGACCTAACACCACCATCGGCCAGACCAAGGCACTAAGGGCCCCAGCCAGTCTGTCCTTAAACACCTCCAGGGATGACGAATCCACCACTGCCCTGAGCAGTCCATTCCAGTGTCCGATCACCCTTTCCCTGAGGAAGGGCTTCCTAACAGCCAACCTAACCCTCCCCTTGCAGCTTCAAGCCCTGCTCTCTCACCCTGGTGCTAGCTGCCTGGGAGAAGAGCCTGCCTGCAACTTCCCTTCAGGGAGTTGTAGAGACGGATAAGATCCCCCCTGAGTCTCCTCTTTTGAGGTTAAACAACCTCAGAACAACCCCTTCTGTGCTCTAGGAACATTAAAAAAGAGTCTTGTTGGTCTTCTGTTTTCACCTGAGAGTGCCACAGCATCATAACCAGTTCTCTGAAGGTCCCTGCTAGTTTCTGAAGGAGCTACAACTGTGCAGAACTCCCTGAACATTGTTCTAAGGGAATACTCAGAGGGAGACTCAGTGTGGCACAACCCGTGAGCAGCTTCCACAGATGATAAGTGTCAGCACCTCTCCTCCCTTCCCAACAGCATGATGCTTTTAGCACAGAACTTGATCATTCTCTGTAGCAAACTTGCTTCCTAGCATGGTACTTTGGTTACCAGGCACCTTCTCACACCCAAATAGTGTTGGTTTTACTGGATTTTTGAAAACCTGATTATACCCTTCCTTACTTCTCAGTTTTGAAGAATATTGCACAGCCGTCCACATGCTTCTTCTCCTGCTCAGACATGATTTTGGCACGTGACTTTGGAGAAAAGAATCCGTCGTATCCTCGCTCTTTCAAGGCTGGCAGAAAAAGGGTGAAGTATTGCTCTGTTTCCACTTCCTGCAATGGAACATAAATACCTTGAGGCTAACAAAGTCAAGTAAACCCTTAGTAAACCTTTCCTGTTGCTGTACAGCAACACTTGGGCCTGCCTTGGCTTGCAGTCAGCAGCTCTCAGCAAAGCAAAAAGCTTCTGTTTGTACAGAACCTGTCACTTCCTCCATTACTGGCTCGCCGCAAACAGATCTGTGCTCCTGGATAGCCTGGAATCCCCCCAAAAGGGGAAGTGGCAGGTGAAAAGAGTAGATCACACCTGATACTTCTGACAGCTGAATGTGGGATACCATCCCAGGCTAAACCTTCCGAGAGGCTGATCCAGTAGCAACGAATATTTAATCTGCAGAGCTCTTGCTCATACGGATCTCTCACTACTCTGAACCAATCTGTTTTCCTTGTAGGAACCTTCAACCTCAGAGTATTTTTGGGTCTTCAACCTCTGTACCAAGCAGGAACAGACTAGGACCAGCAGTATTTGGGGTTTCAGCATTCTAGACTCTCCTCAGACACCCAAAGGGAGAATATTTAGGATGCTTATCCAAGAGGGAAAGGACCCAGATCTTTCAATTTACCTGAAGACTAATGATATCTGCATCACAGTTGACGATTTCTTCCATGATTCCCTTTTTTCTGTACTCCCAATTAAGTGCCCAAGACGGGCAGTAGCCGTAGAGCTGCCGGGTTGCGTATTTATCACACAACACATTGTAGCACATAACAGTGAATGAAGCTGCAAGGAAAAGAGGAAAGGGAAAAGTTATCATAAAATCCTAACACAGTTTTGGCTGGAAGAGACCTTTAAGATTGTCGAGTCCAATCTTTTCCTAGCCCTATCATCACCATTAAACTCTGTCCCCCAACACAACATCTACCTCTTAAACACATCCAGGGAGGGGAACCCAACTTCCTCGCTGGGCAGGCTGTTCCAGTGCCTGACAGCCCTTTCAGGAAAGAAATTCTTCCTGACATCCAACCTGAACCTACCCTGGTGCAGCTTAAGGCCATTTCCTATCAATGGCTCCTAGGGAGAACACACCAACTCCCACCTCTCTACAACCTCCTTTCAAGTAGTTGTAGAGAGCAGTAAGGTCTCCCCTCCATCTCTTCTTCTCCATGTAATGCAAAACAAAGCCCTTTTGCAGTCAATTCCAGGAACAATTAGGAAGAGTCTCTTCTCTTTGGAACAACTAGGAAGAGACTCTCTTTGGTAAGGAGAGGAAATTTCAGTGATGAACTCCAACCCAAGTATTTACTGCATGAAACTCCATAAACTCCACCACGATACTAATTTGTAAGGGAATCTGAAAAGGGAAAGCAGAACTTAATGTTGTAGCAGTTTATGAGATTTTGGGCATTTTCTGTTTCTTCTGCAACAACAGTTGTAGCAATTCTCCTTCTGGACACAGCTGACGGATGTTTGAGGATGCACAGAGGAGGAAAGGCCAAGGAGTTGGACACCCTGAGGAAACGTGGCCTCTTGGTTTATCCAAAGGGTTCCAACTAACATTGGAACCACACTTTCCAGGGGCTTAACTGCAAACAGAGGCTTCTCAAAGCCTGGTGTTGGTTTTTCCCACACAGTTCTAGATGAGCATAGGGAACAGAAGCTCAGATTTACCTGAGGACAGAATTTGGTCTCGTTCTTTTAAAGTAATCCATGGCCTTGGAGGCAGCTGCTCTGGATGAACTGAAAGAAAACATAAAAGGGTCGTTAATTTAGGGGCTAAGTTGTAACCCTAAAGTTAAGTTGTAAGATAGAAGTTTAAAGTCAAAATGGTGACCGACCAAGTCAGTTACAGCGAAGCAGGATTTAAGTTCAGGTACTGGATATTCTTAATCGCATTGGGCTTTCTAGATTACATTTGGACATTCTGCTTGCATTCAGATTGTGATCTCTAGTGGGAAGTATCAAAACAGCTTCAGCAAGGATGACTTTGCATGTTGCTGGTAATTAAAAAGGTTTCTAACCAAACAGAGGGGACAACTGGCAGTAATGTGGAATAAAGCTTAGAAAATACATGTCAACCTCTGTATGTTTGCAGGTACAACTGGAACCATCTGACAGCCACACAAAAGCAGTCAGAAAATACTCTCCCTTCAAGGGTTTGAGTTCTTGTTTTTGTGGCAAACCCTGTCAGAAATGCACATTTTGAAACCACTTCTGTCAATCCCCTTTGTAGGGCTGTCACCTGCTAGATTGTCAAGCATGTAGTTCAGTAGCTTTCGAGTCCCGTCTGGATCCTGGTAGAGGCTGAGAATATCTTGTGATAAAGGATTGCCTGCCAACAGCATAAAACAACAAGGGGGTTGATTAGCTGCCTGAGTTTCTTAAGGCTTTCCAACCAAAGAAAATCTCCCCTAATTAGAACAGATACATTGACTCAGAAGATAGTTAGGTTGCCTAGCTTGGAACTGTAGAATAGCACCTAACAGATGCATAGACTTCCTTCCTTCCACTCACCTCAATCAATAATGCAGTAGGTTAAAGGGTTCCTTTACCTTTCTGTGGGTCTGAAATAGGGTCAAGATTGTTTTCCAAACTAGTTGGTCATTTTTGCTTAATCACAGAATCAAAGAAGATTAGGGATTGGAAGGGACCTCGAAAGATCACCTAGTCCAATCCCCCTGCCAGAGCAAGATCACCTAGCTCAAGTCTCACGGGAACATGTCCAGGCGGGTTTTAAACATCTCCAGAGAAGGAGACTCCACAACCCCCCTGGGCAGCCCACTCCAGTGCTCTGTCACTCTCACTATGAAGAAGTTCCTTATATAAATGGTAAGAAAATGCCGAGGTAATACTCAAGGCTTTCGAGCCTCAGGAATTCAAGAGCACTGCTAGGAATAGATAAGTGCAAAGAACTCACTCACCTTTCAAACCGAGGGTTTGTAGCTGGAAGAGCCGTCCAAGTTCATAAGGCAAAACCCGTAACAGATTGTTATTTAAAAGCAATTCCCTGCAGCAAATGCAAAAGACTTGTGATGAACATCACGTCAGAAGAAAACTTTTAAGGCACTAGGTGCCGCTCATCTTTGAAGATGACACTTTTCACCCCAATTTTTTGGGTATTCTGGAATCACATGCCAATCTTCCCATTTCAAACATGACCAAAATATGTTCATTAGGGGAAGAAAGCCATGCAAAACATAAAACATCAAATCACGTCCAAAGGGATGTAAACAGCAGTCAATCACCAGGTCTCAAACAATGTTTCAGAGCAGGTGACTACGTATCTTACAGACAGGTATCTGTAGAGATTGGAAAAGAAGGGTAATGAACCCAAATTTAATTATTAAATCTAATACTTTTCACCAGTCTTGACTTTTGCAGAGTGACCTTAAATTCAAGAATGGGAAGCAAAATAAATTCTTTGATCCCCATCCTAAACAAATCCAAAATTTGTGTTCAAGTCAACCAGGATTAATTTATCTCACCTGAGAGATACCATATTTCCTAGCTCTGCTGGTAAACTTCTGAGTTTGTTGGATGACAGATCCAGGTAAACCAGATTATGAAGCTTGGCAATATCAGGTGGAATGCGCGTAAGATTATTGTCATTGAGATGCAGGGCAGTCAAGTGCGTCAGCGACCAAAGGGACGTGCTTAAGCTCCGCACTCTACCTAAAAAAGAAAAACCAAGAACCATCCCTTCACTCAAGTTTGCCCTCTCAGACCACTGGATACAAGATATGGGGGATATAGGATTTGGGACTCCCAGTGTGAAGATCCTATTGCATCAGCAGAACTCTCATAGATGTTTGCAGAAGACACCTTCATGTATCTTTCCTATGAGCAGGCTCTAATTATTTGACCCTTCCAGTCAAAAGGACAGAGACAGAGGTACAGTTCCAGGGAAGCAATTGTGCTCCCCAGAAACTCGTGTCCAGTCTGCGTTCGTGTTTTAAATCAGCTGAGCTGAATGTGAGCCAGCCAAGCTCATAGCCAACCTGGTAAGTCAAGTTGCTTCTCGTCCTCCAGCTTAGAAAAACTGTTTTCACAAGGGGATCCTCTATCTGAAAGCATTCTGGGGCACCAACACTGGTGCCAAACCAAACTTCAAACCCAAATCAACTCACCCGAGATCTCTAATTCAGCCCAGTGTGACTTCTTCCCATTGGCTACCTCTTCTGCTGACATGATGGTGTAAATTCTGCGAGGATCTGGAGGATCATATTTTTCCTTTGGCATCCCTGTTAGTCTGAAAGACCATCACAACAGTTACTGTCTGCCCCCTAACAAACACTTCATATCTCTCCCTCCAGGAGATCTCCTTTCTCTGCAAAAACACTAGAGGTTATGTCCAATAAATGTAACACTGATGTCCACCCAACTGCTCCCACCCTGCAGAGTTTAGCAAGTGCTCACATTTCTGCACAATGCAGTCCCATAACATGGTCCCATAACAGGCGTGTCTTCCTAAAAAGTTACCTTGTACTGCCCCAACACTGACTTGTTGGATTGCCTCATTTACCACCTAGTTACTGGCTGCATGCAGAACCTGCAGACAAGGTGTCTGGTTTACAAACACAAGGTTAGCTCAATTTGTTGCTGACTGGTCTCTTCCTCTCCAGACACAAAAACCCCACAAACCTGGATTTTAAACAAATCCAAAGCAGCCGCTCTGCAAGATGATTTTTTTTCCCCCTTCATATGCACAACTGCCTGCCACAGCCATAGCTGTGAAGCTCTTAAAAATATAACTGACTTATAGCTTTATAACTGAGTTATACTCCCCCCTCCCCGTGGGTCTTGGTTTCAGAGCTGATGCTTTTTTTCCCTGACAAGCACCCAAGGAAATTCCACTCACGCTGCTGGGCAGATGTGAGTCCCACATCTAATTATAACCAACTTCTATTTACAGGTGAAGTCATACAGCAAGGAAAGCTACAGAGTAAGAAGATTCTACACTCATGTGGCTCAGCTGCAGCCATTCAGTTTGGGGCAATGAATGAAATATTATTTAAGGACATGGGATTAGAGCCAAAATTCTTTGATCCTGGTGTCAGAACCCTAAAATCGAGAATTGTACTTTCCCAACAAAATCAGAGTTACAGGTTGTGCTGTGGAAGCGCTAAATCTCTGGGGCTGGGAATTTGCTGATTTATCTGCACTGTTAAATACCTGCATGTGCAGGTGCAGGGAACAACCCCAGTCCCATGAACAGAACCCTCACAGACACTCACAAGAGCCCAATTTCACTATTTCTGCTGGGCATCCTTGCTCTTAGACACATAGGAAAATCATTCTCATTCCACCAAGTCTCAACATGGCTCCTCCTGGATTTTTCTAGACCCCTGGAACTGAGCAGAGACATACAGGGAGCTGAGATGGGAGGGCCAAGACCTGAACACTGGGAAAGCTTGAAGACTCTGGTAGCTGCAGAGAGTGTTTATGGCAGAAGGAAGTTTTGGGGATCTTTTAAGTCTTAAGCTCAAACCAACACAGGATGGGTGATGAAGTGCTTAAACCTGCAGTGGATCCACCATTTGAGTCACCCCACGCTCATGCCCACCTGCCCATAGGCTGAGAGGTCACCACTGACCTTATGGCACCATCAAAAAGCTGTGGGATTACCGTTTCCTCCTTGGCTGGGACTCCAAGGAAATTATGTTGAAATATGTCAAGGCAAGCGGCATGCACATTTTTCAGATATTACTCACTTCAGTATTATTTTGAAAGAGGAGTGAGTCAAACAAGCTTTGGTGTAATTGCCACGGGCACAGAGAAGGGCAAAACAAACCTAAATCAAAGACACTTTTTGTTTTTCCTTCTTTCTTCCTGTATAACAGCAACATGAGCAGGACTTGAAAGCCACCATATGTATTTTTTTTAATGTAGAAATGAATTCTGCCTGGGTTCTCAACTCCTATCGTCGCCTCTCTGCTTCTCCTGGAACTAAACCAACCCCAATCTATTTTTGCTCAGTCTTCAGGGAGTTCCCTGAAGCCGTTAACCCCAAACTTGGACGGTGTTAGCGCTGTAGCATGGAAAAGAGCAGGAAAAACCCCAGTTGGGGGGCATGGGAACTGATTTAGGGCAGTTTGAGCCAGTGCAGAGATGCAGCCAGCAGGTTTAGGCAAGGCTTTGAAATGTGGGGCTGCCTACCAATGACACCTGTATGAACCATTTGGCTTCAATTCCATCCTCAGAAGCCTAGAGATGAGTGGCACAGCAGCGTTACTCAGTTGGGACCCTGAGTGGGCTCCCAGGTGAACCTAAGCAGCTCTACCTCAGCTGTATATAAAAAGGGGTGGGAGAAGACTATTTGATTTAGAAGGGTTGCAAGTGGTAGATTTGTGGCTGCCTTTTCTTAGGGTTCTTGTTTTTATTTGCTGACTTTTGTGCATGGGGTACTGATTAAAGCAAAAAAACCCTGGATTTATCAGTACTGAAGAAGTGAATAGCATCAAAGAAGAAAATGTTGAGCTGTGAGGCTAAAAACTCTGAAGATGTGTATTTTGGGCAGCAAACAGGAGGAGCTTCTGCCCATTTGGGGTCTCAGACAACCAGGTAATCACAGAAAACAGCACTGCTCTCTTCTACTTAATGATTTAAGACCTTCTCAAGTTATACAGGGGTGCAGAATATGAGGGGGAGGTTACAGTAAGCAGTATGAGGTAAAAATGGTGAGTTTTCCTAGGGAGAAGCTGAAAGCAGCTCTACACAGTGCATCAATGCAACAACAGAGGAAAGGATAAGGGAGTAAGAAATGTCTTAACTCATAGTCAGAGCTTTTCTTCCAAAGAAAAGTGTTCCCCTATCAAGCAAATTCAAAAGAGCTGCAACTTCATCTGGCTTCAGCCTTGTGTTTGTGGGTGTGTTGGCACAACTTGAAATCCTCCCCAGCAGACCAATATTGTTTGTGATTTATTTTTTTGTGTTAGTCTCTGTACATAGAGGAGTCAAACTGCCAAAGCATTCTGCAAACCAGCCAGCAGACAGCCCTGAATCACTCCTTCCTTCACAGCTTAGTGTCTAGCCCCTTCCGCACAGCCATCCTTCTTGGGAATTGAAAGTCCTGGTGGCTGATGAGGCTAGAGCTGTGTGTGCATCTGGGCAAGTGCTTGTTAACCCTGTGAAGAAGGACCACCAGGCTGGAAAATTGAGCCATTTTTACCTATGGATATTGTAACCAGGACTAACTACTTGCTGAGGGGGTGGGGAGAGGAGGTTACTGGTCTGTAATAAAGGTGCCCTGATTTTGACAAAAGTCTCCCCACTTCAGCCTTGTGAAAGGGTAGCCCCAAATATAAAAACTGGTTTAGAATACTTGGGTGGAGGGATGAAGGTAAAGGCAGTAAGATAATTGTTTCATGTTCAGAGGATTTAAAACAAAACTGCTAACAGTAGGATATCTGTGTGTTAGCTAAACTACTTATTAAATCAGTATATACAGTGTCTAGTGCGTATATGGCAGCAAGAATTCCTGTAGGGAATTTTGATGGTCTTTTGCTTCGAGCTGAATTGTAGTCTTTGTGTTTTCCTGTAGGAACACGTTGAACCACCTCTGTGTTCACTGTCTCTACCAATGGGCACTAAGAAGCTGCTAACAAAGGTATGGACTGGGTTTTTTTCCCAGTATCTTAGTCCAAGTAGCCTCATTTGGAGTAGTCAGCGGAACAAGTCAAAATGTCTCATGGCTCTTTATTAACAAGAGAAAACAAGTGTTTTGCTACCATCCTTTCCCAATACTGAGAACTTGAGCTTTAATGAGATTTGAAGTGTTAAACCCACCTGGGGTACTGTGTCCCGTTCTGGAGACCCCAGCACTAGAAGGACACAGACCTCTTGAAAGGTAGCCAGAGGAGAGCAACTGGATCAGAGGGCTGGAGCACCTCCCCTATGAGGACAGGCTGAGTAAGTTGAGGTTGTTCAGCATGGAGAGGAGACTCCCAGGTGACCTTCTAGCAGCTTTCCAATATCTGAAGGGGGCTACAAGAAAGCTGGGGTACGGCTTTTTACACAGGTGGTAGTGAGAGGAAGGTGAGGCAGGGAAAGGATTATAGGCTTGAAGAGGAGAGATTTAGGTTGGACATGAGGAACAAATCCTTTCCTGTGAGGGCGATGAAATGCTGGAACAGGTTGCCAAAGGTAATTGTGGCTGCCCCATCCCTGGAAGCATTGAAGGCCAGGTTGGCTGGGGCTTTAAGTAACCTGATCCTAGTGAAGGTGTCCCTGCCTATGCAGGGAGTCTGGAACTAGATCATCTTTGATGTGCCTTCCCACCCTGGCCATTCTATGACTCAATTCTATGAAATCAAAGGACTAAGGACTACAACTTCAAGCTTAGCAACAAGCAATGAAGCCCATAAGTACAACTGGGAAAAACCCCACCTATAGTTTTATAAATCTGCTTAAAAATTGTCTTTGTTTTCATAACAGAGTCCAAAGTTTGGAGAGCTGTGGAAATCTAGAGGTCACATACTCTTAACTCGTTTCATGTGTATAGCAACTGTAACTCTGCCTCCATAGTAAACCTGCAGAGAAGGCCTTGGGCCAGTTTGATTTTATTTTTAAATAATCTGGGCTGCAGCTTTCTGTAATGCTGTTAGAAGATGACATCAGCTTGCACTCTTCCTATCTGCTAATGCATTTACAAGTACAGTGAGGTAATACAGGGGTTGGTTGTGGGGGGTTGTGGTTCTGCACCTAAACTTGATGTAGTAAGACATTATTTTTAGGCTTGGTACTGAAACTCCTTAACTTGAAACTATTAGGGAGGTTTCACACATATGACAAGGTTTTAATAAAACTGACACCTCTGCTTCATCATCAAGAATAAGTATCATATCTACAAAATTGTTTTAAGAAAATGAGCTTCAGAAGTTGTTTTCACAGTCCTTCCCTATCTCAGGGCAGGGCTCCTACAAGGACTAGAGCCTTACACTGCAGCTGCTGCAGGCAAAGTAAGCAGAAGTGGAAAGGCCTAAGTAGTGGGATCTCTAAGCTGATGCTGAGAAGATGGGGGGAAGCTGTTCCCAAAAAAGCTGTTCTCAAAAGGTCTACCCAGTCAGGAGCCATGTTTGTGCTGTGAAGCAGAAGACAACAAACCCTAAGATGTTGCTGCTGCCTAGCAATTTTATCTTTTATAGTAACCAAAGGAAACTCAATTATCTACCAGGTTTGGAAAAAGTTTGCACAGGGTGGAGGCATCTTCATGGAGTTACTTCAGGGCTGGAAGAGAGGATAGCTGCTGGATAAAGTACCTTGACCATTTGGAAAGTGTTGGGGTCCTTACTGGAGTGCTGGCAACCTTGTATGAATCTGCAGGCAAGATTCTGGGCTTGTGCTCACGTGCTCCAGCCTGAGAGCCCAGAAGTGTGGTGCAAAGGACATGTCAACAGCAAGCAGAGCAACAATACCATGGAATTTGTCCAAACCTTGCTCCAGTTTTCATTCCACGTGGTACTAAGATTAACTTCATGTTATCCCTTCAACAAAGACCATAAATGCCCAGAGAAGTGTAGAAAAGCCACAGAAGCAAACCCTGGAGGAAAAAAAAAGGCAGCAAAGGCCAAGAGGAGGAGTGGGAAGGGAGAAGACAAGCTGTATTTGATTAATTCTATTGCCAACTGGCACTCACTTGATGAAAATGCTAATTGTCCTACTAACTGACATACATCCACTAGTTATTTATCCTGGTTCCCTCATCTCCTCTGAAAGAAGTATAGAGCCTTTTCTTAAATCACGGGTAACAAGAATCTCCAGGTTTCCACCCTTTTCCTCTATGTCACGCCCCCACTTACAAGAACAGCTCAACTACGTACTGTGTGGAAAAGCAGCATGAGACTCATTCTGAATGTCTGTACAGAGTTTCAACAGGTAGCAGGTAAATAAATCTAACCCACAGCCCCCATAGGGATGGTTTTGATAGTGAATTTATTTACAGCATATTCCACTCTAGTTCAAAGAACTGACCCACTTGCAGTGCTGCCCCAACCCCTAGTCTTTTAATGAGGCACAGGGCAGAGTGGCTTAAAGGATTAAGAACTGAAGTCCCCAGGAGTCTGGGGAAGGATGTGGCCAGTGCTGGATCAGCAGCAAGCACCAACATAAAATGCTGTCCTGGGCTGCTGGGACAGGCAAAAAGCAGCTGCAAGGTGAAGCAGGAGGTTTTTCTAGTACTAGTTAGACTGCAATAGGACTGGGGAGGTGGTAAACCCTCAACACAGACACCTGAGTAAGCTCAAAGTGTCATGGTGTGTGCTCATCCCCACAAGCCTCAGGGGAAAGAGCCATTGTATTGACAAGCCTAATCCGTCAGCTCAGCTCATTCAGTCATTCGCTTAGAAATACGATAAAGACCCTGTTCAAGTTGCCCCGAGCCAGCACCTTGTGTCATTCAACTCTACAGGATCAATAACTGGAGAGAAGTCAGCTATTGATCTAGAGTGTTTTTTTGAGCAAAAACTACACTAGAATTATTAATTCACACAGCAGCTTCAACATGGTAGTCTCAATGAATATTGCTTTTTCTTTACCATACTATTCAAATCATCAGTAATCTTATTCCACCCTTCAAAGCCAAGTCTGGGCTAGGAGAAAAGAACAAATGCAATTATTTCTGCAGCTACGACATCTTCGTACCCTTGAAGTGGTTGGCTGCCAACTCTTTAACAAAATAAGCAAAGCCCAGCGGCACCCAGGCTACTCTCCCTGGATGACAGAAAGGTAACAGCCAGTTTATCTCTCACAATCTGTCTTTTGCAGCAATAACTAACAGGAGGGAAATCTGCCACCACAAAACTTGCTTCAGAGTTACAAGGCTCTGCCTTGTTCAACTACAGGTTGGTTTGCATGAGTCAAAGCTCAATATCTTAAAAAGAAAAAAAATGTAAAAAGAAGAAAAAGTACACCCCTGTAGTGGAAAGTGTTTTGCAACTGCTGCCACAACACATTAACTTTTTCATCCTGCAGCCCAGTTTCAATAGGCTGTGGGGTACTCAAAGTAGCCACAAGTAGAAGAGAAAGTATCTCTCTCTAAACTGCTCTACTCTAGGCATAACCCCCTTTCTTGGTAGGGTATATTTAAATGTACTTGACTTATTTGATTAAAGAAGTGAAAGAGCTTCCCTGACAGCCTGGGACAAGCATATTATTTGGATATGCAAAGCTGCTGCTGTATCTCATTATCCAAATCTTCCCCATGTGCACTTACACCGTACTTCAATTTCCAAAGACTAGATTTAATTTAAAAATCAACGTTGATGAGTAATGTAGACTCTTGTAGCTGTGTTCCAGCAAGATGGAAAAGCAGAAACTCCAGGAACAGCAGCTCGAGGCTATCTCTGTGGGGGCCAGGAGACTCACTGCTAACCCAAGTTTCTCCTCATCACTCTGAGTTCTGGTTGTGGTCCTTCACTGTGGCTTCAGCATTCCACAAGCCATCGGAAAGGCCACGGTGTTAGCACTTGCTTTCAAGGCACTGAGGTGGCTGTTTAAATGCCACTAAGTGCTGTATAAACCTGCAAAGATAATGATCGCAGAAAGGAAGTTAAGGATGAGAAATACAGTTTGAAACCTCGATTGTAGCTCAGAAATGGAGCCTAAAGGAAGAGCGTAGACGCTGTGGGTATGCGGAAGAGGCAGGTATGGGTTCAGGAATGTTGCAGTGTTGCTGACAGGCTTGAGGTTTTAAAGCAATTTCCCAAGTAGGAAATAGTTGTGAGTTATACTCATCTCCCTGCATACAAGGCCTGGGTTGTTTTTGTCCATACCTGCAGCCACCGTGAAATAAATGGCTATCGACTTAAAATCAAATAGTTCCAATATTCTGTGCAGAAGGAGCTTTGTTTGGCAGCACACAGGCTTTCCAGTGCATCCCAAGACTAGGCAGTGCAGTCAGGTCAAGCCCTACATCAAACAATGAGACAGAGGTCCTAAGACTTTGCTCCTGCAGTCTGCAAAAAGGCTCTGCAACCTTGTAGTCTGAGATATGTCAGATTAGTACTGTTAAAAAAACCCCAACCTTCCTATTTACAGGTCTCAAATATTTATTGTATGTGCTTCTCTCATCCTCTCAATAGTCCTGATTCATCTGATGAGCTCCACTCCGTCACTCTTTCACTGGACTAGGAAGAGGCTCATTACACAGGTACAAAAATTCACCTAGAGATTCAGCTACTCCCAATGTCAAAACCTAACTTGGCTGGAAGGGAAAAAAAATTCAAGGCAAGGGCCATCTGACAGCCTGAACTCTGGCACTTGGGACTATATTCTGGTATGTGAGAAGTTGTCTGGCCCCATTTTCCTTTTGCTTTCCTAACTTTCCAAAACAAAAAGGGATTAGAGGAAAGGCGTTCACAAGTGGAAATTTCTGCTGGGTGGGTAATTCATCCTGTGCTAGCTTGCTCCTGCTTCCAGGGCCAGCTGTAAATTCATGTAACAGAATAAATTTAAATTCAATTTTCAAGTATAGCAACCAGTTTTCTGGAATTGCATCCAGCACTGCTCCAACTGACCTCTTCCTGCCCAGAGCTGCACGTTCCATGAGTTTAAGAAAATGCAAAGAAGGCGCAGCAGGATTGGCTGCAAGTCCCAGACATGAAAACCTGCAGGACCTATTAGCTCTGCTGTTTACAAAACACAGGTTGAGAATATCCAGCAAAGGGTACAAAGTATGATTTCTCCTTCCTCGCTTTCTCACATGTATGGTGTGGAAAAACCCAGCTCAACATCTGCAGCAGGAGAAGTCTTCACCAGGCTTTTCTTTCCACATTTAAGTCCAAGCCAGGACCTCCTGAGAGAGCCTTCAGATTGATTTCTTAGGAAGAAAAAGCAAAACTAATTTGTGATTAGAAGGCACAAAGCTGTTCAGTCAGACAAAAGGGTTCCTGAAAAGCCAGGGGAAAACTACTCAATCAATCCACTGGGCTGCCCTGAAGGGTAAACAGCAAACTTGAGCATGAGCTACAAACCCTAACTGCTATTAACAGCTTGCCCAGAAGTGGATGGTTTTTGTAGCTGTCCTTGTACTTGTGAAATCTGATGATCTAACAAGACGTTTGACAGACCATGACACTAAAGCAAAGAAGGAAAAATACCTTTAAATGCATTTCAGGTAGTTTAATTGGGATTTTAGCTTTGGATGGGTGTACAGAGGAGACTGGGGAGCTGTCAACTTGCGGTAGAAGCTGTGGAAAGGCTGATGGACAGGTTAAAGGCTCCTTGCCAATGGAGAGGACAGGAAGGGCAAAGGCCCACAGCTATTCCAAGCCATAAAAATTCCTGCTGCTCCTAGCTGAATGCACAATAGCTTTTCCTTTATGCTCCGTTTAGGGTAAGGAATAATCCTGATTTGCATCAGCAGGGATGATGACAGGGTGCTCTGAAGGATTAGGCTGTTCATGTCTGTAAACAGTCAAAAGACTGGACAAACCCTCAAGCTGCTAACTGGCAGAATGGAGGAACCCGAACCTAAAGACCCTTCTGAAGATCCCTCACCCATGAACTCTGAAGTATATGCTCCCTGCTGAGGGCCATAATCTTTATTTTTAAACTTTTCCCTCAAGTGGGCCTATCTGAATTGCAGCCAGGCAGCAGATTTGATCCTGAGGTTGCTATCTTTGACAGTGTTGCTTTTAACCATCAGTACCACCAGCAAGCCTCAACTTGCTGAGCAAAAGCCTCTCCTCTTCCTCTGTTCCCTCAGCCCTACTCTCACTGCTTTGCTCCAAGTGGAGCTTTCACCTTCCCCAACCTGCTTAGTTTTGATTAAAAAAAAGGGACTGGTATTTAATTTCTCTGCTTGGGTTCTTTGGCTCTGGGTGCTAACTTCACAGAGATTCAAAAAACACACTGTCAACTGCACGTGAGTTGTAGCTAAAATCATTCCGAGCTGCTTTTTGATTCCTTTTTTCCCTCTTAATCTGCATTTTTAGCAGGGCTGGTTTAACAGCTCCCGTGGAAAGAGCTACAATTTGTTTCTTGCCTTTCTGTCTTCTAGAAGGCATTTCTGCCTACCTTTACTTGTATTTTCAATGCTCACCTCTCAAATCCTGGAAGGAAAAACCTTCTCATACTGCCTGAAGGCTCTTTTTAGTTATTCTTTGGCTCTATGGAGGGAGATGCACAAGCAACTGCAAAAGCTGTTCTAAACAAGACTCCAGAGCAACTTTTCTGGAGAGATTGTCTTTGACACAAATGTATGCGGCAGATTCTGCACATATCAAGTCTTTTTGCCATCCCCTGCACATTACTTCAGAGTTTACTTTGTCCCCTCCAAAGTGTTGGATCTATTAAGTTGAGATCTTGTGGGCAGGTGATGCACACATGAAGTTTGCTGATAGCCACCTGAGTAGCATAAACCCTTTAATATGGCGAAGGGGAGCAAGAGAACTAGAGAAACACTGTCACCAGCTAAAGGTGCTGATGAATATCCTAAGACAGTCTCTTTGTTTTTTAAATCATTACAGGTGAGATGGAGACACTGTACTGATAAATCACTGAAACCAAAAGAATTAATCAAGAGGTGAAGTCACACAGGACTGTCAGTCTAAGAACAGACAATCTTCAAACCCCTGAAGACCCTGCAGCCTTCATCTGCTGTTTGGTTTATTTCTTTATCAACCAGGTTAGGGAGCAGAACCGGCTCTGCACAGGGTCCAATGGGCAGCAGAGCTGGGAGCAAAGCAGTTGCATCACACAGCTCACTACATGCTTTGACATGTACGTTCACTGACAGCCTGATTTGATTTAGCCACAATTTCTTACACAGCTTTCCAGAGCCACAGAAAACCCACAGAGAAGAGCGACCTGTCTCTTTAGGGCAGTAAAAAATCTGCTGGAGACCAGAGAAAGGCTCTGTTAAACTGCAAAAGGCAAGAACCAAGCACCTGCCTGGGTCTCTGTTACAGGCTACCACAGAGAGAACCACAGCATTTGGGAAACAAAAATATTACAAGAGGCTTATAGTTTAAAGTAGTAAATCCACAGCAAACCCTCCTCGATCTAAGTACACCAAAGACCTGTTTTAACTGATTTCCTTAAAGTTTTCTTTAAGGAAATCTTCTTTACCATGCCATCTTCTGCTCCCAAACAACTAAGCCTGGCTGATACATTTGCTTTCTTAATATTCTCGCAAATCAGGTTACATCCAGTGCCCTTTTGGCATCCCAAAAGCTCTTTCCAAGAAATATTAAGCAGCTATTTGTTTGCATTTATCTCCCCCTTTTAAACTTGGGTAACTCAAAACCATCCAACAGATTAAAGCCAAACTAAGCCATAATTTGTCTTTGATAGTTACAGAAAGTTTGCTCTAGAATTTTTGCACATTACCAACTTATAAAAGTGGTAAAAAACCACTTGAAAACCAAAATGCCTCCAGAAAAATTAGTAAGAAAAAAAATCCAAACTACACTTTGAACAAAAAAAAACCCTCAGCAGCTGCTAGGATCCACCTCAGTAAAAGTTTTTCTTCTCAAATGTTTCTGATTTCAATTAAGCAAAGACTTACCCCGTGTGGAAATGAATTTATTTTCCTCCTTTTTTGTTTTGCTGCCAGATTCCACACACTTTTCTGGCTTATTTCTTTTAAGACTGGGGTGAAAGTAAACTTCTACCAGCTAAACATTACTGTGCTTGTCAGACCTGGGTCAAAAGCCTCGTCCAGCTTTTTGCAAAAACAAGATTGTTAACAAAAACCAACTGCAGTCTGCCTGGGAAGCAAAAAATATTCCATCTTATCACACAGACTGGAAGTTTTATAAACACCTCTGAATGGAAAGAGAACGAACAGCAGCCATAACACCACTTACTTGCATGAGACTTCCTGCTGCAAAGGTAATCAAGATCGTGGATGGGAAGAGAACCACACAGAGCAATTACACCCAGACCACTCGCCCCTTCTAAGCCCAGCAGAGAAACGTGTGGTTACACTACATTCCTAGGAGCTGCACTCCTACCAGGAGAAAGGAAAAAAACCCCACCCTTTAAAAGTGAAAACAAGCTCTATCAGTAAAAGTGCACTTCTGCAGATAAGTGCTTCTACAGCTGGGGCTTCTGCTGGCGCAGCTCTGTCAGTTATAGGTCACACTTTGTCACCGTGCTTGCAGACAGAGCTGTGCCAGCAGAAGTTTGTTGTAGATCTGGTGGGAAACTCGACAGCAACCGAATTCATCTGCGAAGTTTCGTGGGTTTCCTGATGCTGCCAAACCAAGTTTTTTTTCGTTAACAGTCTGATGATGATTAGTCTTACTCCTTGTGCTGCTGAGGCTTTCGAGGACAGAAGAAGCCTAAACTTAGCTCAGAAACGTGGCAATACCTATCAGCCATTTACACTGTACTGCCACCCCTCAATTAAATACACAAACTAAATGAGAAAGAGCCCCTGTAGGAAGATAAAAGGGAATAAATTAAATTCTGCCACGTTAGCACTTGGAGTAGACTGCCCTCGCCCTTAATAGTAAGACAAGAACAAAACTGAAAGTGTTTAACGGAATTTGTTTAGCAGACAGCAGAGCACTGCAAAAATTTCCACTGTTCAGCTTAACCCACCAGGCAAACAGTCTTTTATCTTTTGTGTGAGGTATCACCTGCACATGGTGGTACCTAAACACCAGAGAGATGCTTGGCTGTTCAAATTTCACCATTGCTTCCTATTTTGATAGAGAAGATGCAGAAATAACATCACCAGTAACGCTGTACTCATAAAGGCCGTGCTCCACCTCTGCTGGAGCTTTCTGGCCTCCAAGAGCTTCTAGGAATTCCTTGGGTTGTGTCACAGGACTTTGTTGTTGGAAATTATGTTGTAGGGTTTTTTAAAGGAAAATAAAAAGAAAGCAGCAAGGCAAAGCCATCTCAAAGGTGTGGCAGAGGTTAAAAATAAGAGGTATAATCATAGCTTTTGTTATCAGCCACATCTACGTACACAAGAATTATCCTCATGAGTGACTTAAGGACAAGGGGTTTTCCCCTCCAGGTGAGTTTTAGGTCACGGGGGTTGGCTGAGCAGCATGGAGAGGGGATGGCACAGGTATGGATTTAACTGTAGCACACACCCTTGCCCCACTTAAAGAAGGCAATTCTTATGGACACAGGTTAGAACTCCCTAAAGCAGTCTATTCCAAGTTTCAAAAAGGACCAGATAAAGGCAACTAATCTAAAGATTTCAGAAGGTCACATAAAACCGGGTGTGAAAGAAAGCACCCGAGCCCTCTGCTGTATTTCCCAAGAGCATTTAAGTTGATAAAACAAGCCCCAAACTACTGCAAAACCTTGGTGTTTAGGGGCATAATGTTATTTACGAGTGCCCCTCCTGGAGCTCCAAGCCCAGGTTTTCTTGTGGGTGATGTTCCTGCCATTGTCCTCATACCTGACTACTGCAGAAGACCTCAACAACACCCTTGCCAGCCCTGCTGCTGGGTCACCCAAGGCTCCAGGTAAAGGTCCTGTAGTGGGATGCTGGATGGACTGGAGGGAATTGAGGCCAAGCTCTTGCCTTTCTCCAAGGCTGGGGTTCAGTCCATGGTCCAGCTTTACCCTACAGCTGAGGTTCACCCTGTAGCCACGGTTCACATCACGGTTGGGGTACACCACACAGCTGTGCTTCACCCTACAACCAAGGTTCACACTACGGTTGGGGTTCACCCCACAGCCAGGCTTCATCCCATAGCCGAGGTTCACCCCACAGCCAGGCTTCACTCCACGGCCGAAGTTCATCCCACCGCCAGGCTTCACCCCACGGCCGAGGTTCGCACCACAGCTAAGCTTCACCGCACAGGCGAGGTTCACCCGACAGTCGCGCTTTACCCCACAGCCGGGTCTCCAGGATGATCTCGGTACCCCCTAAACCATTTCGGGACCACGGACGCTCTCTCTGCCCTCAGCAGCCCTCATGGGGTCACCTCCCACCCCACCACCCCCCCCCGATCCGTGTGTCCGCTGCGGGCAGCCCAGGCCGCGGTCCTCGGTGCTGGCAGGGTGGCGGCAGTAGCGGCGGCGGCGGGGCCCGACATGGCGGCGCGGACTCACTCGCT
>JAOXOE010000405.1:10609314-10620825 GCA_028565055.1 Phoeniculus purpureus | reverse complement strand
GCCAGTCGCTGCCCGGGGAGCAGGGGAGGGAGGGGAGGAGGAAAGGAAGGAGGGAGGAAAGGAAGGAGGGAGGGAGGGAAAGAAGGGCCGGCGGTACCGCCTCCCTTCCTCAGCAGGTTGCCAGCTCCCTCCCCTCAGCTCCCTCCCCTCAGCTCTCTATCTCGCGGGCGGGGTACGACGCGCACGGCGGCCGTTGGCCTTCACCACCACCGCGGGGACCGTAGGAGGCGGGTAAAGGGACTCTTTTCTTTTTCTCTCACGACGCCGAGCGGAAGGATCGTGCCGCTACAACGCGAAGGAAAGACATTATCATGGATCCCTCCGCGGCGCACGCGCGGCAGCGGGCAGGTAGGGGCGGGGTGGGGGGGTCAGCGGGAAGCGTCTCCCGCGGTGATTGAATGGCCGCGGGCGGGTCCCGGCGCTGCTGCCGTTGAGAACAATTAATGTGGTAATTGGAGGTGCTTGCTTCTTCCTTCTGTCCGCGCCGCTTCGGAACTGGGCAACTAAGCCTGTAAGTGTTCGCGCTTTGTTTTGTATAACGTGTCTTTTTTTCTGTTTTTAATTTGGATTTTTTTATTCCTTGTTTCCCCTTTCTCCCTCCTCTTTTTCCCTTTCCCCACCCTTTTTCGTTTCCCCCCGTTTTTCCTTTTTCTTCTGACCCGTTTTTTCCTTTGTCTTTCCCCCCATTTTTCCTTTTTCTTCCCCCCTCTCTTTTTCCTTTTCACCCCCTCCTCTGTTTTTATTCTCTTTATTTTTTCCGTAGGTGGCTGTGCCGGTTGTTCAATACAGACTAGGAGCACAACAAACCCTTTGTGTGAGGATGAGCAGCAGAACTGTGCAACACACCTCTAGAGAGGTTGGAATTCACTAGATGAAAGCACCAAGTTCCGAACAAAGGCACCTCGTTTCCACTAAACCAATTTCAGCATCTCTAGTTAGCAGTTTTTCCAACAGCGCTCCAAGGAGGACTTTTTCCAGAAGTGATGAGGACAGAGACATAACTAACACATTGAGTCTTTTTTTCTACTTATTTACTGACAACCCAGCTCAAACTTCATCTGTCAGAAGCTTTTTTTAACCATTTCTCATAAATCTGGGGCCACACTGAAATAGAAGGCTGGTTTTACTGCAGGAACCCAACTCCTGTCTGCATAGGGCTCAAGCTTGCTGCTCCCTTTTGGTATTTTAATCTTGCTTGTTAGAACTAAGAAGGTGTAGAGAAGGGCAAGTTTCTCTGGAAGTGTGTCTGGCTTTACCCAGATTCATCCTAATTCTTCTGGATCTCTTTGTTTAAGGATCAGTGTTAAAGAAGTCTGAAAAGCTGTTTGGGTTTTCTAGAATCAGTTGGTCTACTAGTAGTTTGTGGCAGTGACCAAGTGAAAGTAATTGAGTTGATGCTCCTAGCTGGGACATTCTTTCTGGAGGTCCCTTTTTCCACCTTTTTCTTCCTCCTGAAGGAAATTCTGGAGAACAAGGAGTGTGTTACCTGGTATAGGAGGGCTTTGGAGCAGGTTGTCCTAGCACAGTGGTCAGTTGAAGGTGAGGTCTCCCAGCAAAGCTCTGTAGGAGGTAGCCTAGGTTTGGGCTCAGAATAGCAGCACAGTTACACTCAGTGCAGAGGAGAAAGAGCTGGCGTGTGCCCAGAAGGCCTGAGGGTTTGTGGCAGGCAGGTTGCCATAAGTAAGTGTCTGCCAAGGCCAAAGGATTTAGAGAGACTGCTGAGAGGTGGAGGCAACCAGCAAAAGAACTCCATGGGGAGAAAGCAAAAGAGGTGTTACTAGACCAAGAACAGCAATGAACCTGGTGAATGGAATGAAAAGCGCCTGGAGAAAGGCCACTGCACCATTACAAACCAGTACATATCAGACCAGTGAAAGATCCACATTAGTGGTAACAAAAATCTCACATTTCTAGCACCTGCTTTTCAGCTTAAAGCAATGCCTCCATTTTCTGGAGGGAAAGAAGAGACACTAGAGGATTCCTAGCCGAATCCCAACATGTGGATAAGGGAAGGACACATAGCTCCACAGCAGATATTTCTATTTAACAACCCACAGAGGGAAAAACAGCTGGTCTAGTGGTTTGGGTCTGTGTTCTGCAATGGAGAACCCAAGTGCTGCTCACTGTGTGACCTTTGACCAGTTCGTTAAAACCCCAGAAGCAAAGGTGAATGCAATTTTCATATTCTCCTGGCTTAGGTGCACACAGTGTCCAGCACGGCAGGTGAAATTGATGAGTTTGGATATGTGTGTGCAGCCAGTAACCTCAGAACAAGGGTAGATTTAGCAAGCTTGTTGAGAAGCTAAATTCAGATGTTTTGTAAAGCATTTGACAGTCCCAGGGGGCGAGAGTTACGCAAACTTTTAATGCTGATTGCTGGTTGGATGAGTTCAGTGTAGTGTGTGTAGTTATTGCTTATCTGTATTTATTACTGACCTGAGATCTTTAAAATACCAAACATGTTTTGATCAGCCCAGTGAATACTGATGCTGATTTCAAGAACAAAACAGACTAAACCTTAAGTACGAAAAGGTTCTCTTGTTCTGTTCCAAACAGATCTCAGGCATAAGATTTGATGAGCAGGCAGGCTGAGCTTGGGACTTGGGTGAAGGAAGCCTTGAAGTGGTGATAGAAGCAATCAGGAGAGAGATGTATGCTGATAACACTGAACAAATGCCATCCAGAGGTTTCCTCAGGGCTCAGAGAAGCTCTTTCTTTTGGAGGGAATCCTTTTTTTTGTCAAAGATTGGAATGGAAAAGAATCTCAGGAGTGATTTCTCAGAAGCTGCAAAGGAAGCTCAGAAGCTCTGTTTTCCTTGCTGTTTGTGAAACAAAATTGTAAAACACTGGGAAAAGCAACAGAAGGAAACAACGAGAATCCTAACATAGTTTATGGTGAAATTACCTTATGAGACTTTGCTCAGCTTCCCAGGAGAGTAAGTGCTCATCAAATTAAAATCATCAGCACACAGGAACCACAGGAACTCTTGGGGAGGAATGAAACAGGTTTGGTCACTGAGCTATGACCACTATACTAAAATTGGTCACTATACCTTGGAAGTCCATTAGTGTTGCCTCTTCTTACAGACAAGAATGAATTACTCCTTGGAAAAAAATTAATAAATCTAGTATTCCTGAATCATAGAGTGTCAGATCAAGCGTAACATCTCCACAGCCTCTTAGTGAGCTAACACCTATGATGTCCTGCTTTCTGACAGCTTCCACAACATCTTTCTAACAGCAGGAGCATCAATTATTTACTAGGAAAACTAACCCTGCTATTTGAGATGGGGAAGATCCCCTTACTCTCTGTTGGTACCACAGTGTCTTGAGACACTTCTGCTGTCACACCAGGCAGTGAGATACATGCTCACGTTTAGCAAATGAACTACCTCTTTCACACTCAGTGATTCATTTGAAGGGGAGAAGTGCAGCCACTAAACTGAGCTTTTTCCATTGTTTGTTTGGGTTTTTTAACTAAGTAAACAGTTCCATAGTGTTGTTTTCTTGACCACAGCAGTTCTTTCCTGTCCTTTGCTTTACTGTTTGGAAAATGTTCTAATCGGTTCCAGATCAGTTTGACAGAGATGGAAGTACAAAGGTGATAAGTGTGATAAACAGTCATGAAATTGAAGAATAACTGAGGTTGGAAGGGACCAGTGGAGATTTCCTAGGCCAAACTCCTGCTCCAGAGCAGGGCTCGTTTCAAAGTTCAACTAAATCACAGAATCACTCTGGTTGGAAAATTCCCCTGGGATCAAGTCCAAACATCAACCCTACCTTACAATTTCACCCCTAAACCATATCCCTCAACACCTCATCCAAGCAATCTTTAATCACATCCAGGGATGGTGACTTAACCACCTCCCTGGGAAGCCCATCTGAGTGCCTGACCACCCTTTCTGGGAAAAAATTCTTCCTAATGTCAAGTCTAAACATCCCCTGTTATAACTTGAACCCATCCCCTGTTGTTCTGTCACTAATTGCTTATGGGAAGAGACCAGCACCAACCTCTCCACAATGTCCTTTCAGGTAGTTGTAGAGAGTGATGAGGTCTCCTCTTAGCTGCCTCTTCAAGCTAAAGAGCCCCAGCTCTTTCAGTCTTTCTTGGTAAGATTTATTCTCCAGGCCCTTCACCAGCTTAGTTGCCCTCCTCCGGACCTGCTCCAGCACCTCCACATCTCTCTTGTATGGAGGTGCCCGAAACTGGACACAATACTCAAGATGTAAATCACGGCAATGGTAGCCATGTGCTTTCTCCAAACAATCCAAACTTCAGCTGAAGCTGGTGGCCTGCAGGAAGGGAGAAACTGTAACAGTACCTTAAAAATGCCTTCTCTCCCAGAGCTTTGCTATGCACTGCAGCGATGTTAGCTCACAGACTGGACTCAATCTTAGATGTTTTTTCCAGCCTCAGTAATTCTGTGGTTCTGTAACAGCAAGGAGGAGAGCAGAGACAGATTAGGCAAGGTGTTGGGGGTTTTCTGCACACTCTGCGAGTATGTTGGGAACTGTTTGGTACGTGATTCTAAAGATGAGGTTAGGCACTTTAAACTCTGGAGTTTGATCCAGATATTTCCAGAAGGGCAGAGCAAGTGCAGCCAAATTATTTCTTCTGGCGAGCGAAATGTGCCTGGAGATGGCAGCTTGGGATAGAACTATGCTAGAAATACTATTGCAGCTGTTACTCTGAAAACTTCTGTGGTGCTGCACATAGAAATTTGTACCTCTATTCACAAAAGCACAGGGCAATTAGTCTTGTGAAACAAAGTGTAAATTATTAGTGGGAAATGTGAGAAAGGCTTTACACACCAATGGTTATGAAATAACTACAGGTAGTGAGCATCTGGAAAGAGGGAATCAATGGAATATTCTACTTTGGGCACAGGGAATAGAATAAGAACAGAAGATTATTCTTTGAGGCTTCCACAATTCCAACTGCTTTGGTTTTTTGAGCAAGAACAACCCATCCACTAGACTGGGGTCAGAAGAAACCTTCTATCTGTGATAATTTGCAACATTCAGTGTTGATGTAGTCTGATAAAGGGAATAAAGTGCAGGTTGCTGTCATAGAATCACAGAACATTAGGAATTGGAAAGGACCTCAAAAGATCATCCAGTCCAATTGCCCTGCCAGAGCAGGGTCACCTAGACCAAGTGGCACAGGAACATGTCCAGGCAGGTTTTAAACATCTCCAGAGAAGGAGACTCCACAACCTCCCTGGGCAGCCCCTTTCAGGGCTCTGTCTCCCTCACTGGGAAGTTCCTTCTCATATTGATGTGGAACCTCCTGTATTCCAGCTTACACCCATTGCCCCTTGTCCTGTCATTAGATGACATGAAGAAGAGCTTGGCTCCATCCTCCTGACACCCATCCTTCACATATTTATCAACTTTAATGAGGTCACCCCTCAGTCTCCTCCAAGCTAAAGAGACCCATCTCCTCTAGCCTTTCCTCATCAGGGAGGTGTTCCACTCCCTTCAGTCAGAGTTGGTATAGTCTGATAAAGGGAATAATGTGCAGGTTGATGTGATTTTTTATTTACTGTTAGGTATTTAAAATAGTCACTCGCAGTGTTTGTAACTGAGCATCTCATAGCAAAGCTTTTTACACAACAGCTGCCTGGTTCTGTAGGCAGAGAGGTAGCTGCTCTTTTTCTTCCTTGGTTTAACTTTTAATGACTAATTTAAATGCAATTTATGCCGAATCCCTATGATTTTGAAAACGCCTTCTGGAATTATTCACAACTACCTTTAAAAAAGCAACCCCAAACCTTTAGAGAGCCTTAAGTACAACATTGGCTAGAATTATCTTGTCAATTAAATAAAAGAACCCACTTGAATAGTGACAAAAATGCACAGTGAGTGAAATGCACCTTCCAGGAACTAATGGTTATTAAAAGGAGACCTTGGAGCCAACTACTAGTTACGTGGTCATGCTTAGGCAAGCACAAGGTTATTGAAACACACAGCTTCCTTTCAGACAATTTAACTTGCACTGAAGGCAAATTATCGCCATAAAAGTGCCGAAGCATGGTGCTCTGGCATTTGGTGCAATTTTGTTGGCTTCTAAAAGATTAACCTGGCTGCAGTGGGATCAGAACTGGGTCTGCACCTTCCTATGCTGTCTCCCTGCAGAAAACTCAGATATGCATCCGGTATTATTATCTAAGATGGACAGGTAGCAATATTTCAGTAGACTGGAAGATACAGTATTGATTTCTGACAATAGCTGTAATGGAAATTGATGAGACTGAGAAATTGTGAACAACACTTGTGGGTAAATTAGGCAATGTGTCACAGATTAGGAGTCTTGTCTGGTTCCTTCCTTTTTCTCAGCAAACAGAAGTGGAATCTGAATGAGGTGGGGCAACCTGTGAGCAACACAACTGCAAATATACTTGATATGACACTGGTGAAGTCATTAATGAGTGCCCCTCCCCTTCTCACCATCTCTGCTTGAGGGTTTGCAGTTAGCTCACTAAAATCGCTCCATTTGCTAGGAAAGATCTCCTTTCCAATAGCCTTTTTGATATCCTCTTCTAGTCATCTTACCTCAGGAGTCAGTTTTGGTTTATTGTTTTGTTTAGGTTTCTCTGTTGTTGGCAGGGATTGAGAACTGCCTCCTGTAACTGTGCTCACATTTCTCTTTGTGAGCTTCCTCTTGTCATGGAAATTCCTCTCACCTACCCATTAATGCTTTTAGATGCTATTTCTGTGCTGGTTTGCCATATGCTGGAGCAGCGAGACAAGAAACACAATCACAGTCTCTTAACAGCTTACAGTCTGTCCTAAATTTATTAAGTTTCCATCGATTTTTGTGTTTGGGTCTTGTGGGCTGAAAATATTTTCTGCTAAGTATAGCTCCCTTCTCCTGAGCAAACAAGCTGGGTTTCTTTTCTCTGCGCCTCCCTCCCTTCCTAATTTCAACAGCTATTTTGAACTCGGGGTGTGGTCACCAGGACGGACAGACATGCACTGTCATTGCTTAACATTTGTTTGTGTTGTCAGTGAACCTTAACACTAGACTCATATTTACATCAATCCTTGATCAGAAGGACCCATTCTCCAGCCATTTTTTAGGAGGCATAGAATAAATTATTTCTGAATTCTGAACTTGACCAACTTCCACGAGCATAAGGTGCAAAGTGTGAAATTACACTCCACTGTGCCAAAGACATGAGCTGTACCAGTGGGATCAAATGCCGCTCTCCTTTAGGGGCTGCCGTCAGGGGAACAGGTTTTACATTAAGCTGGACTTGAGAATCATTTCATCTCCTAGTCTTGTTCTCTCACAGAGGGCCTGGTGAGAGGAAGCCTTTGAAAGGATTTGATTTGATAGTTTTGGTCCCACTGCTTCTAAAAGCAATAGGCTCTGCAATGTACTTCTCTGATATATAAATATGTGTGTGTGTGCATCTATGTAGCCTTTAGATGAGTTTGCTATTGCATATGAAACTGAAAATGTACACACTGAGGTTATTTTACTTGCTTCAAGGACCTACTTTTACACCCCTCAGGGGAAATGGAAAGCACCCAACTCATCCCATTTCATTAAAACAGAGATTTGAAATTTTTTTTCATGTGATGCTTCTTAAGGAGCTGAGAAAGCATTAGCAGCTCTCAAGGAATGGGGAAGGATTCTAGAGCTAATCTCATTTGACACAGACTCTCTTGATGGCGGCTACTTTACCTATATTCTCCAAACAAGCTTGAATTATGTTCAAAGCAAATGCTAATTCACGTATAAGCCTTTGTCTTTTCCACCCCTACAAAAAACAAGGGATAATGGCCAAAGTCAACATGTATTTTTCCTCCTGAATGAAGAGCTAAGTCCCTAATCATCGTACAGCAGCAGCTTGGTCTAATGGGAAGGGAAGCAGTCACAGCCTTGTGACTTCTGCCTTCAGTGTGCAGCAGTGCTGCTCTGCTGGAGCCACAGCCATCCATACCAGTGTAATGGGATAGCAGTGGGGCACTCCAATTAATTAGTGGCTGTAAAGCATGTGGAGCTCTTTGGTTAAGCGGTTCAAAGGAAACTATTGTTCTGGGTGACCCCAATTGTTCATACCTAGGTGTCCAGTTGGCAAGCAGGCAGACTGCTCGTGTCTGGAGTTGTTAATTACTGTGTGGCACTTAATCATGAGGCCTGTAATCCTATTTCAGTTTGGAAATCCACGTGTCACAAGGCCAAAGTACCATCTCTGATATCATCACCTGCTGGTCAATACACAGCTATTAGCCATCCATTGCCATTCCCCATAAGCTGAGGTATAGACATGCCAGCATGCCAGGACAGGTTTTGCCAGGCCATACTGGAGAACAGTTTAGTGAGGCTACTGACAATAATATCAAATTAATTTATTTCTTCTAACATTTGCCTTGCAGAGGTGAAACCTTCAGTATCAATTTTCACTTTTATTAAGAAACCAGAAGATTTCAGATGGGGTTTTCCTCCGGTTTTAATTCTTTTTTTTTTATTTCCCACCATCCTTCCAGTTCAGCATAGCTCAAGAATTCCCCTCTCAAAGGCTGTCGTCATCATTTCTAAAGAATGAGCCCTACAGCATCTGTAGCTAAGAAATTTATATTTATCTTTGGGTTTCCAGAGAATGTCAGGAAGGAATCACTATCCTGTAAAGCACCTTGTGCTACAGAAAAGATAAATTGTGTTTCCTCACAATACTGGAAACACTTCTCCTTTCCCCCCACCCCCATGCACACTTCCCTTAATCACAGAATCACACAGAATCACAGATTGTTACAGGTTGGAAGGGACTTTGAAAGATCATAATGACCAGAAAATGCCACATTGAAAGAAAATTATTTCTTGGAAAAGTGAAAAAAAACCAAACCCAAATGAATAGATTGCCATTTCTGGATCTTACCGCAACAACTTTTATTCTGCCAGGTCCAGACAGCACAGCACTGATTTTCCCTGTTTCTAGTGCCAAAGTTGAGGAGTTCATAACTTATAGGAAGGATCCTCGGGATTTGGTAGTTGTTTTGTTGTTGCCGTTTATTTTTTTTTTCTCAATCTTTCTCAGCTCTTTGCAACAGATGAGATAATTACAGAGGAATAAAGATGGGGCGGGGAACCTTCTCTCCTCCTTCTGCAAGGCTGCAGAGACAAAGCACTGGTGAGCCATACTCTCATAACAGATTTCCCCCCTCAAATAAATGATACAGGAATGACAATTTAGCAGTGTTCTACTAGGTTTAAATCAGTAAAGCAATGTCTGTGTTCCTGTAGCTGTCAGAATTAACATTTTTAGAAGAGTCATCCTTTGCTTTTGCAAAATGAACCTTTTTTGCTGTTTAGATAAACCAAAATGTTCTCCACGATGTGGCTTTACACAGCGTTTGGAAAAGGAAGAACATCCATAGTCCATTTGTCTGATGGCAAGAAACACATCAGAATGTAGCAGCGAGGGAAAAGCAGTGGCTGCTAAGGGCATGTGGATAAGAGAGACTGAAGCGCAGGGTCTCATCCTGTAAACCTCAACTCGATGACTGCAAGGAGCCAGTTTGAAGCCACTAACAGTCCAATTGAAGTTGTTCAAACTAGAGCAGATCCACAGCTCTTCCGAGCCTCAAATAATTTTACTCCCTCAAAAAAAGCAAACAAAAATAAGAGTTGCCATGGCAGTTCATTCACCTTGCAGGGATGCCGTATTTAAGGGGGCTCAGATACATTTGATGGTACCTGCAAGAGCACTGTTCCCTATCAGGAGTACCCTTATGAAAAGCTGAGCGTGTTTATGGGAATCTCAGGGCGCTTGTCATCAAAACACACTTGGAAAAAATTGTTGGCTGACATCACTGGCACAGCAGACAGGAACCATGCCTAGAAATAGGGATTGGCATAACATCACTGCTGACTGTTGTGTAGAGAAGGCAGCTTATTTTCCCAGACTGCAACATTGAATAAACATTTTCTGTTTGTTGAAACGGCAGAACCCCATTAGATCCAGTTTAGTGTCGTCTGCTGGAGTTGTCACTGCAGACACTTGTCTCCGGTGTGTATACTGTGTGAGCTGCTGGGGTTTCACTGGTTTTGTCCTATGATATTTGCACCTTTGTCCACTACAAACTAAACGTGGAACACTCTGAAACAACCCCGCAAAGTCTCCGCACAACGATTTACTTTGCCAGATCCTGTTTTATCTTGTCAGTTTAGCTCTGCTAAGCTGCAGGGTGAGAAACCCTTTCACGAAGCCCTGGATTAGATAGAGGGGGCTGACAGGCAGCAGTCCTTGGCCCATGAGACCTTCTTCCTTGAGACACCCCATCCCGGCTTCACCTTCACACAAACAGCCTGTAATTATACACCTCGAAGTCCTAAAAAGCCCTGAAACGTCAGTAAATAACCCTGGCTCTTGGTTCAAAGTTTTAAAATGGGGTCTTTACACCTAGATGGGGCCTCTCGAGTTCTCAGCCTGAAAAGGCCTCCAAGGAGCCCCCAGAACTGAGCTATCTCTACGTGGTTTTCTCGCTCTCGGTGCTTCCCGGGGCCGTTAGTCGGGGCCCGGCAGCCGCTGCTGTGGGATTGCCGTGGGCTCCAGCTGTTGGGACTCAAAGGGACCACCGGCGCGCGCCCCCACCACCCGAGCGCGCGCCCCTGCCGCAGTTGCTAGGGCCCCGCAGCTGCGGGCGGGGCGCAGCTACCTCCCGTCCAGCCAGTCAGGAGAGGCCCCGCCCTTCAGTCAGTGAACGACGCACCCTCGGCGGGGCGGGGACAGGCGGCTCTGCCGCCCACTCAGCGAGTGGGGAGCGCGGACCAGTCAGAGCCCGAGAAGGTTTGGGCGGACTTTTTAAAACGAGGAAGCGGCTTGAGGGGTCCTTTAAAGGAGTGATGTAACATGTTCATGTATTCCTCCGCTGGAACGTCGCTTTTCCTCTGGAAGAGCGCGGTTCTACCTCACTCCCCGCAGGGATAGAGGCTCTGTTGGATGATTTCGCCGCTCCTTGGCTCTCAGCCTCCTTCTGGCTACTTTTAGGAAGCGCGCTTGCGAGAGGACTATTTGACTCGGTGACGGCGCATCACCGGCCGGTCCCGGCTGGGAGCGCTCCGCGCAGGGCCATCTGCGAGCCGCCAGAACAAAAATAAGGGGGCGGGGCTGCGCCGCCTCCATTTTGATGCGGGGCCGCGACCGGGGCGGCTGGGAGTCGGGGAGGGGGACTCGGGGATGGTACTGTGACTTCGGGCAGCGCCGTGACTCGCCGGGGGAGGCGAGCGGGGCCGGCCTGGATGAGGGGCGAGGGGCCGGCGGCCGAGCCCAACCGCTTCGCTGCGGTGACAGGAGCCGGGCTCGCCTCCCCCTTCCCTAGCGAGCGCTGAGGGCCGCAGGGGGGGCCCCGTGCCCCTTGTCTTCCCCCACCGCCCCGGGTGAGTGTGACCGTAGGGCCGAACTGCCACATACTTGAGGCGGCCTGTCAGGCCCCTTTGTTCGCCTCCCCTTTGTCTGATGGAGGAGATGGGGAGGGGTGGGGAGGGAGGTGGAGGATTCC
>JAOXOE010000405.1:10559903-10609214 GCA_028565055.1 Phoeniculus purpureus | reverse complement strand
GGTTGAGTTCTCTAAGGGGGCTTTTTGCTGAGCAGAAACAAGCAGTTAGGCGAACAGCTCTGTGAAATCTTGTTTCTGCCAGGGAAGTGAAGTTAGCATGTGCTTTTTCTTTCCCTCTGCTTTTTGTGTGCGTGACTTAGGGGAGCTGCTCAGCCGCTGAGCAATCTGAAAGCATCTGCTTCAGCCCCTCTTTGACACAAGGGGGTCAGCATCGCTGAAGTCAGCGCTTGGGTTTCAGTGATGCCAAGTTCCTTTACTGGCTGTTGCAAACAGCGTGTGTGCCTGGTTGTGTCCCAGGGCAGTGGGGTTAGACTGCCCCTCTGGATTTCTGTAAGGCCATTTGGTCTGTAGTTTATGGTTCCCCAGCGTGGCCTGGTGCCTTTGGACATAGGTGTCTGTAATCCATTGCTCTTTGAAAACTGGATCATCTCCTGCTTCGCTCTACGGGTTGGTGGTTGGGTGTCAGGAAGGGAGATGGGACCTTGGTGACAAGAAGTTTTCCCCCAGCGTTCTGTTTCTGCTCAACCCAGAAACCGCCTGCATTTGCTTTTCATTTAACTGTTCAGCAATGCAAAGATTGGGTTTGAGTTGATGAACACCTTTGCAGTCCCTGTTTCATCTGGATTTGCTAAAACCGCCTCCAGACAACCAAGCATTTAAAATACTCAGGAGAGTTGCCTGAGGCACCTCTCCCTCAGCTGTGCACCCACTTTAGAGCACAGTAAACCAGCCGTGGACTGGTTCTCTGGCTATCTGGAGCTAACTGAGGGCTGATAGTATTTTCACACTAGCCTCCTCCGGTGGTTTGTTTAGGTTCTTTTAATAAAAGTCACTCTGCATTTCCTGCCTTTGCTAGATTTCAGTTCTGGTGGGTTTTATTTCCATCAAGCAGGAGAGGTAAAAGAGTCTTTGCTAACAGCTGGGCTCTGACCAAGCTGTAGAAGTTCAGAAGGGTGTTTAGCATTTGCCATACACGCTGCTTGTGCAGGCTGAGGTCTCCATGAAGCAGTAAAAACACCTGGAAACACGTGGCCCAGATGAATTTTCAGTGCTTTTATAGCCTTGTAAGTAACTGAGCTCTGGGATGTAGACTGTGATTTAAAGAAGACAGGTTTCTAGTACCCAGGTTTTGGTAAGAGAAGGGTGTTTAGGGCTCAACAGGTGCAGAGGGAGGTTGGCTTGGCTCAGGAGTAAGGCAGCCGAACAGCTCCGAACTTGCATCATATTGTGTCTCCAAGATGTGCTTGAGGATGCTTTCAGCTTGTGGCTGTACTGGATGAGCAGATGCAGGGAAAGCAAACCTCTTACACTGAATTGGCTAGAATCCACGTGTCACGGAAGGGAATACACCTTCCTGATCGGAATTCAGAGATCGTTCTGCGGCCATTTATTCCTAGCTGCTTGAGCTCAATCTCCTTTGGAGCAGGGACAGTGTGAACAGCTCAGTTATCTCCACTTCTCTGAGATCTGTGGTTGCAGAAGCAGCTTCTAAAAAGAAGAACTCAAGTGCCTACTTGGAAGATTTATTTCTTTTTGGTGGTCGTTTATGTAATGTCCGCAGTGCTCTGTGCCCGCCAGCTGCTACTGGGATCATTAAAGTGCTGCCTCTTCCCCTTGTCAGAAACGGTAGCACTTCCTTACCCGAAGCACAGTAGCTCTTCCTTGTTTAGTTTGTGTCCTGGTGGCATCAGTAGATCAGACAGGAAGATGACGTGGTGGAAGTACCTCCCCTCAAGTACCTGGGGCACTTCTGGGCCACTCACTTCAAGAAAAATGTGGAGGTGCTGGAGCAGGTCCAGAGGAGCAGTGAGGCTGAGGAAGGGACCGGAGGGAAAGGCTGATGAAGAGAGGCTGAGGGAGCTGGGGGTGTTTAGCCTGGAGGAGACTCAGGGTGGGGACCTTCTGCCTCTCTCCAACTCCCTGAAGGGAGGCTGTAGTCAGGTGGGGGTCAGGCTCCTCTCCCAGGCACCCAGAGCCAGAACAAGAGGGCAGGGCCTGAAGCTGCCAAGGGAGGGTTAGGTTGGATGTTAGGAAGCCCTTCCTTGTGGAAAAAGGTGATCAGAGGCTGGACTGGACTGCCCAGGTCAGTGGTGGAGTCCCCATCCCTGGAGGTGTTGAAGGCCAGCCTGGCTGTGGCCCTTAGTGTCCTGGTCTGGCTGCTGTGGTGATGTTAGGTCCTGGGCTGCTCGTGGGTGATCTTAGAGATCTTTTCCACCCTCAGTGATTCTGTGAATACAGATTGTCTGCCACTCTCTGCGTTTGGAGCGTTAATGCAAAGAAGGTTAAACAGCTGCTTCCTTGAGTCTCCTGGGTTTGTACCATCGTTGTGCTTGCAGAACACCTAATGACTTGTTCATTGTGTCAGAGGCTACGTCAGGGAGCGAGAGAAGGAGAACAGGCTGCAGGCACAGCACAGGCCTGTTGTTAAACAGCTTTTCAGTATTCCCAGCAGCTGAAGTGACTTTAAGAAGGAAGAAGACACTCACTCCTCTGATCTTTCTAATCTTCCTGTCATTGCAATGTTTACCCACCTGGCAAGTGCTCTTGTATCTGCCACAGATACCGTTCAGGAGTGTTCATTAAGTCAGGAGGCTGTACAGTCTTCACAGGAAGACACTTAACTGTGTGACAGGAGGGTGTTTTCAGGTTGCTCCCTTGGGAATTGTTAACATCTGGGTAAGGTCTTCACACTTGTTGGTGCTATTAAAAATGGCACCTGTTTTGAAACACTTCCATCAGCCCTCGGTCCCGTGCTGGCAGTTTCAGTGCCGTGAATCGGCCGGCACAGTCTGTTCTGTAGGAAGGCTGCCCTGTTCCTGGCCACGCAGTTCTGTTTGCAGTGCACACTGACTGTTTAGATCTTGGCAAGACATTCCTCGCTGGACCTATAAGAAATATTTAAGTCCTCCCAACCTGGAAGCAGCTTAAAAGATACTGCACGGTGAATGAGCCTTTCTTGCATGCACAGCTCTCGCAGTCACCGCGGCTGTAATCAGATTTAGAGTCAAGCTGTGCGAGTTATTAGCGCTTGGCAAACTGTCATCGAGCGTTTCCTTTTGGTGTGTTCGGTAAAGGAGATTTATTGACATTTAAAGGAAATACAAACCTTACACAAATACAGAGCAGAGCAATCTCCAAACACCAGGGTGCTTATCGGCGAGGGTTCTGAGAGCCTTAAAACCACCCACATTGGAAGGGACCTCAAAATAGCCAACTTCCATGAGAAAAAGGAGCCGCAATGAGGGTGTCCCTCACCCTGTCCAGTCACAGGGATCAGTGGGATTGGATCAAGAGAAAAATGTGTGTTCCTATGATTTATCTACTGGGCAGGGTGTTTTGCTCTCTCCACATGAAGTGTATTGGTTGTTCTTGTGTGACTTGGTCTAGGTGGTCCTGCTGTGGCAGGGGGCTTGGACTAGATGATCTTTCGAGGTCCCTTCCAATCCCTAATGATTCTATGATTAGCTTTATGCAGATGAGCACAGCCAAATGTGCCTTGCTGGCAGGTACGAAGGACATCGATTCAGTGCCGCTTGGCCGCGCTCCTGGATGCGCGCTACACTACATCCCCTTTTACTGGTTCCTTTCTTCAGGCCTGTTTTCCTCACATGTCCGTGTAGGCAGGTTGTGTCTGGAGTATTGAAATACCTGCAGGGGGTATTTGCACGGTGCCTGCCTGCTGGGCTCAGTTTGAGAGAACTGTGCCTGAGCTGTTGTGAGCAAAATCAAGTAGGTTGAGCAGTGCTGCCTGTTGGCAGAGCTCCGTGTCTGCTGATGGCTTTGCACATCACTCCATACGTTTGTGTGTGTTTTGCAGTCCCGCTGCTCTCTGTCAGGCCACTTTATTGCAGAGGGACAAAATGCTCCCGCCGTCAAGCCCTACTACATCATAGAATCATCCTGGCTGGAAAGGACCTCCAGGATCATCAAGCCCAGCCCTCATCCCAACAGCTCCCTAACCCCTAGACCATGGCCTCAAGTGCTCGAGCTGCGCAGGTTTTTAAACCCCTCCGGGGGTGGGGACTCCACCACCTCCCTGGGCAGCCTGTTCCAGTGCCCAGCCACTCTCTCAGGAGAGAACTTCTCCCTAAGAGCTGATCTAAACCTCCCCTGATGCAGCTTGAGGCTATTTCCCCTCGTGCTGTCATGAGTGTTATGGGAGAAGAGAGCAGCACGCACGCACTGTTGTGTGTCAGGTCTGCGGGAATGGCAGCGACTCCCACGTAAAGGCACACGACGTGCGGGATGTGCAGCAGGGAGCCGCGCTGAGGCAAACAGCGGCCGCTTCCAGGTCCTGCTGAAGGATGAATCATTTGCTTGACAGTGTTCTGCTTTCTCTTTTTTTTATTTTAATTCCTGTCTCATTGGATGCCTGCTTGAATGTTTTGGCTGTTCCCCGGAGTCCCCAGCGCTTTCAGCCGAGATGATGCCAAACCCCACTGCTGTTTGGATTTGCGCAACACTGCTTTAATACCCCGAGCTCCTCCATAAATAGTTCTGCTCTCCCCACGCCCAGCAGCTCAACAACAGCCACAGGAAACGGGGAATGTGCAGCCAGCACAGCTTAGCTGGCACTAATTGATCCGAGCTAGCACAGCCTGCATGAGAGCATTCATGCCTGCATGAGAGCATTCATGCCTGCAGCCCGCGCTGCCTGCTCGCTGCAGCTGCTCCCTCCGGAGCTGCCGTTGCACAGACACCATATTGCTGCAGCCTTCCGACCGCAGCCAGCGATTTTGTCGTCACTTGAAGGAGTTGCGCTTCTCGAGGAACTGTAGGCAGCCACTCCCTCTCTATCCCTTTCTCCCTGCCTTCCTCCCCTCCCTCCCTTTTCACCCCCACCGATTCCTGGAAGCGGGCAGGCAGGCAGGCTCAGGAACTTGCAGCAGCAGCTTTCTGAAGAAGGACAAATTCAAGGAGGGTGGACGGACGGATGTTTTCACTGGTGTTGAGCGAGCAGTTAGCACACAGGGATCACTGAGCAGGGGATTTGGAACTGGGAACGTCAGGATCTGTTGGTTTGGGTCTTTTTATCTAAAGGCATGAGCTTACAGCCGCTGCGGCCGCAGGGCTTTCCCTGAAACTATTTTCTCTTCTTTCTCTGTCGTTCCTCTGGCTGTGCTTGGGAATACAGCTGGCTCCGAGTATGAAGATTCAGGAGCATCCCAGCGTTCCTGAAAACAAGCTGCAAAGAAATCAAGACGCTGATGAGCAGGAAAACAGCTTTGTGTCAGAAGTGCCTCGGCTGGATTTGACAGCGCTGTGCGATGACAGCAACTGGGAAGGTAGGACTGTGTGATGGCTGGTTGTATGAGTGAAACAGGAGAACGGGAATCCTCACGGGGCTGGGGTTATCTTCAGGGGATCCTGCTCCCCTGCCAAAAGCAACAGGAAAGCACTTTTGTGCTGGATACGGGACAGAAAGTTGGAAGACACTGCAAGTGAAATACTGGCTGGGTACTAGCTCTAGTTATCCCTTAGGAGAAGAAAACCAGTTGTTCTTTCCTTTCGTGCGCTGCTTAGTTCTGTTGAGTTCTTGGGTGTTGCAGAATAAATCGCTGGTAACTGGACACATGACTATTAAGCTTCAGAAAACGAGGTGTTTCACAGCCCAAGGAGAACTTAACTTCTCTCCTTCCACTCTAATCACTATCAGCAAATAATGATTTGGGTCAGAAAAGCACAGCTGGAACAAGGGCTGTCAGTCTGCTCTCCAGTGGCTGGATGGCTCTTAGGGAGCTTTTTTGTCTTATATGCTGTGAAAAAGTTGTGCTCACCAGCTCCAATGAGAGTGTTAGGTTGCTTGCTTTGAAGTACTTTAATGTTGTTTCTCAGCTCTCATCTCCAGAGTGCAGGCTTTGTACTGACTCACGTGTGAGTGGGAAATCTGGGGGACTCTGGGGGTACTGTGAACCTCCATTTCCTTTAAAATTGAGAGGGAAGGAAGGGGTCCAACCACCTCTGGAACCAAGCCCTTTTCTGGTTGCTGTTTCCACCTCTGTGTGCAAGCAAGACTCCTTCTGTTCAGCTGTGTGTTAGGAGTGAAAGAGGGACTCAGATGAGGAAGGAACAGGAAGAGGACAGTAAGGTATTTAAATAAAGCAAGAGAGGGGAAATGTCTAACTAATTCATTGCTCTTAAAAAACAGTCTCTGAGGAGCACTCAGAAGTCAGCTCTCTGCTTCTGCCTCCAGGGCATATATGACCCACCTAGTATATTTTACCTTTCCTTGTAGGAGAAAAGTAGTTAGGGCGCTCTGGGCATGAGTAAAGGAAGCTCACGGCCTTTGATTCAGCAGGGCAACTGGTCACCATGGACAGGGGATCATTGCTCCACTTGCTGGCCAGGTGGGGATTCCCTGCCTGGTATCCCCATGCGTGCAGCACGGCTGACCAAAGCCCCGTGGACGTGTGCCCAGGAGGCCATGGCAGCCCTGTGTGTTTGGGGAGATGCTGATTAGCACTGCCCCCCTGAGTCTCACGCTGGGGTGAGCGTGTCTCTGCTCTCAGCCAGAGGTGATTGTGCCCTCAGCCATCAGGTGAGCCTTTGGGAAGAATGATTCTGTTTGTCTTCCTGGGTTACTAACAGGAGTCATATGAATGTGTGAAGGAGAGAAGGCAGCTCCTTTCTGCCTGCCAGCAGCTCTTCCCGTTGTATGAGTTAAGCTGCACCTTTGGTACAGTTGTACTCACGCTCTTAGTTGTCGGTTCTGGTTTCGATGCCCGTGAGTGTGATACGGGATTAGGTGTACGTGAGGCTGCGTTTGAAGAGCGCTGTTCTCCGGTTCTGCCTGCGTGTGTTCCACAAGAGGAGGAGGTGGGCAGTTGCAAAAGCATCAGCTGTTGGGGGTGCAGGGGTGTCATCTCCTGAAGTAGGTGTTTGGGAATCACCATTTTGTTGGAGCAGATGAAAGAGCAGCAAAATGGTGCCTTCTGTGTCTCAGCAAGGAGAGACTGAGTCTTTCCTAGCAGTGAATACGAAAATAAGCCCACAGCAGCCAGGAGGGGGAAGATGTTAACCTCCATTCTCAGAGTGTTTTACAGCTAACAGCAGAGTCTGTCCTTGAGACTGGCTTTGCAGTGTGGGCTTGTACCACCCATCCTCGGTTCTAGTTCATCCACAGGGCCTCCTTCTTACCTTCCAGCCAGCCTGTATCCCTCAACCCTTCACACATTTCCTCAGGGTCCATGCTGCAGCTCCGTTGGCAGCACCAGGGGAAGGGGAAAGGACTCTGCCTCCAGATGTGATGACACTGAGTTATTTGCTGCTTTGCTCTAGCAAAGTTGGCAGGTCCCTCTCTCAAGAAATCACCCATTCCTGCAAGATACACCTGAGCTGCCTTTCAGGGGCAAGATCCTCAGTATCGTACTGCAGGAGACACAGAGCATCCGATGAGCAGAGTGACCGCTGGGCCTTTCACAAGGGGCTTGTGAGAGCAGTTGCAGGTCAAGGAGTTGCTTGGCAGCTGTCCCTGCCTCCAGTCAGCTGTTAGGAAAGAGCCTCGGGCAGAAAATAGACAGGCGACCTTGTCCCTTGCCCGGCTTTTCCTTGTCTTTCAGTCAGGCTTTCCATCGCCTTCACACCAGAGTTGCCTTAAGAACCCCGTTGGGTGGCACAGGACTGGGAACGGGCAGTGCTCCCTGCTTTTTGTGTTGTGCTAGGAGTGGCTTGTGCCTGGTTGTGTAAGGTTCCTCCCACCATCATGTCTGTACACAGGGGGAGCTTCGCTGCGTTTCTCCAGGCTCTGTTCCCTTTGCCTGAAGCCGAGCAGAGAGAGGACAGAGGCGTTTGCTCTCTTGTGCCTAGGCTCACACCCTGCTTTGTGCCTGCCTGCTGCGTCGAGGTGCACACGTGCAGCCATCGCTGGGCTGTGGCTGTGGTGTGCGTGGCACGAGCAGTGCCCCAGCCAGATTCCATCGCTCAGTGCTGAGACTGGGTGCGTGTCCCTTTGGTGAAGGTCCCTTTTTCCTATGCTGTTCTCCGGCGAGTCGAGTAGTTTTACTCTCCAGCAGTGTGCAAAGCGGGCCATCTCTGTAAACTGGGCCGTCTGGCTGGTGTGCTCGCCCGCTGAGCTGGTCCCTTGGTGCCAGCTGCAGTGGCTCGCAAGAGTTTCCAGAGCGGCTTCCTCAGCGAAGGTTCTCAATTGTTGTGGATTACACTTGAATCCAGTGCTGCGAGCAGGGAGGGCACAGAGCGGTCCCCGACGTCCCAGCGCTATTGTGCGGATTTCTTACCAATTGTTTCTCGTCCAGGTGCAGAACTTGCTATCCTGCCCTTAAGGGAAGTCTGGCAGCGTGTCGCTCTCCGCGGCCAAGCAGGCAGCGCAGTAAATCAGCACGATGCGTGTGACTGCCGCCTACACCTCCCCGGTACTCGGGGAAAAAACACTCTGTGGATCAGATTTTGAGCAGGGCTTGCAGTAAGAAGCTCTTACAAAACAGCCAGAGGACACTTCTCTGCAGGCTTTGAGGCTTAAAAGAATAAAATCAGAAGGTTAAACACAAATTGAGCTCACCCTGTTGAGAGCTCGGGTACAGTGGTGCTATGACCCTGAGGATAGAGCCGATCCACAGGTGGTTTTGACGCTGATTACTGGGCACTTTCCCATCAAAGAAAGAGTAATGCAAAGTGATCCACAGAGTTAGAGCAACAGGGGAGCTGGGTTCATCTTTGGGCTTGGATATATCTGTGTGTTTGTGTGTAACTCTTCAGCAGAAGAAGTAGGAGGCTGGTGAGACACGCTGCAGTCTTAGAGACGCGCATAGGAAAAACCAGCTGTAGGGCTCAGTGGTTTCTCTCTGCAAATCACTGGTTTTGAAGTGCTTCTCCTTGTTTATCATGACATGAGCAATGAAATACAGGGTCGGTGTGCTGGCTGAGGGATGTGTCACCTCACTACGCCAAAGTGCATTGGGAGCATTTTGTTCGGGACCTTCTTTTTGATCCACGTAGGAAGAGTTCCTCCTGATGCATTCAGACGTGGATGTCTTCAGACAGTTCCTCTAAGATGAGTAAAGCAGGTAGTTGCTGAGCCGGTGACCGGTTTGGGGTTTTAAACTGCTTTAGTTGTCTGCATTATGAGAAGTCTTTCTGGGATCTTTCAAGTGGGGTTTAAGAGTTGGACCTCCTAGGTCCTACATCTCCCACTATAGGTGTTGCAATTAGCAGACAGGGTGTTTCAGGAGGTGGTTTGGTGGTTCAGGGTTGTAGGGTGGATGGTTGGACTTGATCACAGCATCACAGAATGTTAGAGGTTTGAAGGGACCTCGAAAGATCATCTAGTCCAATCCCCTGCCACAGTAGGATCCCCTAGATCGTGAAGGTCTTTTCCAGCCTTGATGATTGTACGAGTCTAAGACAGGAGATGACTAAGGGTAGCTGTTCTGTCGAGTCAGTGGCAGAGGCAAAGCGAAACGCTGACACATGGTACTGTCTTATTCTTCAGAGGGTGCCAACATTCGTCCTGATAGCAGATACTTGAGCCCTGAACCACCAAGTCCATAATTCTACAAACCTAAACTTGTCCCTTAATTAATCGTCGGGCTCCTTTGTGGGCAGTTGGCTGCCATCTGTGTGCAGATGACGCTGCTTTGCGCCTGAAAACTCACAACAGTCAGCAAGAGAAACCAGTAGCCCGCAGGGTCAGGCCTTCCAGGAGCGACGGTCAGAAGCAGCTCGTTTCCCGCAGGGGCCGTTTCTTCTGTCGAGTCTCCAATTTAAATTTTCCTTGTGAGATGTTTTTCCTCCTCCTTTCTGACACTTCACACTAACTTTCTATTCTGGGAAACAGCCAAAACAGAAAGCCTGCTCGCCTCCGTCCCCCCCAGCTTGCATGGAGTGCTTTGCTGTCCCTCGGGCTGAGATCAGGTGCTCTTGGAGCATCGCAGGGTGCACGAGCCTGCCTTGGGACACGGTCACATGCGTCATGCGTGACCAGCGGTGCCTTTGTTCGCTGGTGTAGCGGGACCTTAACCTGGTGATCTTGTGAGGGCCTTCCTGAAGTGATCACAGAACGTTAGGGATTGGAATGGACCTTGAAAGATCATCCAGTCCGATCCTCCCGCCACAGCAGGATCCCCTTAGATCCAGTCGCACAGGAACTTGTCCAGGCAGGTGAGAGATTCACGGGAGTGTGCGACACCAGAGCGGCAGCTTCACTGCAGGGCAAACCCTTCGTTTTGCCTTCCTTCTGACCCAGTTCCTTGAGCGCAGTACTGCAAGTACTGGGGACTGCCAAGGTCACGCACAGATTAGAGAAGAAATCCCTGCACAGAAGTTAACTGAGAGAAGTGCAGGCTACAGGAGCTTTCCAGTTCATAGTGAAACGGCCGACGTGCCCCGGGACTGCGGTGCTTCATCAGAGCAGCGAGACGCTCGGCACAGCACCTGCGAGTGAGCGGCCCTTACGCAGGCATCTCCAGCCACCCCTCCAGGGGATCCTGCTGTGACAGGGGGATTGGACTAGATGATCTGTTGAGGTCCCCACCAATCCCTAATGATTCTACGATTCTCTCAGAGCAGCGCATCAGCCGGTGTGCAGCAGCCACCTCTGAGCAGAGGCGTGCTGCTGGTATTTATGTGCTGAGGAAGAAGGGAAGGGAAGGAGAACATGGTTTGACACTGTGCAGGCAAAACAGCTCCAAGCTTGTCACCACTGAAGTGTGGATGAGCTTGAGCTGCCTCGGTCGTACGTGGTGGGGAATGCTAACCAGCACAGAGGGTCCGTAAGAGAATCCTCCAGCACTTCATTCTGAGCTGTGAAAATGTGAACCCTGTTCAGCAAAAGGAGACGCTGCTTTGTAGTACAAACTTGATAATCTAAAAACTCCTTGTGGCAGAAGAGCAGATGCACGAGGCAGGGGAAATAATGAGCCCATAGTTCTGCAGCTGGTCTGGGGCTTTCTATAAAGTTTTTGTTTTGCTACTCAACTCTGTTTGTTAGGTTTCTAAGTTCAGAGCTTGGCTCTTAAACTGTCTAATCCTGTGGTGCTAAGTAGGAGCATGCAAATCAGCTTAGTAAACTATCCGAACACACAACGTCAGCCCCCCGATGGCATCTGGAGGGAGCGATCACAAGACAGAGGTGACTGCGTCCTGCCTGCTCCAGCGTGCCAGTCAGCAGCGCTCAGCCGGGTTTCCCCTTCTGTCCTGCTCCACCATGTCCCTGTGAAAGGCTGCTTTTACTTCCAGCTGGTTAGATCTGCGTGTCCTCACTTCTCTACCGTGTGGTTAAGCAGCAAGGGAGCCAATGGGGGAAACTCGGGGCATATGGCCATAATAGGTGATTTACAAGGAGAGGTTAATTAACAATCGAGAAGACAAGTCACAGAATCACAGGACACTAGGGATTGGAAGGGACCTCCAAAGATCATCCAGTCCAGTCCCCCCACTGCCACAGCAGGATCTCCTAGATCCAGTCACACAGGAACATGGCCAGGTGGGTTTGAAATGTCTCCAGAGAAGGAGACTGCACAACCTCCCCTGGGCAGCCCCTTCCAGTGCTCTGTCACCCTCACCGTGAAGAAGTTCCTTCTCCTATTGGTGTGGAACCTCCTCTGTGCATTGCTGTTCACTTACAGCATTTGTATGTCCTGAAACTGAAGAAAAACCCCTCCTGTAATCCAGTTTCTTCCATTAGTCTGCCGTGTACCAGTGACTCTTGTCCAGAAGTCTTGCTGGCTGGTGACAGCCTCGTTGGGTGTCAGTCTCCTGGCCGGCATTTGGGTGCAGTGGTGTAAGCTGAAACATAGGAGTGAGGGTGACGGAGCCCTGGAAGGGGCTGCCCAGGGGGATTTTGGAGTCTCCTTCTCTGGAGAAGTTTCAAACCCACCTGGCCATGTTCCTGTGTGACTTGGTCTAGGTGATCCTGCTCTGGCAGGGGGCTTGGACTGGATGATCTTTCGAGGTCCCTTCCAGTCCCTGATGTTCTGTGATTCTGTGACTGCTGCACCCAGGAGATGGTTTGCGTGAGCAGCCAGGCAGTGCTGTGCTGTGCTTTGCACGCTCGGAGCAGTGACCCCGACAGTGCTGACAACAAGGGATGGCAGTGCGGGACAGAGGGGTCGGGGATCATTAGCAAAGGCGCCTGCACCTTGGTCTGTCGTACGTGTACAACACAAATGGTAAAACCAGCCTTTGTCTTACTGTTCCCAGAGCCCATCCCTGCTCTTTCCTCCTGGCAGCGAGACAGCTTAGACTCAGATGAGGCTCGCCTTTCCCCGCAGGCCGGTCGCTTAATTCGACAGCTTCTGGACGAGGACAGCGACCCGATGCTGTCCCCTCGCTTCTATGCCTACGGACAGAGCCAGCAGTACCTGGATGACACAGAAGTGCCTCCTTCCCCTCCCAATTCCCATTCCTTCATGAGGTGGGTGGCGATTGAGCTGCACTGCCTCTTGGCACCCAGCTGCATCGAGCAGCAACCCTTTAGATCACAAATGCCCGGTAACTGCGCTGTGTTGGGTTCTGTTCTCGCTGAAGGGAAACTGCTGGTTTTATAACAAATCTCCACAGCTAATAATTTCTGGGTTTGTGACTTAGTACCTGGGTAGTTGCTGAAAGAGGCTGTTAGAGCGTCTTTTGCCGTGTGTCATTACAGAAAGCAGCGTGGGCTGTCTCGCTTCTGTGGGATTTGCCTTTACTTAGACAAAGTCTAAGCGGCCTTGTCTCCGTGAGGATGCGCAATGGCTGCCTCCTGCCTAAGCTCTTCCTGCGCTCTCTGCTCTTGGCAGGAGGCGGAGCTCGTCTTTGGGATCTTACGAAGACGACAGAGAGGACCTGACCCCTGCGCAGCTCACCCGGAGGATTCAGGGACTGAAGAAGAAGATCAGGAGATTTGAGGAGAAATTCGAAGAGGAGAGGAAATACAGAGTGAGTCTCTAGGATTTGTTTGTATGTCAAAGACACAGACGGCTTGGGAGCTTGTAGAGGGAGAGAAAACCCCGGCGCTGCTGCTCAGGGAAAGAAAATGCCTCCACACCTGGCAAATGATCTTTGCAGGCGCTGTGGTCTGTCAGCGAGCACAAGAGAGAGCCTGGTAAATGCAGAGAGTTGTGACGGCTGCCTGAGGCCGTGCCCAGAGCACGCACTCAGTGTTGGGGAGCTGCTGTGCTAAACTTCTCTTCGGTTATTTGTTCAAGTTCAGCTCACGGGGGGGAGGCACCGCTGCACAGCTCGTTTGCAGCATCACAGCGATCCCAGGGCATCAGTGCACTGCAGAGGGGAGGGAGCAGCTGCTTTTACTCCTGAGCGAGGAGCCACAGTTGAGTGCTGCTGAGCAGTAGCAGTGCACTTACTGTACTCCAGCTATCCCCAGTGTGCCCCTCAGTGCACGGGAGGCTTCTTCAGGAGCTAAAGCTTTGCACATGGGGTGTGCCTGTAGTAGAGGAGGCTGGAAGAGAGGGTCAGAGCTCGCTGTAGCCTAGCGTCGCGGTACCTTTGACCCTAAGGCAGCCTTCGATGTGGACACATCCTAACGCTTCCTACGCTGTTCGTGCTAGGGTTCCTTTCCTTTGGAGATGCCCCCTTAGGAAGCTTTAGGCTGTCAACAGTTCTGTGTTTCCTGAAATCAGTCTCCTGATGTCCCTGCCTGACAGTATTGTGGCAGGCAGGAGCAATCAGAGCAAGCTCTGGGATGAGCTGTTCGGAAGTGCGCAGGTGCCTGTCAGAAGCTGGGCCCAGGCTCCGTGGTACCTCTTCTCTTGACACACACCGGTCTCAGTGGGTCTCTCTGTTGCTTTAACGCAGACTCAACGTGACTGTTCTTTCCTCCCAGCCTTCCCACAGCGACAAAGCAGCCAACCCTGAAGTGCTCAAATGGACAAACGATTTGGCCAAGTTCCGAAAGCAACTGAAAGGTGAGCGGTCACCAGTGCCGCGTCTCAGGGCGGCAGCCTGACTCTCTCATTTAAGTTTAACATTAGGCACTGATCCTGTCGCTGTCATCCTTGTTAAAAGAAAGGTGATTAACCTCCCCACAAACACCCCTGTTTAGAGTCAAAACTGAAGATATCAGAAGAAAACCTGGGTCCTGTTGTGCGCCAGCGGAGCAATACTCTGCCCAAGAGCTTTGGCTCTCAGCTCGAAAAGGATGACGACAAGAAGCAAGAGCTGTCGGATAAATCTGCCAAGCCTGCTGTGGAAGCCACCCTTGAGTCCATCCAGAAGAAGCTTCAAGAAAAACGGACGGAGACAAACCGACCTGAAGACATTAAGGTACAGTGCAGACAGATCACGCTTCGGGCTTTAAGTGCAAACAGGCAACCTGCAGCTGCACAGTCGCTTCAGAAGGCCCTGTGGCCTTCTACGTGTTGTCACAAAGCCTGCAGCCTTTCCTCCTGGCTCACTTGCTTTAGTTTCTTTTCCTCTGCTTTAGCATCTGATCTTTTCTTCTAGAGCTCAGCTTCTGCTGCGTGTGGGTGTTCTGTCGCTGATCCTTGTACGTGCCACGGAGTATTTCTGCTTGCCTGACCCTGTTGTGATCAGAGGCTTTTGACAAGCTCCGAGTCTTCCAGTGACTCTGGAGATTGGGACATCTGTGTTCTTCTAGTTCACTCCAGAGCTGAACACTCCTAGATCATTTTACTGCTGCTCTTCAGTTCCATCATCGAGCCCTTGGCTGTTTTCTGATGGCAGTGAGAATCCGCAGTCTGGCCATTTAAAGAGGGGCCTGTGATAGATAGTATTTGGTGTCAGATAGGGAAGGAAGGCTCAGTGTCAGGCAAGTGCAGCAGAGGGAACTCTGTCAAACTTAGGTCGGGAAGTCTTCTCCAGCTGTCTGCTCTTGTTTTGGCCTGGTCTCCTCAGCCTCTCTGCCAGAGCTTTTCACTCTGTAGCAGAACTGGCAGAAGGGAGCGGTGTGACTGCACTTTGGTTCTCGGCGGCGTGTCTTCAGCAGTCCCAGCAAAGGTGGCAGGGCTGGGCCAGAGGTGCGGGGGCCTGCCTCAGGTTTGGAGAAAACAAAAGAGCACTTGTTTTGTTGTAGAATTTACACTTTGGATCTGCAGGGAAAAGGAGTGGTGTGTCCCCCGCCCCGGCTAACAGTCACATAGCAGTGGTTTTTCAAAGCACACCGGTAACCTGTAACCCCCTCGTGTGCAGAAAATTCCCTCACGTGCCAAGGCTGAGTGGTTTTAATCTGCCTGCAGCTCTGGCAGACAGCTGGGGGAGCAGGGCTGGAAGGCAGAGATGAGTCTGGCAGACATTAATGCCCAAACGAGGTCAGTGCTGTCTGAGTCCAGGAATCTGACTTGTTGTTTTTCCTCCCTCCTCTCTGTCTCTCTCTCTCTGTGCCACTTTTCACAGGACATGACGAGAGATCAGATAGCAGCTGAGAAAGTGTCTCTTCAAAAAGCTTTGCTGTATTACGAGAGCATTCACGGCAGACCGGTAGGTACAGCAGCATCGTTTTCAAAATACAGCTTTCAGGGTCTTTGTCTACGTTCAGTGATCCCCGTAACACCCCTAGAGGTCACTGCTCTTGACAGCACTTGTGCCGCCTCTTAATCCACCTCCCTGATCCTTCACTCCCGCTGCTACTGAAGAGTCTGTTCTTGGTAAGGTGCTGCCTGCGCGCAGCGCCGGGCTTGGCAGCTGTCTGTAGGACAGAGCCTGTGGGCTGAACATGCATCACCGGGACCCACAGACACTCTGTGATCCAGTGGACTCGGCAGCTTTGCACGTCACTGCTTCTCGGCGTGTTTCTCCCGGCACCTTGCGGTTCGCCCAGTTCTCTAGTTCCCCAAGGGGTTAGTGAAACAGTTTGTCTCTTGAGCATCACATCAGCTCTTGTGTCCTGCCATGGCAGAGACACGGTGGCTTCCAGGCTACCAAGTTGGCTTTGTATGAATCCCTCGTCCTCTTTCACTGATGACTTGATAGTCTTTGCTGCCAGCTGTATAGATGCACAAACTCCATTTCAGAGTGGTGCTCGCCCCTCGAGCGGCAAATTCCTGCTTAGGAGGAGTCTGGGGTTAGTGCAGCTGACGAATCTGTTCTGCTGCTGCATGGGATCCTGGTGTCTTCCTTCTGCTCCCAAATGATTTCTCCCTTTGTTCATCCTCTTCCAAAAGTGCCACTGATTTATCGCAGCGCCCAAACAAAGTGCTGGTGTGGCTCAGTCCCAACTGCTCGGGAATGTGTTTGGGATTAAGTAAGCGACCCATACCTAGCAACAGCGAGCTGCACAGAGGGAAGACTGCTGCTGATCGGCTCTTGCTGCTCCCAGCTGCTGGCAGCGCACAAGTGGAAAAGTACTGGGAGCTTGAGGAGAATGGGCAGAGTTCAGCCAAGTTGTTGGGGTGGCTTTTTTCTTAACATTATTTAACTAAACAAGAAAAACAATGGACTTCAGATTCCTTGTGCAACTGGGTCTTTCTGCACCAGTGATAGATAAACCTGCAGAGGTGGGACCATGGTGTTCCGGCTAAGCCGACACGTGTCCTTCTCCAGCTGTAGTGGTCTCTCCCTCCACTGCGGCTCCTTTGCTGTGTTGAGTGCACCCCAGAGTTGGTCAGAGGCTCCTTCTTCCAGCAGTGTTTTTTGCATGTTAATGCTCTCCCAGAATAGACTGGGGCTTTGCTGGTATTGCTTGTGTTTACCCAGCGAGACAGCGCGTCCCCATGCTGAAGGGTTCCTTTGTTAGGGGTGCTGGTGTCAGGCTGCCGAGGCCCCACGCTCTTAACTTCACACAACCACAGAGCAGTCGGGGCCAGCATGGATTCCCAGTGTGTCTCCTCCATCCTGATTATCAGACTATGAAGCGTGTCAGTTACTTGTTCCGTTCTTCAACAGCCTCAAGGATTTTCTTGCCCCTTCCAAGGCTCATGTTTGTTTTTCTGTGCAGACCAGCTATTTATCAACTTGGAAATGTCCTTAATTGCAGGTTGGGTTTGCAGCCACAGCGTGAGCCTCAGCAGAGGTCCTCTCCTTCCCCTCCCCTCTCCCTCCTTCCCCTCCTCTCTTTCCTCCCTCTCCCCTCTCTCTCTGCTCCTTTCTTCTTTTTTTTTTAAGTAGCAGAGACCGTCTGAGCCAACAGGAGCTCTGAGACTCCAGCTCTGCTAACTGCTAACCTAGTAGAGGTACAAACAACATCATATTTGTACAGGCTACACAGTTCCCCAGCCGGGCGCTTGATTAGTTGCAGAGAAGCATCCAGAGTTGGAGGGAAGTTGCTAGCCAGTGCAACTGAATGCAGACCATCGATACACAGAGGGCTGAGTGAATTCTTTGATGCTGCTCACATCCCTCTAATCCATGTGAGCTGCTTATTCAGCTGTCAGCTTCAGCCTGTCAAGTACTGGAGCCTGACTGTGCTTTTTGAGCTGTGGGACATGTACACGGACACTTGTGTTGCCGGTTTCAGGGCTGGTGCTGCTGACCTGTCACCTTCATGAACTCCCCTACAAGCCCCCTGTGAGTGACAACGTCACAGCCCCACGTGTTGGAGTGTCTGCCACAGGCTTCACGGCTCTCTCTTGTTTTCCAGGTTACCAAAACCGAGCGCCAGGTGATGAAGCCGTTGTACGACAGGTATCGCCTGGTGAAGCAGATCCTCTCCAGAGCCAGCACCATCCCCATCATTGTGAGTACAGTGTTCTGTTGGGGCTGTTCCTTTGGTTTTGAGCAGAAGCAGCAGGAGTCACCATTCTGTTCAAACCAGTCACCAAGGGCGGGCGTCTGCCTTCCTTTCACTCCAGGATGAAGCAAATGAGTGAATCAAGGAGGCACCGTCAGGCAAAGCTGGCCAAGGGCCCCTAGTGCTCGCAGGGAGCTGTGGGGCACATCTCCTCTTTCCACTGGGCTGCTGAGGTTACTTCATCGCCTCGTGTTTGGCTACAGCCTCACTTCCTTTTCCTTACCAGTCCCCTTGGAGCCGCAGGTCTTCCATGCGGCTCGGTTACAGAGATTGTGTGTCAGGAGCATAGACCCTGGCCCCAAAGGAGGTTCCAGTCGCCTTGGCTGAAAAAGCCAGCAGCCTCCCAACGCTCCATTTGACTTAAAGAGCCCCTGAGGCGGTGGATACTCCCTCATTTGGGGTGGTGCTTTGGCGAGGAGGCGCTGCAGCTGGCAGGGGATCCGGGGCACCCCTCTGGGGAGCTACTGCAGTAGCTACTCTCAGCCTCTCCTGAGAAAGTATTTCAGTTATTTCACAGGGTGCCTACAGGCTGCCTGGGAGAAGAGAGTTGTTTGATCATGGTTCCTGTTCGCTCTCTGCTACGTAGGATCCTTGGCTTGTTTTGCTGTTCCAAGCAGCCCTCCTGTCCCGGGTGCTTTCCGTAGTCGGCCAGTGCAGCGAATGGACTGGCAGGGCACCGCGCGGTGCAGTCACACTGAGAACTGGGGGGTGGTTCCACATTTAAAACAAAACAAAGAGCTGTTCCTCCTCGAAAGGGCAGAGCACTCCCCAGAATGTGTGCTGTGAGCGTGGTGGTGGCGAGCAAGAGGGAAGAAACACGCGGCTGCGCACAGGCAGCTCAACGCAGAGCTCTCAAAAAGGAGCTCACGGCCTGGTTAGGCACAGGACTGACAATTCACAGCGCTGGCAGAGGAGAGACAAGACTGGCTTTCCCCAGCCCCTTGAGTGAGGACAGTGCAGAGGCAGGATACCGTGGAAAATCCATCTCTTCATCATCGGGCACTTGGGAAGAGCCTGACTGGGCTTGCACTGCAGATGTACCCACATGGGGTGTGCGTGGGCCTCAGGCTGGGGGTTACGTTCTCACAGCCTTTACCTCGTTCCTGCTCGGCTGGTGTTCCAGCATCCCGGCTTTTCCTTCAAGCTGTTTGGGAGCGATGTCGCTTGCTGAGCAACGGCCTGCGAGCAGCCAGCCCACGCGCAGGGGGTTTGCCGGGCACGGCTTTCTGCCTTCAGAAACGGAGTCCTGCAGCCGGCTGAGGGGGAACGTGTGGGTGAGAATGAGCTGAGAGCCGGCGGTGGAAGAGAACGGGTGCACAATGTAACGTACTTGTTAACACCTGTCACAGGGGTCCCCCTCCAGCAAGCGGAGAAGCCCTTTGCTGCAGCCAATTATCGAGGGTGAAACAGCTTCCTTCTTCAAGGAGATAAAGGTGAAGACCTCCAGCTGCTAACTAATTGCTCCGTTTGCATCAGTTCTGCCCTTACACCAATGACAGACAGTGACTGACTGATTGGGGTTTTTGTATCAGTGTTGATTTTTTTGCAGTGTCTTCCTGAAAAATCAGTAGCTGCTTTAAGCCTGGCCCGTTCTGATCAAACTCTTTCCTTGTCGTAGATAAGACTTCAGCATCTCCTTGGCTTTGCGTTCTCTCCCATCCTTCTCCTTCCCCCTCCACCTGCACATTTTGTTTAGACTCTGTAATCCCCGTTACCTCCGGATGTGGCTTCTTTCTTGCTTTCTTCCTCCCTTGTTAATGACACTAACCTGGTTTGCGGTGGTTTCCCTCACTCCAAAGCTCTGCGGTCTGCACACAGCACCGTGGCGGGAATGAGCTCTCACAGAACTAACCCTCTCTCCTGGAGCCAGCCAGGGCGCTTACGGGATCCACGCTCACTCCCCTTCACCTGCTTCTTCAATCCAAGGCCTTCTGCCACCACCTTGTGAAGGGTAGTCCCAACCAAGATGGAAGTTAAGAACGTTCTGCCGGTTCACACTCAGTCAGAGCTGGGTGTCAGGATTGTTGTTTCTTGTGCTGCTGTGGGGCAGTGATTGATTCTTGGTGGGTCTTCTTCCCCTGAGAAGAGCTGAGCGGGACATGCAGTGTGGAGCTGGGCCTTGGCTTGCCTTTGTTTTCCTGGCAGGGTAGCGCAGGGAAGAGAAGAGCTTCAGCACAACTGGGTCATTTCTCTGTTACCCCCCAGTTTGGTTTCTGGAGTCAGTACGGCAGACTTTGGCAGCGGAGGTGCTTTGCAGCAGCTGCAACAGGCTGAGCGTTAGTGGGCTGTTCAAGCTCGCGCTCTGTAGGCTGAAGACGTTAAGCTGCAGTTCGGAGGCTGCTTAAGCATCACCAAGGATCGAATCTGCAGTAGGGGTCTGGTGTGGGGTGGGTTTGTGCTTTTCTGTCGGTGTGTCCCTTTGTTTGTCAGCTGTAGGTGCGTGCAGGCTCAGGTCTGTGATCTGTGGTGACCAGCATTGCCTCAGCTCAGCTCAGCAGTGGTCGGCAGGGAATACAAACCTCCAGAGCTCAGGGTGTGACAGGGCCATCAGGGCCTTGATCCCATTAATGCTCGGGTTCCACAGCCAGACTATTGTCTGGGTTGAAGAAGGGGGACTCTTGCTTGCTGGGAGTGCTGGTGATGGGATGCTCTGGAGAGTCTGTGTCTGTAACCACGGCAGCTCTGAACGTCTCACGATTGCCTAAAGGTCCAAACCAAGTGGATCCAGGCCATGAATTCTTGCTCAGGGTGGGAGTGAGTTCCAGTGTGGGCTTAAAACAGGACCCCCGTGTGAGCCCTGGTTGAAGCAGAGGCCTTGATGGCCATTTGAGATCTCAGGGAGAAGCCTTTTTAATTGCTCTGTTTTAAACAGCCAACGGAGCTTCAGGAAGACTTGTGACAGCCAGATGTAGTGTTTTGGCACTGAGCTCTGAACAAGCGATAGTTCTACACTTTGTTGTCCTCCCGTGGGCTTCTGCTGGCAGCAGGTTCACTCCTGAGCTCCAGGACGGGAGCTTTTACCTTCCCTGAGTTCCCTGTACATTTTCCTGAGGGGAGTTCAGACTTCTGTGTCTTGTTTTCACCCTCAAGCCTCCGTCTTGGTTGTAATTCTCAGCCTTACACTGCCTTTTCCTGGCCCGGAGCTTTAACAGAACAGAAAACCTCCGGGCAAATCCTGATGTCAGGAAGGGATTGGCTGCACTTATGAATCACTGACTCGGAGGATTTAGTAGGACCCTGCCAGGCCCTAGCGGTCACTTCTCCCCTTCTACCTGAAATGTGGGAGCAGTCCCTGAGGAGTCATTGAGCTGCCTGCAGGCGTCGGTGATCCCAGCCCTCGGCAGCTTTCGAGGACGTGCACGCGCTCAGAGTTCCGCGGTTGTACAGCCGTGCGCGTGCACGCAGACCGCATCAGCCACGCAGGCGTTTCTCACCTTCCCCTACTGCTCGTGCCCCGCTCCTCACATTAAGGTTGACAACTGCCTTCCAGCAGAGCCTCTGTGAGCAGGAGAGAACGGGCTCTGTGCCGTGACGACCCACATGGTTTCTGCACAGCATTGCAGACTGAGCTCTGTGGCTAGGAACATGAAGAGTGAGCAAGTTCTGAGCGCAGCAGACACTTTTCAAGCCTTGTGCCCGCAGGTTTTGCTCAGCAGCAGGGAACGGGAGTGCTGTGGGACCGGCACGCCGCAGGGAATCTTCACTCCAGTTCCTAGTGAACTGCAGCTGCCTGGTGCGGAGCTGGTGTCCGGGCATGTTAGCGACAGCAGCTCCTGCACAGCCAGTCCTGCCCCCTGCGTCTGGGGCCACTGAAAGGCTGTGCGAGCTCACTGACAGCGCCTTGCAGCCCCCTGAGAGCTGCTGAGCTGTGCCTGTCGGGAGAACGTAGTGTGTGTTACCCTTTCAGCGCAGGTGTGGTTGTGGAGAAGAGCAGAGGGCGGATGGCAGGCGGTAGCGCGGATCACGGCTGAGTGCCTTTACTGCTGTCGCAGTGGGTACCTTTAACGCAGCGACAGGCCGCTGAGGAGCCCAGCTGTTCCTTTCACTCAGTTTTGTTGCCCTGGGTGTCTTTAACCGGCCCGAGTTGGTGCTCCCAGTTCTCTGACATGCTGGGGGTATAGTGCATCTTACTGGTCTCCTGTAGTAATTCAAGTGCTTGCTCTGCCTGTCCACCTTCATCCCTGTTCCCCAGTGCATGTGGTGAAAGGAGATGTCCGTCTGCGAGAAGGGAAGCAGTAACCTCTTTTGTTCTGGGGGTGCTCTGTCCCTCTCCGTAGGAGGAAGAGGAGGGGTCTGAGGAGGACAGCAACGTGAAGCCAGATTTCACAATCACCATGAAAACAGACTTCAACATGCGGAGCTTCTTGGATCAGCTGGAAGATGATGCTGACGGCTTTGTTTCCCCGGTGGACGAGAAGACGCCGTCTCGGAGCGATCAGGATATGGGGCTCTCCAATCTACACGAAGCATCCATGTACGGTTGAGCCGCCGGGCAGTCACTTCCAATCGCTGTTTCTCGCTCAGACACCATTTTATTTGGCACAAAAGGGTCTCAGGTTTTTCTCCATTTATGCTCTGGGTCAGAAGGTTTGCCCGTTGTTTTCAAATGCAGTAGGCCCTCCTCTTGAAAGGGTTTGGGATGAAACTCCCTTGTCACGATACCGGTAGTTGACTCCTTTAGATCCAGCAGTGAATAGCAGCTCCACTTCTCCAGTGGCCAGGCTGTAGCACGAAAACAAGCCTGTCCTCAGCAGGGTGTTTCAGGTGGTACAGAGGTCAGGCTGGACTGGCTGTGCTAGTTTCAAGCACCTGGGGCTGATTCAAACACACAGGTCAGAGCCTTCGCTTGTGACCACTGAACCCTGGCCCTATAGAAGCCACTAAGACCAGACCCATGGACCCATGTGAGGCACGTGAGTTCCACAGGAGCAGTGGCGACCTGTGAAACAGACGCTTGACCTCACGAGAGGCTTCCACTTAAATGTGCGATGGTTCCGCTGAGAGCTGCTTGTTGCAGCTACCGCCGGGCTGCTGGCGCTGCTCGCAGGAGCCGATACACAGCTGCACGTGTGTAGATTTACTGAAAGTCTCCTGTTCTAACTGTGCGCATCTGTCAAACCTTGTTTCTGTTTAAACCCAACAGCCCTGAACTCTTAGAGCAGCTCCAAGAAGTCAGGGAAGAGAAAAAGCGAATCCGGAAAAAATTGAGAGACTTTGAAGATAATTTTTTCCGACAGAACGGAAGGTAACAGTTTCTCAGCCCTGCCTCTGCCCTTCGGCTGCCTTTGATCTGTTGGGCTTCTGCAAAGATGTCGACAGTCGCCTCAATTCACAGAGCTCCAACCCCTTGTTGGGGCTATTTGTTTGCCCCTCTTTTTTTCCCCCCTTTTCTTCCCCTTTGGTCTCCTCATGCTTTTTTCCTCTTTCCTTGCTTTCTTCCTCTCCTCTCCTTGTCCTCTTCTCCTCCTCTTCTTTCCCTCTTTTTAGTCTCTGTCTCTCAAAGGCAGAAAGCTGTTGTGTTTCCTGATGGAGAGTGGAGGAGAGGAGCTGCTTTGCAGGGGGACAGAGGGAGGCTGCTGCGGGCAGACATCCTGTTAGAGAGCTCTTGCTGATCGCTTTCGCTCCCCGCAGGAACGTGCAGAAGGACGAGCGCACTCCCATGGCTGAGGAGTACAACGAATACAAGCAGATAAAGGCCAAGCTGAGGCTGCTGGAGGTCCTCATCAGTAAAAGAGATATTAGCACCAAGATCATGTAGAGGAGGAGATGGTTTTGCCAGTGAATGAGGAGGAGGGAGCACCAAACGGACACATGCGTGGAGTGGCTGCAGGAGCCTGGCTGGGCAGAGCTGAGGAGCCCCCTGGGAACTGAAGGGCCATCCCAGAAGCAAGAGGGGGATGAGCGGTGCCTTTCCATAACCCTCTGCGCTTGCTGTTGCCCACTCTTTTCTCCAGGCCTGGAGTCTGTCGGTGTAGGAGACGTGACACTGCGCTCAAGGATCCCTTCGGGGCAGTCCCTCTGGTTTGATTTCCTTACAGACCCTGTAACGTTTAGAGTCTCGAGGCCAGCCACGCTCTTCTTTTGCCCCAGGATGCCATGGCAGGAGGTGAAGCAGGATGAACGGTGATTAAACCATCAGGTAGCTTCTGCTTCAGTCTGACAGTGAGTGGCCTGGCTGATCTCATGCGCAGGCCTGGATCAGACAGCACCAGACTGTTCTCTTGTAGCTGCAGTAAATATTGGCTCAGCACTGTTTGGGGTCCAGCACCTTCTGTTGCTCTGGATAAATGCTGTGAGAGTCTCTCGGGCATCACACAGAGCTGGTTTGCAGTGCAGTTGGCTTAGGCCTGAGCTGGGTTGCTTTCTGCTCTTTTGGTGGCCAGTTCAGCTGAAGCAGAAGAAAACCCCTGCGTCTTGTTTGGGCTGGTAAGGGAGATGAGCCAGGCAGCGCTCTTCTCGCTGGCTGCTTCCCCTGGGACGGTGATGCTGTAACACTGTGACCGTGTTTAGGCCACTGGGAGGAAAAGAGGTTTTCAAAGCTCGAAGTGAGAATCCCGTGGGGCTGCGGTACCCGACGAGTTAGCTGACACCCGACATTTATCTGGAAGGTGTCTGGAGGACCCACCCCATTAGGATGTGAGCTTCACCACCTGATGGAGCTGTGAGCCCGAGCGGTGAGCAGTGCATGGGGTGTCCCAGACACTCAGCAGCCTCAGTTCTGTCCTTTCATGTCCACTGGCAGTCAGACTGGGGGCTGCGGCGCTGACGCTGCAAGCGGTGCTCGCAGAGGACGATCTTTTCTTCCCAGTGCGTATTGGTGGTTCCACTGGCACAGAGGGTACTGGACGACACCGGAAGCCAAGAGCTTGTGTCAGACAGGTGCTGTCTGAAGGAGGGAAAGGCAGGATGTTCAGGGATGGACCTCACAGCTGAGGGCTCACGGGTTTGCAGTCCCACCTCACTCTGTCCTGAGGCAGGACTCAGCCCTGGTGCCCTAGGGGAGCGTTGCTGTTATCCCCTGGGCAGCTGATGTGCAGAAGCCAAGTGGCTGAGCTCCGACGCAGTGCCAGTCCTGGCAGCCAGGTCTCACACAGGTCACACCAGAGGAATGAGAGGACCCCCAGAACAACTCGTTCTGCTGCTTCCTGTGGGCAGGTGGGTTTGGGGTGTGGTGCCGTGTTAATTCTTGCCAAAACTGATGCTGCGGGCGCTTGGGTCTCTTCAGGATCCCACAATCACTTCCCACAGAAGGCAGCCTTCTCCCAGTGGGCCGGGATGGGAATGGCAGTGATGGACATTAATTAGTGGAGGCACTTAGGAGGGGGATGCCCGGCGGGTGGGGGTGTCTTCACTGATTGCGGTTGCGGTTTCTGCATAAAATGGGTGAAGACCGAATTCCCTATTTCTGAAGAGTCGGAGGATTTGCCTGCTGACCCGGGGCTTGGCTATTCAAAGGCGCCAAGCTGCCGTCGCTCGAGAGCTGTAGGGCTGTGCCTCCGCCAGATGGATCCTTTGAGTGCGCCTGGGCTGACAGAGGGGCTCAGGAACTGCCTCTGAAGAGCTTGGACTGGAAGGAAAGCAGGAGCAGGGTAAAACCCCTGCTGAACGCAGGGCAGCCCAGGAAACCAGTTCTGTGCCTTTGTCCCTGCGGCTGCACTGCTGGGCTCTTCCCCCGAGGCCACAGACAGCTCTCCCCAGCTTTTCCAGCTGTAGCAGCTGAGCGAAACTGGGTGCGCTGCCACTCTGCTGGCAGAAGTGTGGGACGGTAGAGGATGTCGGGCTGCGGAAGGACCCTCAGCTCTGGCTTGGCCTCACGGTGTTGAGGGCCCGTTCAGCAAAGCACAGGCAGGCCGGGGGGAGCCTGCGCCTCAGGCTTGATGATCTTAAAGGCCTTCTCCAGCCTGTGCAATTCTGAGCTGCTCTGCCTCTGGGATTCTGCAGAGTTCCCACAGACCACTGCTCAGGCACTCCGCTGAGTCTGGGCCTGGACATCTCTCTACGGACACAGAAGCAATTGCTGCCCTTCCTTCGTAGCCACAGATGTTACCAGCAAGCCAGGCCTCCCCAGGAGCAAGTTTTCTCTGCTTATTTTTACGAGCCTGTTTGCACTGTGCACTGACAACAAAAGACCTGTTTTGCTGGGTCTGCCCCGACAAATCGTGATGAGTGAGACTGTGTAGGGAACAGCCCGTTTCACTGCTGAACCCTGAGACTGTAGCACTTCCCGCTGCCTAGTTCCCGCTGTTTACACCGTCTGTCGCCAGAACTGCAGAGAGTCTGTGCGAACCCGGAGTACGAGATGCACTTTAGAGAGTTTCTATTTTTGAACTTGGAAAAGCTAGAAGTAACAGACTCTGTTAGCAGAGATCGTACCTGCAGTGCAGACAGAGCCCCACCTCTCGTTTTCAGCTGCTGACGTCTTTCCCTGCGGCGAAGAAAAACGCAGCCTCAGCCCATCACTGTGTGCTTCGCTGTGGGTTGTCCTCCGCTGGGAAGGGAGCTTCTGGCAAAGACTGGCTTGGAGAAGTGATTTTGAAAAGTTCCAGTCCTGGAAAGACAAAACTGCTCGGCTCTGCCCTGGCTCTGCAGCTGCTGAGAGCCTGCCCTCTCCAGAGCCTGTGCAGGAGGAGGGCACCAGCACCTGAGCACTAAGGTGTTGTCTTTGCATCTCACACCGCTGATTTGACGCCCCAACAACCACAGATAAACAGAAACAGTGTTTGACACCCCATCCCCACCCCAAGCAACCCCTGTCCACTCTGGCTGCTAGTTTGCCTGTGACAACATCAGTAAGGACTGGAGAACAGGAGACAAGAAGACGCTGTCTGCAACAGGTGACAAACTGCTGTCAGGCAGCAGGAGGGTTCGTTGGGCTTCCCCTGTGCTGGGGCCCTTTCAGATGAGCAGGTCTGTGTTCCCACACTGGTGTAAGGGGTCACTGCTGCTTATTTCAGCGATGGTGATGAAGAACAGGTTCTGGACAAAGGCTGTTTGCAAGACCCTTTAACAGGAGAACCCTGTAAGAATTGCAGGCAGCGCTTGGTTTTATGCTGTTCACGCCGAAGTCAGCAGTCAGACAATGGATGTTTATGTTAAAGGCAGTGAAATTAAAGCATCTTACCTTTTGAACTTGGGTTGTTATTCCTGGTCTGTGCCTGTTTCAGAGGGTCACTACTGCCAGAGGTACCTCCAGCCTGCGGTCCTTCCCAAGTCTTCCTTGTAGGCGTCTGCAAACCTGTGACTCACTGGCCCTTGAACTGAGCTGCCCAGGCAAGCCTGGCTCGTAGCCTGCGGCTGTCCCCACAGTGCCCAGAGGTGAAGGCTGCCGTCTTCACAGGGGTGTGCCACACCAGTTCAACTGGTGGCCCTTGCAGGCTGCTGGCAGCCCTGCGGTAGCACAGCTGCCTGAGGGTGCTGGGCACCCAGCCAGGGCTTGGGCACCCACGAGAGCAGCCGGTGCTGGTGTACGCACAGTGGGCAGAGCTGTGTGTCGGCCTGTTCCTCAGCTTCACTGTTGCTGTTTGCCATCTCTCGGGGGAGGGATCCAAGGACTTCTGACTGCTGGGAAGGGACCTCGGGTCCAGGCTTATTTCTCTAAGCCAAGGCAGAGAAGGGGAAGCAGCAGTAAGGGACAGGCTCACCAGCAGGAGCAGAGCCCAGGCAGAGGTAAAGCAGTGCCCTTCTTCAGATGCTCTGGGGTATGAAGACCGCAGGAGAAGCAGAGCCAGTGCCTGGAGCAGCTCCTCCTCTGCTTCCTGACACAGAGGCAGCCACCCAGTCAGAATTAAACATCAAATTTATTGCATAATACTGTACTATGTACCCACACAGCCAAAATAAACATTTGATAGAATAACTGTCTATTTGTCTTCAGTGCTGCCTTAGAAAGAGGCTGGAGGGCTCTCACTGGAGCCCACAGCTTGTCTTAAAAAAAACCCAGAAGCCTAAAATCTTTTGTTACGAGGTGCAAAGTTCGATCCTGTAGATCGAACACGGTGCAGGGATACTAGGTCCTAATAACGAGTCAACATCAAAACCACCCTAGGCCTAAAATGAGATGCACATCAAGACCTGAAAAGTGGGGGGAGAGGGGGTGAGACTGGGGGAAAGAGGATAAAGACTCTCCAGTCTTACAGGACAAATTCAGGTGATGGTTTTTTTCCTACTCGAATCCTAGTGGATGTTTCCAGTCTAACTGATGGAGGCTGGGCCTTCAGGGCTCCTGGCAAAACAGCTGGCAGGCAGGAAGGTTCCTCTCCAACAGCCAAACAATAGTAAATAACTCCTACAGGCAGAAATAAAACCCGTCTCCAACCAGAGGGCCATCACTCTTGTGTGCATCTCAGGCTTGTTGCTCTGAGCTGATGAGACTGGAGAGCTTGTGCACTCACACACCCCTCGTGCATTCACATATGCCAGGCACTCACATACCCCACTCACACCCCCTTGTGTACACACATACCGCTCGTGCACTCACACCCCACACACTGACTCCTCTGGCCAAAGGCAGCCTTTGGTTAAGAGCAGCCACTGCCCCCCCCCATCTGACCTGCAGAGTTGCCCAGACAGGAGCACAGCACAGGAGAGAGGCAAGTTGAGGAACCCATGATGACAGGTCAGGTTTGTCAGGCCACAAGCCTGAACGCAAACCCTGCTCCAGAAGAGTCTGAGGCTTCTTTAAGACAACATTGCTCGGCAACAGAACTTGAGACAAGTGAAGAACAACCACCTTCCCTATCCCACCCCCATCCTGCTCTCCATGAGACATCCTGGTGCAAAAAAACAAAAGAGCATCACTAATACCCCACCGTGGGGGGTCACAGAGGACTCCCCAGCCCAGTGTCATCCGCCAAGGACCAAAGGGCAGGGGGAACGTTTCCATCCACAGCAAGCAAGAACCAGCTTGCATGTAAAAAGGGAGGGGAAAGCACAGCTGTTCCAAACAGAGCTCAGGATTTCATCCTGGGCTTCCACCCACGGCCTAAATGCAAGGAACAGCAGAAGACTTAAACCAGATTCAAACAAGAGGTGAGTGTGTGCGAGCACGAGTGTAGGGGCAATAAAAGCAAACTACGGGGAACTGCTGGGAGGGCAGCGATGCCAAGTTGAAGGGGAACCAACCAAACCTGCCCCACTGCACCCACGTTTTTCAGCAGATGAGGAAATTCAAAGCAGCAACCTCTCCCTGCTGAAGCCCCATGGAACGCCAGCAGCTTTGGGCCCAGACTGCATCACCCCAGTTTATTATTATTTCTATTTTCCCAAAAAATGTTCTGATCCAGTTCCTTAGAAAAATAAACCCAAGCCCGTCATCATCTTCTTCCTCCATACCCAAGTGTCCGGGCCTCTGCCATGCGGGTCAAGCCAAGCTGAAGCCCTCGTAGTGATCAATGGCCTGCACCAGGCGGGTGCTGAGGATTTCCTTGCTGCTGTACTTGGGCAGGTCCAGCAGGTTGTAGCAGGTGTGAGCCACGGGCAGGTACTGCTCCCCGCTGGTGGTGGACTGGATGACGATGCGGAGGCTGGACATGCCGTAGATGGGGATGCGGTCACTGCCCGTCAGAAACACTACGAGAAGGAAGGGTGGACACTGTTACAACTGGCACAGAGAGCAAACTCCACACTCAGGGGGACCCTTCCTGGAGGACTCAACTGCTGCTGGGTTCTTCAGAGGGGAAAAGCAGCCCCTCACATTACAAACACCTTCCTTTATCGTTCCAGCAGTCATTTTTGAGGGTAAAAGTGACAACAACAGAACCAACCCACAAGAGGAAGCAGATTATCTGACTGGCATCTCCCACGGGAGGCAGCCACTCGCTGGATCATCTTCCAGCCCGTACCGCGATGTGCCAGCACATGAAACCCTGCAGGCACCCTGCGCCTCCCAGAGACACTTACGGAGAAATTTCTTCTTCTTTTCCAAGGGAAACGCGTGAAAGGTCTCCCAGAACATCCTCACGGTGGGGTGCGTCGCCGTGTAGTCTCCCTTATAGACAGCGCTCTGTTAAAAACCAGAGGCACGGCATTTCAGCGGGCACGAGACAGCAAAGGCTACGCAGAGCCCAGAGCTGATCTCCTCTGGTAGCTGAGAGCTGACCTGGGTCAGAAAGTTACAAACCAGATGGGTCACAGACAAGGGCAAAACCCAGAGACCCAGCAGAGGGCTCTTTTAGCAGCGTGTGGAAGGCGAGCGTCAGGCTTCCAGCTATCGAGCCGATTCCGTGTGTCAGGAGGAAGCCTGGAGCACTTGCTCACAGGCTCAACTCCTCAACAGTGTTCTGCATAGCAGAGCCACCTCCGCTGCTGAGGCTGGGCCAGAGCAGGTACCCTGACGATCGATGCTTTTAAGGAGGTTACAGCTCCTGCTTTGTGCCCAGACTCCCCTATGGCTGTGGGCTTTTCTCCCTGGTGGGAGTTCTAGTCTACGTGACAACTTTGTCTCTCAAATTTCATCCCTATAAGGGCAGATGGAAACCCATCTCCCCTGCCCTTTCTCAGCCTGACTTTCCCCCGCTGGGTTTTACCAGAAGCAGGACAGCTCTGTAAGAAACCCTTTCTGAGAGTGATGGTGAGGTGTGCACAGAGCACTGAAACAACTGACACCTGGGGCTCCTCTCTTCTCACATCCCAGGCTAGCGCCCGCCTCACCCCACTGCACAACCCGGGTGCTTGTGGAAACAAAGTAAAACACGAGAGAGCAGCTTTACCTCCTCCAGTTCCTCCCAGTTGTAGTTACTGTTTCCGACTATCATGGCCCTGAGCTCTGTGGGCTGGAAGAGTTCCAGAACTTTGCCCCCACACACTTTGAGGAAGCCAGTGGCAAAGGCCGTGTACCACTCATGGATGGAGAGGTTGAAGATGTAGTTCACATAGGCTTCCACGAACTCCTCCCTAGTGCAGCGAGAGAGGGCAAGCAGAGGGAAGCTCTGTTAATCACAGCCTGAGCAGCAGCACTGCTGAGTCCTGCTGGTGCTGCCTGCAGTGTTTCCTGCAGACATGAGTCTCCAGGCTCAACCCAATGCCCTCCTCTCACTGAGCTGAGACACTGCAACATGGACCGAGCATTAGGGCCACTGTGTGTCTGCACAGGAGGACCCCCAGCAGCTCAGCTTCTACACTACCAGTAAACCCACCCAGTTGCCCACAGGGCCAGGAGGGAGCCAGAGTGACATCAAGCACTGGACAGGCGTCAGGAACAGAATCCTTTTCTGCCTGTGGACCCCATGGCCTGCACAGAGATTGTGTTAAGCAGGTACCAGGAGTCAGTCAGCTCCTGCCACCTCACATCTAGGAAGTCCACAAAATAACTGATGGCTCTTCCCAGCCCGCAGGTGCCTGGGGTTCCTCAGCACAGGGCTCAGTGCCCCCCTGCCATGACCCTGGGCTGTCAGTTTGCTCTGAGCAATGGCTCCGCTGGGCAGAAGGCACAACGGGTGCCCAGGAGCCTCTACCCCTTCCAAACCAGGAGCCTCACAGAGCCCTAGTGAGGTGAATTTCCAGAGTCAGCTCCTGCTGTCTCAGCTCCCAGGGAGTCTTGCCAGTGGCTCAGCAGTTTCAAAGCCAACGCTGCAGCCTGGAGGCCGACTGAAGAAATCCTGCTCTGAAAAGTCTGATCTGAAGCTGCATGGCCAGGTCCCTCCCTTCCAGCCCCAAAGAGAAATCAAGACAGATCCCTCCCTACAGAGCAAGAAAACAGTCTTGGAAACCTCCTTTTCAGCCTTCACCCTCAACGAACAGGGGAACTTGGCCTAAGAAATCACAGAGCGAAGGGGAAGCTGTTGCCCAGTGCATTTGTTTTACTGTCATCTTCCCGGTGGTCACCTGAGCATTAGGGAAATGCAAGCTGATTAAGCACTTAACTGCTGGCTAATACCTCTGTGGCTGCTACGGTCACGAACCCTTTGCCAGGAACACTCTGTGTTCTGACACCGAACACGAGCTCTGAGGAGAAAGGGAGAACACGGCCGTTTCCTACTTAGCGCTCCTCAGTCACAGCAATCCTGCACAGTCTTGTGCTCCCACAGAGCCCTCCTCCAGCAGGAACGGCAGTGCCCAGCGCGCTGCTCGGGCCAGGAGGGCAGCAAATTGGTTGCTGGCCGCTAACTGTAGGGGTGGAGGAAGTCATTAAGCACCGGGAGGTGGGTGAACTGACAGCCACGTCTAGACTCGGATTTAGGGGTCAGTTTGAGTTCAAGACTCTGCTCAACAGGCAGCTTTTGCTGATGTTAAGTAGCCAGTAGAGCTACACTGGCTTCTTCCTCAAGGATTTTATTCTTCCTCAAGGAGGATTACCCTTCTTCCTCAGGGCCTTTCTTCCCCTGTTGCTTATTCTGACTCAATAAACAGCTGCAGGCACTAGCCTGGGTGCTCTGTGCAAACACTTGCTCAGCCAGAACTCTTTGGCCACCCCCCAGCCCAGTAGAGCGCACAGCAAACAACTGGCCATTTGTGCTTTGAGTTCACCTGCCCAGTCTACAATCCAAACAGGTACTACCTCTGGCGTTTTCACCTCTGCCTCAGAGGAGAGTTTAGGCCCCAGATATCCACCTGAAGTCTCTTTGCAGGGAGACAGTCTTGGCCCCGCTCTGCCTCCTCGTGGGTTCTGCATGGAGGCTGCTAAGTAGCTGTAAAATCACACCTTGTGGACTGCAGCGAACTAGGCGAGGGGGTAACAAAGCAAGGGCTTGTGTGTTGTAGACACAACCAGAACCCTTTCAAGCAATCAGATTAATAGGAAATGACTCCACATCCAAGCTTGCCAGCAAGGTCATCAGCAACCCGGGCACAAGCCCCTCGCTGGTCACTGGATCGCACTGTTTTGCCAGTAGAGAAGGAATGTGGGCGCTGCTCTGAGTGCCAAAGGCATCTGCAGAAAACCAATCACGGGATTATGAGGAGAAAATAGTTTAGCAGCTGGACCAGTCGGGGGGGGGAAGCAGGAGCTTTGCTACTCAGAACTCTCAGGCGTTCTGTCACATGGAAGGGAATCCGTGTGTAGGAGGGCCTTGCGGCTCTGCTCAGGGACGGCGGCTCTCCGAGGTGGACTCGAGGGGAAGGGTTTCCATCTCCAATACTAACAGCAAGAACAAGCGTGCCAGGCTGTTTTGCTGGTCACACACAGCTTCCCTTCGAAACCTCCCAGGGTCAAAATCACATTGCAATCTCTATTTGCCACAGGACAGCTGCCAGGGGTCTATACAGAAGCCTTTATAGGGAAGACATCCATCACAGCACTGGTGGGAAGATGACGTGAACCTGCTTGTTCTCCAAGTGCCACTGGCACCCAGCACCTTCTGAACAACTGCTCTTAGAAGCTGTTAGCAGCGACTTCTAAGTCTCCCCTGCGTTTCACCTCAACCACGTCTCCTGTGGTTGCAGCTGACCACCCCAAGCACAAGTGCAGACCCACAGATGCCTCGCTTACCTGTTGCCCTTCTGCACCAGGATTTTGTCTCCATCCTCAATGAGGTTCTTCTGCTCTGTCACACCGTAGCTTTCCCGGCAGATCTACACAAAACAAGAACATCACTGTTACGGTGCTTCTCGGGCAGCTGCCTGCAGGAGGACAGAGTGAGAGCTGATGACTGGCTCCTGAAGGGCACAGGCAGAGCATCCAGCTCCAAATGCCCCACGTGCTCCACTGCCTTCCATCACTCACACCTGCTGCATGGCCGCTATAGTCTAAAGGCGAACTCAGAAAGGATGAAAGTTATGGGTTTGGGTAAATTTCCTGTTCAAAAAAAGAGATCAATAACAACTGCCCTTTTCACAGCAGGCGCTCAGGAGGTTCACTCCTCCACTCTCCCTGCAAGATGGCAGTGGCAGCCCACAGCCCCCTGCTTCTGCCTGCCCTAGGATGGCAGCGCAAGCCCTCTGTGTACCACACGTCTGCTCACGTGGACAAACGGGAAGGGATCCCTTTTCATGCTGCCATATACAGACTGCCCAAGGCAGAGTCTGGGCTCACAGTTTGGGGAATAAAGATGCCAAGTGCGTCTTACCGTAAAATTCAAGCAGAAAGTCTCTTCTACATCTTCCCCAGGGTAATCTAAAAGCTGCTGGAGACTCCTACGTAACAGGTAGGGAGAAAGAAAACTAATCAGAGATTCAAAAAGCCACAGATTCAAAGGGGAAAAGAAATCGGGGTAATAGGATTACGAGAGAGAATCTGAGTCACCTGAAGGAGTAAGACATTAACACAGCTTAAACAAAGGGGTACTGTGCTAGAAGGAGGATGCCAGGCCACACCAATCATCAGCACAGTCCATGCCTACAGCTAAGACACGGATGCCCTTCAAGGATCCTGGCCCTCAAACAGAACATCTCTAGTTCTGAAGGGTCACCATGAGCATACAAAGGTCTGAGGGAGTGGAGGAAGGGAGGGCGGTGGGGTTTATCCTCGTCATGCAGAAAATACTCTTCTCTTATTCTGCAAATCCTGCTGCTGTCTTCCTGGCCTCTTATCTCACTGTCGCTCACTACAGCTGTCTCTGTGAGGGTAAACCAGAGGGCAACCCGGAGGCAAAAGAGAGCAGTCAGACAGTGGGATCTCAACCTCTCAACGTCTGAGGAGAGATTCAGTACAGCATTAGACAGCAGTTCCTTCACTCCAGCCAGGCTCCTGCCTTCTGGCACAGGAGCAGGTTGGAGTCCTGCTGGTTCAGCAATGGACGGCCCAGTTCACACCCTGCACACAGATCCCATCCTGGGCTGCTCTACAAGATGTGGAGTGAATCTGTTTGCTAACCCAGGAAAGGCTGAGGGTGGGATTTAGGATCACCCATGCAACTGCGGAGGGATGGCCCCACGGCCAGTTTCAAGGGAGTGTGGTGGGTGCCTGGTTTGGTGGGTGTCTGGCTGTGTCGGTGCCTGGTTTGGCGGGTGCCTTTGGCAGTGTAAGTGACCGGTTTCTGGGGCTTGGGAAGGTGGGTGATTTGGATAGAGCCTGAGCACATGGATTTGATAACCTGTGGGAGAGAAGGCAGCCTCACGTGAAGTTCACCACCACCTTATGAACTCTGCTAGGATCACAACCCCCAGATTAATCAGTTGTTCAAATGGGTTGAGCATTTTATCAAACAGCTTCTACCCAGCTTGGCCTTTCTTGTTCTCAGCAGCACAGGGCTCCTTTCCAGAAGGGCTGCAAATGCTGTGTTTCATACCTTCCTTCTGTAGGGGATAGCTCCTTCAAATCCTCGAGGCAGGGCTTCACATTTAAGAGCTTTTTGTACAGAGCCAAGGGAAAGTGAAGGTCTACCACCGTAAAGTTGTATATTGCAAGCCCACATATGATGCCGATCAAGTGGAACCAGTTGTGTTCTACAAAGCACTGCAGAACCACACAGAGAAATCCTGATGAGATGCTGTCCCTGCTGCAACACACAGCCCCCTGCCCCCCGCAAGCACTAAGCAGCCAGCCCCTTCTTTCCCAACTTGGACAAAATCTGAAGGGCCCCATCAGGTCCCGTTTGGTTGTGAATTCCTTGATGGAGCGCAGCACAGAGGTAAAGATTCAGAAGCCAAGCCCTCTACTTTTATAGGAAAGCAGCAGCAGCTCTTTCCACCCTACCTGCCTTTTCTTTGCTCTCCACTCACTTTTGAGTGCAGAACATGCATTTAAACATTAACAAGGCTTAGATGTCTGCAAAACAAACCAGGCGGGTGCTGCACTGGCCCGCACCCCTTGGCCTGCTTACCCTCACACCGGGGTGTCAGTGACAGCCTGGCTACCTGTGACGTGCTGTAAAGAAGTGACTCAGCTCTAGTGCTGATGCTGCCACCACTCTTCATATCCAAAGACTTGTTTTTACAGCACTGTCATGAGCAGTGACTGCTCTGTAACAGCCTTTAAGAGCTTCCTCACGAAAAAACACGACTAAGTTTGGACCTGTGGGGTGACAGCGATGTGTGACCGACAGGTTTGGTGTGGTGACATGGACAGCACGGGAAGCACAGAATTCTAACGTCACCACAGCCTAAACTTCTGGATCTGTGAAAGAGCCTGAGCATCACACGCGTGACAACAGGTATTCTATTAACTCTATCGATATATAACCTAACTCATCGAGCAGGTACTTGATAGGAGGTTTATTATGGGATAAGACTAAAGAGAATGAGCTTAACAGACACAACCGTCACCACTCTACTCTAGTCACTGGGTCTGTCTTCATTCACACTGACTGAACAAGGAAGCTCACATCGTATTGGGGATGGAAAACGAGGGGAAGGATCACTTCTTTCCAATAATTGCCCACTACATTTGTTGTCCCTCAGACGATGACAGTCTGTGCACACAGAGGGCAAGGCCTTACCGTGTCTGAAAACCACAGCAGGTTGGACTCTGGGTAGTAGGTGAACATGCCATAGATGGGGTTGAGGAGCTCTTTTAACAACAGGAGGAAGAATTCCTTTGTCACTCCTCCAGCATCAACAGCTTCCTCCCCATCAAAGATGACCTGCACAAAGAGCACATCAGTGCCAAGGATGCAGAGCAGAAGCTGACTGAATCAGACATCTTTCCAATCAGGAGGCACACTAAGCAGTTTGTCCCAAACCCACTGCAATCCATGAGCCTGTTTAGTGCTCTGTTTGCAGGGAGGGAGAGGGAAAAGGGGGTGGAAAATCACATGGTTTAAACATGTTTGGCTTCTGATGCAAATCAAACGACCCCCTGACCTCCAGCTACTGAAGCAGCATGAGAGCAGCTGCTGAATTTTGTAGCAACCTCTCAGGTAAAACAGGTCCTTGTTGTAAAGCAGCCTGCTCCTGCAGGAGAGCAAAGCACAGACTGCATAGCATCACAAAGGTTTTCCTCCCCTGTCCCTGTCTGAAGGGCTGCAGAAATTCTGGCTGGAGGTGAGAGGACAACTTACTTTAAGAGGCTTTTTCAAATCGATGTCTGAATGGATGCTCAGCTCCCGTAAAGCATCACCAACTAAGTTACTCCTGCGAACATGAAGTACCAGGAAAGGGCTTCTGGCCAGCAGAGGCTCCAGGGTGAGAAGCATGAAGACATTCTGCAAATTTGCACCGTTTATTGCAACCTGCAAATAGGAGAGGGGTGAGAAACATCCACTGCTCAGCTTTTCTTCCTACGGAAGGAAAACAGCTAACATACACCTGGTGTTTCTTTCTTATTTACTCTGTCAGGCTGGTTTTCCCAGGGTAAAATGGATTTCCTGGTGTCAGGTAAGACAAAGTCCAGCCAAAGCTTTGCCCACACAGAGTATCCTCGTCCTCAACTGTCCACAGCAAATGGCAAATTCACCTTTGTAAATGCAGTTTTAAATCTCACAGCTAAACCTGAGATGGAAATCCACTGGCAACTGCCACTGGGTGGGTGAGCTGCTGACCACAGCTGCTGCCTGCAACTGCCAACAAGTTCAGCCTTCAGCCCTCACTGCCGACAAGCACTGCTCCTGCAGCAGGCAGAGACTTGAAAATGAAATGCCCACTCACCTGAAGGCTTGGCTGCTCTTCCAGCCTTACAGCTGCTTGCTTCTCAGACTACAAGGATAAGAACTCCTCTGTACAAAATTTCCCTCCCTATGTATGTACTCCCTCTCTACCCAGCTTAAATTCCCACTAGGAGAAAAAGAAACGAGGCTGGGAAACAGGGAGACGGAAGGATTTACCTGCATCTGTAGCTCTGCATCTGTCTGCAACATCTTGGTCTTAGCCTGAGCGTCAAAGATGAAAGGGTAAGAACAGAGCGTCACAGCATCCTGTGAGGAAGGCAGGCAGGTTGGTTCTTATCTACAGCTTCCACAGCACCTCTCCGAGCAGGAATAATGAAAAACAACTTTCTTACCTGCATGATAGAGGGCCTGACTTTCTGTGAAGGAAAAAGAAAGAGATGAACATCTTTAACTCTTGCCTTTGTGTCTCTGTTTTTTCTCAGATGGACTGATTCAAAGATGACCCAAGGGAAAAGTATCTCCTCTGGGACCAACTTAGTGTTTTATGCTCTTACAGAAAAGCATGAGGACTCACTTCTCAGGAGAACACACAAGTCTGAGTCAGAAACTGAACACCAAGCTTTAGCAAGAGGACTAGCTGCACAGAATATCCTGCCTCAGCCTGCAATAAGTGAGGCTTAAGATTAAGAGAAACAAGAAACTTCCCCCAAGGCAGGAACCACGCAGAGCAACAGGAGAGGTAAGGGCCCAAGATGACAGTAAGACCACTCCTGCAATGCAAATTACTCCTCATCAGCTACATTGACTCATATTTGAGTCTGGGTTGTTCTGCTCGCTCAGAGCCAGCACAGGGCAGGGCTGTTTAAATGATGCAACGGGGCACACAACAACATTGACAAAGGCTATGAAAACACACAAAGTCTTGCTGCAGTCAGGTTTCAGCTTTGCAGCACCCCATGGTGTTTCCTCACACATGGGATTCCTTTCCTTGCTATACCCACAGATAATCTCGTTGGGTTCCTATACTGCATGTGCCAGCCCTCAGAGTAGTTATCTCCTCTCTTACAGACGGGAAAGTGAGGCATAAAAGAGGTGAAGGGTCTTACCCAAGATCACCCAGCGGGTTACTGGAAGAGCCAGGAATAGAACCCATTTCTCTTGAGTCTCGGTTCAGTCCCCTAGCCAGAAGGTCACACTGCCTCCTCTTACAGAGCAACTTTTTAAGATCACTGGCTACATTATTCACAAAACCTGCCTAAACAGCAGAAGTAAAGGGTAAAAAAATCATCATTTTAGAACACAGGATTTGGCTCCTGAGGTCTCGATTACATTACAAGGATCCAGTGACTGAATAAATCCCCTAGTGCAAGGACTGAACGGATTGCACATGAATTAACCAGAGATTGCTGCAAGCATTAGTTAAGTACTGTTAGCACCAGCTCTTCTCACAGCCTGACTTTAAAGGCAACTTTGTCAAGCTACCAGGTACCCAAACCTGAGACACTTAACATACAGATGCTCCTAAACTGGACATATCACACACGTTAACGGTATTAAAAACAGAGATCTACAAGCAGAGAAACAAGCATGGACAGCTATTGCATGATCACACAGAGAACCTCTTACCATTCCAGCCTGGTGCAAGAACCACATGAGATAATCCTCCTGAATGTCCACCAAACTGGAAATCTCAGGGATGTAAAACTTATCATATTCTACATGTTTAACTTTCTGGTTCACCTAGTGAAGACCACAGACAGCTCTTAAAATGCAGATAGATCAGTGCAGGCTTGCTTTCGTAACAATGATTACAGCAGCTTGTAACAGCAGGACCCAGACAGTCTTGTGAAAACACAGGGTGCCTTAGGCTTTAGTACACAGAATCACAGCCTCACAGAACACTAGGGATTGGAAGGGACCTCCAAAGATCATCCAGTCCAATCCCCCCTCACCACAGCAGGATCCCCTAGATCCAGTTGCACAGGAACATGACCAGGCGGGTTTGAAATGTCTCCAGAGGAGGAGACTCCACAACCCACCTGGGCAGCCCCTTCCAGGGCTCTGTCAGCCTCACTGGGAAGAAGTTCCTTCTCATACTGATGTGGAACCTCCTCTGCTCCAGCTCACACCTGTTGCCCCTTGTCCTATCATTGGATGTCCAATGGCTCAGCAGCAGCATGCTTTAGGGCAGTTTTCCCTCATGCTTGAGACAGGGGTACACAACGTTAAAGTGCTTGCACTCAGGAAAGCCACTAACACTTTCCCCACATGGTGTCTTGGTGGGCAATGACCCAGCTAATAAAGCAGGACCATGAGCTACCTGCCCCTTTCAGTTTACAATTATGCAGAGTCAACACATGCCCAGGCTCTCCTCTTACCTTATGGAGTTTCTCCAGAAGTCTGAGAGCAGCTGTAATGTAGCTACTGAACAGGACTGGGATCAACAGTGTCTTTCTTCCACTGAGGAGATAAACCACTGCGCCTTTATAGAGGTCTACTAGCCTGAGGAAATATCTTGGGCACACCTGAGACCACCAGTTATCTGGAAAGCAGAGAAGCATCAATACAAGTCCTGAATCAAAAGGCCACAGGAACCCCTAAATATAAGGGGATACAGCTGAAAATGAGGAGAACACTCCTAAAGACTGTTCAAAAACACTTTGCTGCTGTCCTTGCTGCAGCATCAGGGAACTAAGCAGTCAGCTAGGTAGAAGTAACTGAAATGCTCTTCCTTTCCACTCTCATTACCCAGCCCCAGCCTCTAATCAATGTGAGAGCCTGAACTGAAGGTGCTTCAGCCTTCAGGAGAACTCCCCCTCTTCAGAATGGCCTATTTCTTTCTTGCCAAGGACGAGTAACTCTTGCCTCTCCCCTCCAAATGGACCCTGACTATCAGCTCCTCTGCTAGAACCATTCTACCTGCAAAGTAGAAGCTGGAGCCTGAGAAACCATCACGTCAGCTGTTAGATACAAACATCAGTTTATCTTCTCAAGTGACAGCACAGCAATAGATTCTGGCAGGTAAAACTACAACAATCCTTTACAAAATCCAAGCTATTGAACCTCACAGCGGTTTTCCTGGAGGCCCCTAGAGGTCTGAGCACATTATTTAGCATTCCACACCGCAAGGACCTTCAGTATAAAACAACTTTCAGAAATAGATTAAGATACCAAGAAAAGCGACAGCCTAGTAAGTGTCACTAACCCTCATGAAGCAGCGTGTGTTCCGCTTAACTGAAAATGAGCTTGAATGGAATAACATTAGCAGAAACAGTAAGATTAGGAAGTGAGAGAAGAGCCAGGGTGCTCGGCGTGGACACGGAGCAGCCAATAGTTCTTTCCTGCACCCTACTCAGGACAGAGTAATTACACAGAACCACAGAACATGAGGGATTGGAAGGAACCTCAAAAGATCATCCAGTTCAATCCTCCCGCAACAGCAAGTTCCCCTAGATCCAGGTGCACAGGAACATGTCCAGGGGGGTCTTAAATGTCTCCACAGGAGACTCCACAACCTCCCTGGGCAGCCTCTTCCAGTGAGGGGACAGAGGTCCCCCTTACTGGGAAGAAGTTTCTTCTCATATTGATGTAGAACCTCCTCTGTTCCAGCTCACACCCATTGCCCCCTGTCCTATCATTGGATGCCCCTGAGCAGAGCCTGGCTCCATCCTCCTGACACCCACCCTTTCAACATTATCAACATGAATGGAGTCACCCCTCAGTCTCCTTTTTTCCAAGCTAAAGAGACCCAGCTCCCTCAGTGACTTCATTCTCTGGACACACTATCCACTTCTTTTTTAGTAATTCTTTTCTTTACCTTCTAGAAAAATGATGCTCCAACTAATGTGGACAATGTCTAACTAAATACAAGAGAGTAAGACCATTTAGTCTTCCTGATGCACAAGACCCCCGCTCACACAGAGGCATGCGAAGGTATGTGGAACCGAGTCTCTGGCTGCAGGCAAACCAGACAAGGCAAGTTAGAGTAACCTCCCTAGCAAGCATGCTTTGAAATAACAGTTTACTCCTAAATTACAAAAATGCAGGTTAAGAGTTTGTCTTCTCATTTATGACCCACACCACCGTCAATTTCACACAGTTTCTATTACTGTAACTAGCTTCCTGTACCTTACGGCCTGGCACATGCCTCATCCCCTCATATTTCACTTTTAAAATCGAAATGTTATGTTTATAAAGCTTTTACTCAGGAACACAGTTTGCTGGGGGGAGGACTCCTTGAGTCCTCTTGCTTGCCAGATGTTTTTTTAGAGGTCACTGTTTCCTAGCAGCACTGTGTCCCACAGAGCACCCAAAGACCACAGCAGCCAGTGTCACAGAACAGAGAAACTAAACCCAGACAAAAACAGGACTGAAAAACCTAGAGGTGACACTCTATGTCCCAGGCAGATACTGGGAGAAAGGGGCACCACAAACGCCAGCCTCTCACCAAGAACCTTGCTGGGGTTGGTATCCAGGCGCAGAATAGCCATTGCCAGAGGAAGCGTTAATGTGATGTAATACTTGGAGTCTTGGAAGGGTGGGAATTCGGGGAGAATCAGATAGATCCTCATTGCCTCGACATCTGGTGGTGAGCTGGAGAGCTGAGGAATCAAAAAGCTTTCAAAGCTCTTTAGTATCTAGAGGAAAACAGAACAAAAGAAGACAACTTATCCTGGGTGAAGTAGCATGATGATCACACAACATTAGGGATTGGAAGGGACCTCAAAAGATGTCCAGTCCAATCCCCCTGCCCCAGCAGGATCCTCTAGATCCAGTTGCACAGGAACATGGCCAGGTGGGTTTGAAACATCTCCAGAGAAGGAGGCTCCACAACCTCCCTGGGCAGCAGCAACTGATGAAATGGAGTGCAAGGAATGCATGGGCTTAACAGCTTCTCCTCATGATCCCTTAAAAATGCTCCACAGGACAGGACTGAACCCTGATTTTCCAAAAGGCATGAACGTTGGGACAGGTTTTGCCAGGGCTGGTTAAAGGTTAGTTAACACCTCTCATCAAGGCCACAGCCCTGTTTTAAAGTCAAGCCCAGAGCAAAATACAGCTAGAAAAATTACAGCTCAAAATGACACAGTGAACAAACACACTTCCATGAAAGAAATGCCCCTGGTTAGAGTAAGTTATGCAAACATAAAGCACTCAGCTCCTCTCAGGCAATAAATGAGCATCTAGTCATTATTGATAGGTAAAACATATACAACATTAATTCCAGAAGCTGTTTCAAGTATTAAATGCCATGAGATAAGAAACCCCAAGCCTTACGGGCACGTTCTGGCAAGAATAACGTTAGCCCAGGACAGCGCAGATGCATCTCTTGATGCCGTGAAGGATGTGGCCTGCAGATCTGCGGTGCAACCCTTCCCCCAAAGGGCTGCTGTGACTTGCGTGTTACAGATGGACAAAGCCCTCACTCCCCCTCTGAACACCCCAAATCCCAGCAGTGCAATACCTGGTCTAGGAGAACAGAGTGCTGAGAGTTCATCAGCTTCTCAAACAGCTCTCTGGTGGAGTTCAGATCAATCCCTGGGATCTTCGGACTGGTTTTAAAATGTTCATCAATTCTTTAAAAAAATCCCAGACAAACAGGTGTAAGGTTGGGGAAGAGACACCATTACCTGTGTGCTGGCATGGCCTGAGAGCAACCAGTGGAGAAATGACCCCTGGTGCATCAACCAGAATAGAAACAAAAGCAGATGTCAGAATCTTCTTGCTAAAGAAGACTGAGCACTAGAGTGGCCAGACTGCTTAAAAACTTCTGAAGCGTGTATCAGCATCACTGTGAGCACTTCTCCTGTGGCAACATCTGTCTAATCATACCCAGTAAGAAAGAAAAAGAGCAAGGCCTAAGACAACACTGACTGCTATACATCAGATTACAGCATCACAGCAATACTGAGGCTGGAAAGGCCTCTGAGATCACCAAGCCCAGCCTATAGATGAGAGTGTTTGAAAAAAAACAAAACACAACCAGGGGAAGATACTCAGACTACCTCTTCAGCAATTCCACACTCCAATTGTCTAAAACCAGAACAGTGATCACAATCAAGAGACAGCAGAGCTGAGAACAGCCTCCACTTGGTCTCTAGCTCTACCACAGATGTGTTCCTCTTCCTGATGCACTTGAAAGGCTGCCTGTGCAAGAGGAAGAACAAAGGCAAGCAGAGGGCAACAGTGGAACAGCCGAAGTCCAACAGGTAAGTCAGCTAGCTCAGCATCTAGAACATCTGTAGCAGAGGCTGTCAGCACCCCTGTGTTCAGCAAAACTGCACAGAACACCTTGCAGTTGCTACTACAAAAGGTCATTGCATAGTTCCATATTCCCCACAGATCTCAAACGTCTGGCACTACTCCTCTGAGCCTGTACTAGACACGTTGGAGAAGAAGGTAGCTACTAAAGAAGGGATGAATTCGTGGTTTGCTGGTGTGATTGTAAGGATATGAGAAGCTAAACATAGGCTGCTGTAGCAGAACAGCTATTTCCATAACAGCACAGGCACGGGGATGGAAATAGCTCCTTAGAGTCACAGTGTGGTGCAGGGAGCTGCAGACTGTGACATGCAGAAGTAGTACTGGAGTGTGCTCAGTCACTGAGCCAGGGGAAAGCTGCTCTTCCATCTCACCGAGTACCCCAAAGCTGCACTGCAAACAGGTCTACCTGAGGGGTGTTCTTCTATCAAGTCCACTGTGGCATAAAGCTTCAGTACAGCCTCGCTTCAGTGTATGGTGGCATCAGGCAGCATCATTCACTGGGCAAAGATTTTCTCTAAGTCCTGCACTAGCCAGCTAAAACATCAGTACAGCAGGAGAACTGCACTGGGGTGATGAAGTTGAGACATGGGTGACTATTTACAATGACTTAACCACCTGGATACCCCAAAAAGTGTTTTAAAGTGCCACAACACAGCTCTCCTGATGCAGTAACACGTTGCTTGGTCCCAACAACAGAGAAGAAGCCATTGGACAATCAGAAAAAGCCACAAAGAATAAGGAGCAGATTGTTTTCTTCAAATCACTCTTGAAAAATATTACTTAAGATTACCAAGAGTAACTAAGCTTTTCTTCACCTAGTTACAGGTCCTCTACTCATCACACTACCATGAAAATTTCTCCTCCTCTGCATCTTATGCTGTTATGTCCCCAACATTCACAGCCAACACAACCCTTCCCAGCCCACAGCCTTTGATTCAGCTGCACAGATCACACCCTTGTCACCAGCTATTACTGGTGACACTCATTTGAAATCCCTGTTCTTGTAAGCAGGAGCACAAAACCCTTCACAACTGATGTCGCCTAAAGCAAAGTGCTCCCGTGTTGCCCCAAATGTATTTTTCAAGAGCGGCCACCCCACACACCAGCTCCCACCAGCTCGCTCAGCTGAGTAAGAGACTATTTGGATACCGAGCATCACGCACTGCCCTTAACATCATATCCCTAGCCCACTCTTTTAAAGATGCTGATATCCATCTCATAAGGAAAAGCAGCAGTTGTGAGACCTCCAAGGGAACTGTGCCACTTGCAGTACACTCCATCAGACCACTTGCCTTCCTAACCAAGGGTTAACCACCCACCTCTTCAATGGACACTCTGCCTCCATCTCCTGTCTGATCAGAAAAATCAAAGCCCACTGCAGCAGTGAGTGAAGGGAAGGGACTCCAGTCTGCCTCAAGGGAAAGCCACACTTGTGTAAGTTTGCCACTTACTTCTTCTCCAGGAAGCTTCCGTTCCAGCAGGCAGCTGAAGACAGTATCTGAACCACATCACTGTTGGCAGCAGGAAGACAAAAGAAAACAGAGGCAGAGGTTACAAACTTATGTCCCAGCACATCTCTTCAGCTCTTTTCCCTCTGTGGGAAACAATATCCGCATCAACCCCTTCAGAGGCACAGAGGGTGAGCAGTTCATTCAGGACCACGTACCATCCCTCTCTGGAAGGAGGGGTATTAGCAGAGCCTTCTTCCCACCTATTCTGTGCTTCTCATGGCAGGCACAGAGGGGAAGGAATTTAATCCATCTGCTCACAAGTTCTTGATGTTTCTCATGACCTCTAAACACACACTGCAGGACAACTTTAAAATTCATTCCCCACCCACCACCTGGAATGTTCTAAGTAGTCTTCAAGTCTTCTGGTTTTGCTCAGAAGGTCTAACCTGGCAGCTTTGTGACTGGCAACTGTCCTCCCCTCGCAAGCGGCCAAGAACCACACCTGAAAAGGCTGCTAAATTCCAAGTGAAAGCATGGCACGGAAGCCAACAGACCGATTAAATACAACTTTCAACAAAAGGCTTGTCCAGTGCCACAATACCTACTTGACAGAATTAGAACTGTTCTTTTCTAAAAGCTTTTGCCTCCAGACATCTATAGTTTCATCATTTATTAAACAGGTGTAACGTGTTTCATTTATGGTCCGGAAATCATCGGCAGGCAAGGCATTCTGTGAGAAGATACAGAGTTCAGCAAAGACAAGGCTTGTAAAACAATTCCCTTCTCATCCATACTCTCTGATTTGTACGAATAGCTGACAGCTTCACGAGGGTGGTCCCTCCGTAAGTTTGGCTAGGAAGCTGTGGCATTACAGGTCCAAAAGGACTGGAAAGCTATGGAAAACATGATCATCAAACACTATTTTAAAGGGGAAATGAAAAAATTAATCTTTTCCTTAGGTGTACCCAAGTCATCATAAGCTACCGGCTGAGGATGTTCATTCCAGACCCATCTTCACACCTCAGGCGTGTCTGCCAAACACTTCTTGAAAGAAAGAATTAACAATTCAGTCCTCCATCCGGCACCTCCTGACAAAGCCCCAATGAATGTGGGCTACAACCCTACACTGATCACTCAGAGCCTCCTGGTCTCATGAAGAAAGCAGGCTCTCATTTCCAATCTGTAAAGGAGACTGGATTCATAGAATCATCATGGTACTGGAGGTCCTTTCCAGCCATCAAGTCCAGCCCCCCGCTGCTGATCAAACTGAAATCAGTGTTCCCAGGAGCTCTTTGTGCCTCTAAAGGCAGGCAGCCTTCAGCCTGGTTGTAACCTGTACCTCCTACCACTGCTGGAGAGCTTTGTGCGACTCCAACCCTTCATGCTCAGCAGTCATTACCCAAACCATCAGATGTGCTCTGAGGGCCAGGGTTTACTGCATTTGGTTTTACCTCATATTCAGAGCAGAGCACAAACGTCTGGTCTCCTCCAGAGAAGATATGTTTAACGATGTGATATTTACAGGCGTCTGACAAAGAAAGAGATATCATTAGAGGCTGATGACTGCAAGTTTCCAGTGTTCCTCTTCCTCTGCATTTGTCAGTGTGTTGGGTTTTACACCACAAGGAGCACCTGGCTCCAGGCTGAAAACACTGGCACTCAAGCACTGCAGCTCTCAGAGGTCCGTGGGGCAAGTCACAAGGGAAGAGCTGTCGTCTTTAAACTGCAATGGGAGTTTTAAAGAGAAAGCAAAGCCTTCAGAAATCAGAATTAGCACAACTCTGTGAAGGCTCAAGACCATTAAATGCTGAGCTTGGTGCTGAAAAGGGAAGGGCAGAAGGCACATGCTAACAGGGAGGACAAGAGGTCCCCCAGTAAATCCTATAGTGCATTTAGGGCAGGCTATGAGTTTCTTTTGCTATTTCAAGGACTTTGGCAGAACAAGGACGTCAAGATGTTTTAAGACAGCTCTGTGAGAAGTGACGTTAGTGATGCCCCTCTGCAACACCAACCACACGCAGTACGTACCAGGTTTCCCTGAGAGCTGCCCATTGTGAGCTGCCCAGTGACCCTTGACAGGAGAGGGACACTTCACATTGCAGGTGTGTCCTGTGCCCAGCTGGCCTCTTGTTCCACAGCCAAATGCATAGATCATTCCGGAAGAAGGCACAAAGGCTAAAGTATGATGTCTGTAACAGAGATGGGTATAAAGTTGGGGCCTTGTTTACCAATTACAATGAAGAAAAAGAAAGAAAGCAGACAGAGTAAAATTTATTTCCAGGTTTTTTTCAGGAGCTGATGCAAAGCAGCATCTTTGCAGCAGCACCAACGTTCCACTGTTGCCACCTGACGGCAGCAGTTTGTGGGATGAAGGGCAGGGGGTAGGAGTGACAAAAAGCAGCCTGAGGCAGCACAGGGCTGGTGTTGATTGACAAGCCTGTACATACAAGATGCAACAACAGAGCACGAGGGTTACCAACGCTTTTCACAAAAGAGGCTTGGAACTTGTGTTGCTGCCCTAAAGCATTGCTGAATTATTAAGATGGAAGGGTATCTTTTAACAGGTCACAATCCCAATGAACAACCAACCTCCTTTAGAGAGTATTAAAATCCTCACAGGAAGAAAAATCCAATTAACTTGGTTTTGGCACACAGGATGAAGAAGTTTAGCCTCCCTATTTACAAGGCTCAAAGTGTCAGCATTAACTTCCACCAAGTAAGTTTCTGACTGCACAGAGGACTCACCTGCCACAAGCAATCTGGGATACTTCACTGCCCATCAGCTCAAGAACTCTTCGGGGGTTCACTTCGTCATTCATGGAGTCATGACCCAGTTGCCCGCAGGAACCTGCACCGAACGTGAACACCCCTCCACTCTGTTAGCAAACCAGACAGCACATTCTCCATTTAGGGACCCATAACCCAGCAGTGTCTCTGACTCCAGTTTCAGTATGAGCCCCCAGCCTCAGCAGAGACCGACGGGGACTTCCATAGGATTTGGAAAATAAACTCGGGTGCTGCTAATGCACCTCCCAAAAAAACCACCTCGGCAGCCATCAGAGACTAAGAGAGTTTCCCACAGGTATTGTCTGCACTAAATGAGCTTCCTTCCACCATCACCAGATGGGTGTGAAATCCCAGGCAGTGTCAACATGGCTGAGCAACACGGCTGAGCAACACTCACTTCCATAACAGGTTACACACATCCCTGTCAGCTGCTGATTGAAAACACTATGACCTTTCTTCGAGAAACAGGGGTCCTCCTTCTTACCCCTTTTGAAGATTAGAGTGATGTTTGCTATCCTCCAGTCCCTACGCACCTCTCCTGATTCCCATGACTTAGCAAAGGTGATGGAGAGTGACCTAGCAATGACTTCTGCCGTCTCCCTTAGCATTCGTGGGTGCATCCCATCAGGACCCTTGGACTTATTTGCATGCAGTTTGCTCAACTGATCCCTAACCCAGTTGTCATCAACCAGGGCAAACTCCTCTTTTGTCTCAACTTCCTCTGGGACCTCAGCGGTCTGGGGCTTGATATCAGGACAGCTTCAAGCAGTAACTCATTTTAGTGGAAAATACTGAGGCACCAAAAAAGGAAGCAACACCTAAAAAACACCAGAGGCAAGGCAAGAACTGAACAGCAACCTGCTAAACCCTGCTGTCTGTCCACTAGACAGCACTTGGGAACAACAGGTTTTGATCTGGAAAGCTCTAGTAAGTGCTGTGAGTGACTACTCATCTTCCACTTGAGCTCCCAGCTGTTTGACTCACTTTTTATTCCAACGCACAATGTAATTACCTTTGCACAAACCACTGCTTTCAGCTTCTGGATGGATGTTTTCTCGTTTCATTTTGCTCAGAGCTGATTTCTTTGAGCAGTTCACCCAAGTTTTACTATTCACTGTCGTCATTATCTTCAAAAGCGGCAATGGATCGTGTTGGCAATGAATCTCTGAATAAATTCTAGCATTACTATACTGTCCCTTTAGTTTCTTTTACTGGGCTCAGATGGAGCACAGTTAAGCCAACCTGTTCTTTACTACCATTACCCAGGAGACTAAGGTGAAAGCACCAGGCAGGTGTGACAGCAGCCAGGGCTCCCAGATTTGCTTCTTTACCTTAGTGAGAACCGCTGTGTGCTCCTCTCCACAGCTGATGTAAACAACCTTCTGAGACCGCAACAGCTTCACATGACAGGGGGATTCTCGGTCTGCAGGGAAGGCAAAGAAAATAAAAGAGCTGTTTCATAAAGACAAACCTAAATGGCACTGGCAGTTCCATTTTCACAGAATCACAGAATGTTAGAGATTGGAAGGGACTTTGAAAGATCACTTAGTGTAATCCCCCCGCCACAGCAGGATCCATGAGATCCAGTCGCACAGGAACATGGCCACGTGGGTTTGAAACTTCTCCAGAGAAGGAGACTCCACAACACCCCTAGGCAGCCCCTTCCAGGGCTCTCTCATCCTCACCATGAAGAAGTTCCTTCTCAGATTGATGTGGAACCTCCTCTGTTCCAGCTCACACCCATTGCCCCTTGTCC
>JAOXOE010000405.1:10534446-10559803 GCA_028565055.1 Phoeniculus purpureus | reverse complement strand
TGAGAAGGAACTTCTTCCCAGTGAGGGTGACAGAGCCCTGGAAGGGGCTGCCCAGGGGCGTTGTGGAGTCTCCTTCTCTAAAGACATTTAAAACCCATCTGGATGTGTTCCTGTACGACTGGATCTAAGTGATCCTGCTGTGGTGGGAGGATTGGACTGGATGATCTGTTGAAGGTCCCTTCTAATCCCTAATGTTCTGTGATTCTGTGACTGTTCAATTTGAACTTTGCATTCCAGCCACGTAACAGCGCAAGATGCAAGTGAACTGTAGGAATCCCTTCTACTTAGAATAGTGATGGATAAAGGAGCCAGTGCAGTTAATTCTGTTTGAAGACAAGGTAGAATGAGTAACTAAAGCTGAGCCGCTGTAGCAAGAATTTTTCACATTCTATTAAATTTCCCAAGTATTTGCCAAGGTTCTCCTCTAGAGCCAGGAGTGCTAAATATTAAGGATGTGGGGAATGAGGCCTTTTTGTGCTGTGGTTTTTCTCAGCCTTTTCTGCTGTTAGTCATCCCCCTAAAATTAGTTTGAGTACATAACTGAAAATAAATATGGAATTGAACACACCAACCCTTCCACCAATGATTCCAGTCAGTCTGTTTGTCCAAAGGGAGTAATAAAATCATAGGATCATAATGACTGGAAAAGATCTCTAGGATCATCAAGTCCAGCCCTCAGCCCAACAGCTCCCTAACCCCGAGACCAAACACTTCCAGGGATGGGGACTCCACCACCTCCCTGGACAGTCTGTTCCAGTGCCCAACCACTCTCTCAGGAAACAACTTCTTTGTAAGATTCAATCTAAACCTCCTGTGACACAACTTGAGGCCATTTCCTCTCATCCTGTCATTAGTAATTTGGGAGAAGAGACCAGCACCAGCCTTGCTACAACCTTCTTTTAGGTAGTTGTAGAGAGCCAGAAGGTCTTCTCTCAACTTTCTCTTTGGACTAAATAACCCCAGTTCCCTCAGCTGCTCCTGTTTTACAACCCTCTCCTCAGCCCTTCTCTGGCCTTGCTCCAGTCCCTCAATGTCCTTCTGTATGATACTGTGGTGCCCAAACCGGGACCCACTATTCAAGGCGCGGTCTCACGAGTGCAGAGTCCAGGGGCACCATCACCTCCCTGCTCCTGCTGGTTACACAGTTCCTGATCCAGGCCAGGATGCCACTGGCCTTCTTGGCCATCTGGGCACAAATGAGTGCAGAAGCGATTGAATGCAAGACATCGCTGAGCATTTTTCACACTGCCCAGTGATGTAGTCACTCCTTTAAGGGTGCTCTTGACCTGTTGTGGGTCTTCATTCATGTGGGAGGAAGCTAGGGACTAGAGTACTCAAGCACCTGCCTTTGTTAGCATAAGCACTTCATGTGAAGAGATTATTATCTTGAGAATAAATAGGCCAAGGAGTATTCTAGGGATGTTCTAATCTTTCCTAATCATGGAGGTCTCTGTAGTTAATTGGTGTAAAGCTTTTATTGAGGTGAGTCTCATGCATTGTGAAACCTGCAGGTTTTGCAAAGAGTCCAGCTGTGGCCTGCAGTGGTTGGTGACCATTATTAGCATTTGTAGCAGGATCTAACCTGAGGATCTTCTTTGAAGGGCAGAAGCAGTGCTGTTAACACACAGCTGGAAGATGGTATCAGGCATATTTGGGAGGTTTAGTATGGTGGTAGTATACAGCCCATGGAAAACAGCATTCCATGATTCCGGATGGGCCAGTGGAAGTTGTTGTGGTGTGAGGTGGGGAATATCCAAAACTCTCTACATCTGCTACGTTTGCAGATAACTCGAAGCTTTGCTTTATGCTGACATCTCTCTGACCAGACCTGTATTAAGCAGACCAGTGGAGGGAGGTTAATGTTTAATAGGTTTTTAGTCAGAGCTGCTTGCTGTGTTCTCAGTATCCAGAGCTCCCTTTACTGCTTATTTTGTGTAAACTGAACGTGTTTTTCTACCAAAACACCTCAATCTGCGCGTGCTGTTACAGAACCCGTGGTGCAGCAGTTCATTAGGTGCGATCAAAGGGGCTTCTGCTTTTAGTTCACACCTTTCTATTCTCATTTTTCATTCAAGGTAATGAAAGCGATTATCGTAGCGCACGATTCCTGCCATCACTAGTGTTCAGAGAGCGGCAAGCCTGGTCCTATGCTACCTGCAGGAGTGTTCGCTTCTAACTTTGCTCCCAAGTTATGGAAGATTCTGCTCTAACACACCTACGTGACTCACTGCAGCTGCTTGTCTACAGTGACTGTAATTGTCGAGGTATATGGCTGTAATATGTAGAGGTGTGGTAAAGGTCCAGTGCTGTGAAAACAGGAGGTGGGAAAGATATCTCTGAGATCACCTGGAAGGCCCTGTCACAGTACAGAATGTGTTTTCTGATTCCCTGTCTAGTTCAGAGGTGAACATTCCAGCAGCAGGAAGTTTGTAACCCTTTTCTGGAGGATGGTTACACGCTCCAGTGGAATTTCTAGTGGACTCTCAGCTTATCTCTATTACCCAGTGTTGATTCACAGGGCCATAAAAAAAACATACTGGTTTTGCTGGGACATATGCAGTGCCAGTTCAATCAGTGCCTTTGAAAGCCCTACTCCGCCACTCTTCAAAATCCTCACTTTTCGTAAACAACATTCTTTATTGCTGGAAGGGAAAAGCAGTTGGAGGATCAGTAGCTGGAGTGAACCTTTACAGTCATCATTTCGGCTCTTGGGGTTCCTTTGTTAATCAGTTGGCCAGATGGTAGTGCAGGGCAGGAGAAATAACAGAGGGAAAACTAATTGGTTTTCCTCGAAGGATCTGCCTGCTCTTGACAGGATACAGCGCAGTTCAGGTCGGTGCCAGCAGCGTCTTTCAGGCAGCAAATTCTTTCATTAGTGCGTAATTCCTTGTCGTGCTGTGAGCAAGAGAAGCACCATACATGGACAAGCACAGGTTTCTCAGCAGCTTGTTCGGGTCTTTCCAACCTACTTACATGTATGTCAGCGGAGCAGCTCTGGATTTTGGCACAGCTTCACGCGTTTCTGATGGAGAAATCCTGTGGCAAACACTTGTTTATGCCTCTAACGGCCCCCGGGAGGAGCAGAGGAATGTGGTGGGTGCTGCACCAGCTCACCTCTGTTCCCTCGCTTCTGTTGGTCTCACTAACAGTTGTCCTTAAGCAGCACAGCTGGTATTTGCAGAGCATTTGCATTAAGATTCCTTCACTAGAGGTGAAAAGCACAAAGAAACCAGATGAATGAATGGCAGAAGTTATTCCCAGTTACATCATAGTCTTAGGGGACAGAAGTAATGGGGGGGAAATGGGGTTGGTATTGAAGTCTTTTAGGGAGCTTCTCCTCGTCATTAGGTCCATGTATGGACAGTTCCAACCAGGAGTGAGCGCCTCAATAAACGGAACCACAAGTAGCACGGGTAAGCGCTGGGAGATGGGGACAGAGAGAGCGTACGCATTCCTCCTTCCTGTGCCTTTCTGTTCACTGAAAGGCCAGTTATTTCTGTTCACTGAGTAGGCTGGTTAGATTCAGTGTTTGGGAAACGATTCTGGGAATAAGATCAATTTAACCAACCATGGACTGGGTAATGCAGCTGGAGGCCAGCGTGACAGTGTATGGTCCACGGGACAGGAACCACAACAGTCGTGGTCTCAATGCCTTAAATTTAGTGCGGGGATTCGAATTATGTGGCCAAAATGTGCAGACTCTGAGATGCCCTGTTTTTGTAGACTTGTTTAAAGATGAGGTTAACTGCAGCTGGTTCCTCTGTGCTCCTTTCGTATTGCTGGGATAAAGAACAGCAAGTCCAAATATATCCAGTGAGACATCATAATTTAAACAGCTCTGATAAACCACAGGGACAGTCTCCTATAGGGAGGAGCATCTCTCATGTAGCCCTCGACCAGAATTGGGCTATTGCACAGATATATTCAGACTTTGGCAGCATTTCTGAAGTGTCAAGTAGTTCGTTTTGATAGAGAAGTAACTGAGGGGAAACTCTTGCCATCTCATTGAACCTCAGTCTACATTCACAGTCCTGTCTGTTAGCTGTAACAGTGTCTACAGCTCTTTAGTTGGATTAGCTCTGTAGATCTGCTGCAGTTAGAGACTGAGTTTGTTGTGATCTGTGTCTCTACTGCAGCAATAGTGATTCACTTGTTGTAATTTGTGTTCATTTCAAACTTCACTGAGGATGGATGAAATGCAGGACAGCAGTGTGAGCTGGAACAGAGGAGATTCCCCATCAATATGAAAAGGAATTTCTTCCCAGTGAGGGTGACAGCGCACTGGAAGGGGCTGCCCAGGGGGGTTGTAGAGTCTCGTTCTCTGGAGAAGTTTAAAACCAGCCTGACCATGTTCCTGTGCGACTTGATCTGGGGGATCCTGCTGTGGCAGGGGGATTGGACTGGATGATCTTTTGAGGTCCCTTCCAACTCCTAATGTTCTGTGATTCTGTGAGATGGTTTTGAGTCTGGCACGAGTAATTCCTGGACAGTTTGAAGTCTGTGGACTTTGAGCAGCCTATAGCAGAGGCATGACTTTGATTTGGAGAAGGTTTTCAGAATCAAAATTATGGAATTCACAGCCCTTGACATTGGAGCTGGAAATGGGTTGTCTGCATGGTTGTTTCTGAGAGCATTTGCTAGCTCCCTCCTCTGTTTTCGAGTGTGTCTTTCTTTTAAGCATCTAAGCAGATCTGCTTAGAGCCTTCTGTCGAATGTGGAGGCTGTGCCCATGTGTGTTAAAGGAAGACAACTCTTGGCTCTTTGAATCCAAAGGGTCTCGCCCTCATTCCAGTCCTCAGACTGGAACTTGCTTAAAGCATCAGAACTGGGTTGAAGCTTTATACACTTTGAGATAGCATCAAATGTTTAACTTTGATATCTGAGTAGGGCGGAGTACAGAGGAGGTGTCTGGGTGATCTCATGCCTAAAAATACACAGAGTAAGAAAAATCCCAGTTTGGCAGTGGCAGCTGCACAGGCGGTGAGGATGACTGTGTTCATCGTGACTTTGTGATTCCAGTGTGACAGCTAAGCACGGAAGGGTTTGGGCCTTGGTTCTGAGCACAGAAGAGAGCTGGTAACCGGGTTCTGCCAGTGTTTGCTATTGCTTGTGTTAGCCTTGCTGAGTCCCTGCTAGACCAGCTCAGAAAGATCTTTGCCTGCCAATGTCAGGGTGATGAGGCCTTTCTTACATTGCGAACTCGTCAGCTGTCATTTGCCTGTGTGGTTTTAACATCCGTATTGTAGGTGGCAGGTGAAGAGACAAATCCCAGTGAGTGCTACCTACTTTTTAACGTTTTCTTACTGTCTGAACTGAATCTGTGCTTTGGCAGGTCTTTGAGCAGAAGCCCGTCCCTAGCTCTTATGGACGTGTAGCCCTGCTTTTCATTCAGTTCAGGCTTAAGGATATAGAATCACAGAATGTGTTGGGTTTGAAGGGTCCTTTAAAGGTTATCTAGTCCAACCTCTTGCAATGAGCAAGGATCGACTAGATCAGGTGGCTCAAAGCCCCGTCCAGCCTGACTTTGAACACTCGCAGGGCTAGGGCCTCCAGCACTTCTCGAAGCAGACTGCTGCAGTGTTTCACCACTCTCCTTGTAAAAATGTTGTTGTTACCTAGTCTGAATCTGCCGCCTCTTAGTTTCAAACCATCACCCCTTGTCCTGTTGCAACAGGCCCTGCTAAAAAGTTTGGCCTTCCAATATTGGGAGGAAAACTACGGGAAGGCTGGAGAGGGACTTTTTACAACAGTGTCCAGGGATAGGACAAAGGGAAATGGCCATATACTGAAGGAGAACAGGTTTAGATTGGAACTTAGGAAGAAGTTATTCAGTACAAGGGTGGCGAGAGTCTGGAACAGGTTGCCCAGAGAGATTGTGGATGCTCTCTCCTTGGACATGTTCAAGGCCAGGTTAGATGAGACTTTGAGCCACCTGGTCTAGTCAAGAGGTAGCCCTGCCCATGGTGGGGAGGTTGGATTAGATTATCTCTGAGGTCCCTTCCAATTGAAGCCATTCTGTGATTCTTAAAAGCCTCCTTTAGGTATTGGAAGGCCAGAATAAAGTCTTTCCTTCTTCAGGCTGATCAACCCCAATTGTCTCAGTTTTTTCTCACAGCAGAGGTGCTCCAGCCCTCTGATAATTTTCCTAGCACTCCTCTGGACCTGCAGCAACAGGTCCATGTCTCTTGTGTTGAAGATTTCCAGAGGTAGACACAGTACTGCTGGTGCGGTCTTGGGAGAGTGGAGTAGAGGTGGAGAATCACTTCCCTTGACCTGCTAGCCTCACCACTTCTGATGCAGCACAGAACATGGGTGGCCTCCATGTAGGCCCACTTCTTGAACTTGTGCAGGGCCCTCTAGATGGCATCCCATCCCTCAGGCATGTCAGCTGATGTCACCTGTGAACTCACTGTGGGTGCACTCTATCCCTCTGTCTGTGTCATTGATGAAGGTATTGAACAGCAGCACTGGTCCCAATACGAACACCTGAGGAACACAAATTGTCACCAGTCTCCACCTGGACATTGAACCATTGACCACTATCCTCTGTGTGTGACCATCCAACCAATTCCTCACCCACCAAACAATCTGCATCCCTCCAATTGAGGGAGAATGATGTGACAAACCTTGTGGAAGGCCTTGCAGAAATCCACATAGATGTAATCCGTGGCTCTTCCCTTCCCTTCAGCTCTACTATTACAGAAAACAAAGGTCAGCATAGTCCAGGTATGTTTAGAATCTGTGGCTCCACAGATCTTTGTCCCTAGCAGTGCAGCAGACATAGCATTGACATCGTGACTTGGGCACGTGCATCCTCAGACACAGGAATGGCCAGTGACTGAATGTTCTGTGTATGTTTTAAACAGCCCCTGGCTTTTTGGTGAGACCCCTGTGGAAACACCTTGAGCGTGCTTTAAGTTGTCACATTTAAATATAAACTCACAGCTAGCTTCTTCCCAAAGTTCTTCATTTAGACTCCATGATTACTTACTCCTGAATTGCCCTGATGATTTACATGTTCATGCATAGCTTGGGGTACTGGAAGGTGTTCTTTTTTTCTCCCCGAGAAGATTAGGATGATCTGTGCTAAGGACTTGTGTCTTTACTCCACACTGATGCAGAAGCACAGAGCATCTTGGTGTGGAGCAGGCCCTGAAAAGGAGAGTCGCCACGCAACGTCAGGTCTTTATCAGATCTACAGAAAGTATGACATATTTATCTTTGTTCTTTGAACCCAGGCACTTCTGACATCTCACAGAGAGATGAAACATCTCTATGATGCACCCAGTCAGTTATGAATCTTGGCTGTGGCAGTGTGGGATGATGCCACCTTGACTGGCCAGCTCGTACCTCTAGGGGAAAGGTTTTGCTTGCGCTTTCTTCAGTGCTCGTTGTGATGAGTGTTTATACTGGTCATAAAACTGACGAGCTGCTGCTAAAACTGCAAACACAGTTCCTTCCATCTGATGTTTCTGAGACAGGAGAACTTAAAAGCCAGTTGCAGGCTGCGTGGTGCATTGATTCCTTGTAATTGTCTGCTCTTTGCTTTTCTGAATGTCCTTTATTGGGATGGACCCTTTGGTTGTCACCCTCACAATGAAAAAGTGTTTCCTGACATTCAAAGGAGCTTTCTGTGTTTCAGTTTGTGCCAGTTGCCTCCTGTCCTGTCACTGGGCACTGTCAGAAATAGCCTGGCTCCATCTTCTTTACACCCTTCTTTTGTATAGTCATACACTTTGGTAGGAGCTTTCCATAGCCTTCTCTTCTCCAGCCTGAACAGACCCAGCTCTCTCAGACTTTCCTCACAAGAGAGATGCTCCAGTCACCCAGTCATCTCAGCAACCTTTTGCTGGAGTCTCTCCAGTATGTCCATATCTCTCCTGTACTGGGCAGCCCAGAACTTCTCTTTGCACTCCAGGTGTGGCCGCCTCAATGCTGAGGTGAGGGCCACAAAAATTATCAGAGTGCTGGAACTCCGTTGCAGTGAGGATAAGCTGAGAGAATTGAGGTTGTTCAGGTTCACAACCCTCCTTGACCTGCCAGCAACACTCATCTTCGTGCAGCACGGGACACCTCTTTCTTTGCAGCAAGAGCTGCACTTCTCTGTCAAGTGGATTTCCAGCTAGGTAGCCTCCAGCATGTACTGGTTGTTCCTGTCCTGGTGCAGGAGTTGGCACTTCCCTTGTCAAACTGCATGAGGTTCTAGTCAGCCCGTTTCTCCAGCGTCTCAAGGTCCTTCTGGATGACAGCGCAACCCTCTGGCATGTGAGTCACTCCTCCCAGCTCTGTGTCATCTGCAGACTTGCTGATGGTACACTCTGCCCATCTCCCAAATCATTAAGGCTAGTTCCTTGTCTCAAAGTAGGCTTCATAAAAAGTCTGATTAAGCAGATAAGCAATGATGTCAGATTCACATTTGCTTGAAGACTGCTGTTAAGTGTGAAGGGGGGAAAAAACCCACCTCAGAGTGACATCAGCCAGATGTGAAGGCTGGGAGCTAAACCCCAACGGTCTGGGAGCTAAAACACAAAGCACAATGCTGTTTGCCAAAACGTTCTGGAGAGAACAGCTGCTTTACAGGGATGTTTTAATGAGTAGGCAGTGGCTTCTTTTATGCTGGTTAATATTTTTAGGAACATTATGAGCTGAAAACAGCTGCTTTGTAGCTCAGGGTAGTCTCCATTGGGGGAAGTGGAGGGGTTGTCTCGCTCATGACCTTTGTAAACCTCACTTGGCATTCTGTGGACTGCCTGTTCTGGAGACAAGATGCCAAGGAGGGTGTGCTGCACAGGTACATACAAACCTCCCTGGGACAGAGCGTAACGACAGGCAGCCTGGAGAAATGTGTTACAACATGCAGCAGGTTTCCATAGGGGCTGGTTTTTTGTTTCCTTTACAAACAGTGTTTGAACTTCTGAAAGATTTCTTGTGTGCCCTTGTAACAGCCCTCCTGGGCGGTTCACTGGCTCTCCTCCATGTCCCCCAGAGGCTGAGGTTGCGTGTTAGGCTGGTCGCAGCAAGGGGTGTGCGGGAGAAAATCGGAGTATATTTTATAAAGGGGATTTTTTTTCTTCTCTTTTCTGTCATTTAACAACTAAATGCCCTTCTCTTCTCAATACTGTGTTGATAACAGCCTATAGCACTGCTATTTTGCAAGGTATTGTGTCCTCTCTTTGTAAGGTGTTAGGGAATCATAGAATCCTAGACCGGCCTGGGTTGGAAGGGACCTCCAGAGGTCATCCAATCCAACCACCCTGCAGTGAGCCCGGACATCCTCAACTAGATCCGGCTGCCCAGAGCATTGTCCAGCCTCCCCTTGAATATCTCCAGGGACAAAGCCTCAACCATCTCCCTGGGCAACCTATTCCAGTGTTCAATCACTCTCCTGCTAAAGAACTTCTTCCTAGGTTCTCTCAACACTCACTGCATGAAACATGTGCTTTTGCATGAATAAAGAAATCTGCCCCAAAATTTCAGCCTTCAGCTCTGGCTGCATTTCACAAAGAGCTGAGTGGAAGGTGAAAATGTGTAGAAGATCAAATGCATCAGGATGACTTCTGTGAAATGAGAGACTATGCAAACGGTGAGTTTTCTGTCCCATTAGAGGCTACTGCTGGACTAGTAGAAAGTCAAGAGCACTGTGGAGACGGAGGGAATTTGCAAATTCTCATCGCTCGTCTACCACCGGATTTGAAACAGAAGTCCTCTTCTCTTTTATTTTAGTCAAGGTGTAACAACGTTGTGAAACTCCCAGGCACAGAATCTGGCAAGACAGAGGTGCTAGACTGAAGGCTAAAGATAGAAGTGATAAAAGAGAACACAGCGTAGTGACAAGGGTTAAGTTCAGTGTTTGCTATAAAGCACGGTGAGCCAGATACAACCTCCAAGTCAAACAGAGCCCTAAAGCAGAGCCTGCCAAAAGCTGGGACAGTGCGGGAAGGGCAGGTGTCCCAACTTCGCTTCATCTACCCTAAGCATCCTCTGCCTGCTGGTTCTGGATACCCTTTGCTTCATCTAGCCTAAGCATCCCCTGTGTGCTGGTACAGGACACCTGTCAGACACAGTGCTGTCTCTTCTGTTCTCTCTGGTTCTGTTGAAGGAGCAGAACAAGAGCCCTGCATTTCCTGCGGATGGGTTGAGTGGTGCTTAGAAACTTTGGGTTGAATTCAGCAAGCCCAGCTTCCAATTCTGGCCGCCTTTGCAAAAAAACACCAGTCCTGAATGTTCACAGCCTGAGAAATGTCCTTCCAGAACACTTGCTGCCATCAGTTGTTGTTGAAAAGGTTGGAAGAGGGGTTGAGGCTGTACAATTGCTTTTTAGTCTGTCTTCTGTGATCCAGAGATACCGTTGTGCATTTTACTTACCTTCCTTTTTTCAGTGTAACTCTTGCCCCTGCTCTTTCAACAGACACATCTTTATTTTGCTTTATCAAGCAAAATTTTGTATTTAAATGTGTTTTATGTTATTTTTATTGCACTTGGTCATGTTCTTTGCTGTTTGTACACTGGTCTGGACTGTCTTTCTGTAACAGATTATCTGGAAAGGCAATTCTGCCCTTTCTTCCCTTCACATCTTGTTTTCCTCCCGTTGCTTCCTCAGATGACGAAGTCTACGGTGGAAGGGCCCAGCCAAATGTGCGTAATGCCACAGGCAGACCTCTCGGATGGAGTCCCTGAGCTCCAGGTAGCAGATGACGGTTCATGTTGGAAGGAGATGGATTTAACAGATGAAATTGCCTTCATAAACAATGATGCATTTTTCTCCAGGTTAGTGCTCCTGTTTTCTCTTTGTTTGTTTGTTTGTTCAGCACCTCCGGCTCTGAGCATTTGGAACGCGTTTTGGTTTTCATCGGTGCTTGCAAAGTCTTCCTGCTGAAGTGTGAAAGGCATGGGTGTGTCTGTGTTGAAGACACACATTCTAACAGGTTCCCTGCATAGCCAGCTCTGTGCTTTAGTTTGCCTTTCCAATAGAAACTGCCAAGCATCTGAAGGAATGGTGAAGGGTTGCAGGTGGACTGGACTGATCTAAGATCAGGCACTAGAAATTGTGCCTGATGCAGGTGAAACGGGACGTGTCTCCTCTAGGTAGTTAAGCATAGTTGATCTGCCTAGTTTAAGTGTTCACGGACGGCTGCCTTTAACGCCATTCTCAGTCCAAAAAGGAAGGAGCTCTTGAGAGGTTTTACCTTTCTGGCAGGAATGATGATAGTCCTTGTCCATTGAGGTCTGCGAATATTGGTACTTTTCAGTTTAGATAAAAGGAGACTATGAGGGGATTTAATCCCTGTCTGTAAATCCATGAGGGCTGGGTGCCAAGCAGAAAGGGATCCTCTCTTTTCAATGGTGTCAGACAAGACAAAGGGTGATGGATGCCAGCTTGGACACAGGAAGTTTCACCTCAATCTGAGGAAAAACGTCTTTACAGTCAGGGTTATTAAATACTGGAAGGCGTTGCCCAGGGAAGTTGTGGAGTCCCCTTCTCTGGAGATGTTTCAGCCCTGGCTGGATGTGTTTTTGTGGAGTTGATGGAGGCTGTTTAGGTGGTTCTGCTTTTCAGCACTTTGTATCCTGCTTGAGCAGGAGGGTTGGACCCAATGGCTTTTGAAGGCCCCTTCCAACCCTAATAAACTGTAGTTGTTCAGACAAGGCAAAGAAAAGAATGTCTGTAGGGTATCTCAGAGAGTATATCTGAATTTATCCATACAAATCTATCTCTCTAGAGCATCTAGAAGAGTATCTGTCTAAATGACTGTCTCAAGTTTGATTGCTGACACTTTGTCACCCAGGTGAGCAGGTAATGAGCAATTTTTGTTTCTTGTGAAGTCTTTCCCTGAGTATCAGACTGGTTCAGTCTCTTTTTGTTCTCGGGATTCTGGATCGACTGTGTGATTCCCTTTCTTCTTGTGCCTAGTGCAGTGCCGAAGGGTTCAGGTTACTGCGAGAAATTGCTATATGCTGCTAAAATATGGAGTTGGCCTAATGTGGGGAATGGGGCTGTTTACATGGCAGGAAACACTACACCATAGGGTCTCTGCATGCCAACACACAGCACAAAGTAGAGGCGGTGCTGCCAGACACGTAACTGGGTGACTTCACTGTGTAAGCGGGAGACCTGTTCTCAGCACTAGTGCGGACAGGCAGCGCTCAGATTACGGGACAAATTAGCAAATTGTGCACTAACTCCAGATTTTGATTCACAACAATGGTGTGAGGAGCTAGGAAATGATCCGTTCACCCTGGGTTTTGAGTTGTTATGATGCTGGTGAAGTACAGATGTCAAAGCTGGTTTCTAGCCCTTGCAGGCACACACGTGCTTTTGAACTTCAGCTGTGTGGTTTACTGGCCCCAGACCTGCCCCCAAGACTGTGGCAGCCAGAAGACGTTGGGGTCATAGAATCAGACAGGGCCCAGGGCCCTGTCCAACCTGGCCTTGAACACTTCCAGGGATGGGGCAGCCACAGCCTCCCTGGGAAACCTGTTCCACTGCTTCACCACCCTCAGTGAGGAGTTTCTTTCTAAGAGAGAATCTAAATGTTACCTTAAAGATTATCTGCTGAGTCTCGTGCCTGGGAAGTGATGTGTGACTGCTGTACTTCATGAGGTGCCCCAAAAACAGGGGATTCTTTTAGGAGAACATTCTCCAAAGAACATAATTATTTCTCAGAGGAATTCATACTTTACTGCCAGTATGTCATTTCTTAGAAGAGTGCTGTTGGAATGTGGGACATTTGGGACCGTACTGGTACAGGACATTAAGCACCAAATGAGATGTATTTGTAATTAGGCAAGAGCCTAATCTCCATGCTCCAAGCCTTGAGATGAGATGTCTACATCTCTAATTTTATCTGAGAAATCAATAAACTGTAGAAATGGATTCTCCTATAACCCAGTTTTGCTCAGGAATGCCCTAGTTTTCCATCTGGTGTCACACTGCACAAATTTACCTGACTGGGCTGCGTGTCTGCACAGCTGTTAGCTTCCAGTACAGCTGTCGGTGATCTGCTGCTGCTGTGCAAGGAGGAGTAGGTAGTGCTTGCTGTTTTCTACCCAGCTCCAGGATGGCAGGTTGTTCGGTAGGATGGGATGAAGAGGAGGCCCTGGACCCCAAAAAGGAAAATGAGGAGGTATCTTGCAGATTTGGGGAGGAACAGCTGTCTGTGCAGCAGTCAGAACCCCCAACTCTTTGGCATTAATGTAGTGCTCTGATAGACCAGGAGTGGTTATGAACGTGCTTTGGGCAGTCTTGTGTTACCCTGTCTAATCTAAGCTCAGAGTGAAGTACTGTCTTGATGCAAGAGTAATCATAGAATCAAAGAATGGTTGGGGCTGGAAGGGACCTCAAAGATCATCCAGTTCCAGCCCCCCTGCACAGGCAGGGACACCTTCACTAGGGCAGGTTACTCAGGGCCCCAGACAATCTGGCCTTCAACACTTCCACAGATGGGGCAGCCACAACTGCCTTGGGCAATGTGTTCCAGCATCTCACCACCCTCACAGCAAAGATTTTGTTCCTCATGTCCAACCTCAGTCTCCCCTCCTCAAGTCTGGAGCTCTTTCCTCTTGTCCTCTCGCTACCATCAGTGTCAAAAGCCCTCCCCCGGCTTTCTTGTAGCCCCCTTTAGAGATTGGAAAGCTGCTAGAAGTTCACCTGGGAGCCTCCATTTCTCCAGGCTGAACAACCCCAACTTGCTCAGCCTGTCCTCGTAGGGGAGGTGCTCCAGCCCTCTGTTGGACGTTCCTCTGGACGTGTAATCTTGGTTCAAGTCTAAATTTAAAGTTTTCAGCAGAAAGATTCTGGCATCTGAGCCAGCCTCTAAAGTGCTTTGCACACATGCTGCTAGGATTGCTTGGTGAGGGTTGTGTCATGAGGTGTTAGCAGTTCTCCAATAAATGTTATCATTAGTTAAATGCCATTATCAGATAGATATGTTTTAGTGAAATTACTGTGTCCGCAAAGCTCTTCTGTGATCTTTGTTAGGGAGAAATAAATGTTGTTCTGGGCAATGACAATAGTTGCTGTGTCATGGAAATGCCTGTGGCTTGTTCCCTTTCCACGCTCAGATACCATGACATGGGTGGATTAGGAGAGGATAAAGGGATACACAGAGGGGTAGATGCAGAGATCCACCTTTGGCAGGCTCACAGGGGTAGCAGTGAAGAAATAACCCCACACACAGAGCCTGTGAGTCCCTCAGCAAGGACTGGAATCCTCTGATTTTGATTTGACACTAGAGCAGAGGTCTTCAGGATGAAAATGAGAGCCTTTTAGTTGATTATGTTGCTAGTATTCAAAATACCTCTCAGTTTTTGTCTTCGAACAGTTGATCTTAAAGAAGTGTTTCTGGAGTGACCTAATAGCAGCCTTCCATGACATGAAGGGGACTACAAAAAGGCTGGAGAAGGGCTTTTTACAAGGGTCTATAATGATAGGACAAGGGACAAGCTGTGGTGCCCTAATCCCCACTAGCACGTAATGTATGTGCACTGGAAAGTTGACTCGTTATTACAGCTGTGTGCCGAGGGCAAACTGCTAATGATGGAGTAGCAGACAAACGTACCTGTAACACAGTCTTGAGTAAATCCTAAGTCAGTGGAGAAAGAGAAAGCAAGGAGAGGACAAGAGTAAAAACACTGGTCCTCTGAAGGAGGGATCATACACAACCTCTTAGGCATTTCTGTCAGGTTTCCCTCATTTTTGCAAGAGCTGTCATGCAGAGCAGGGCAGACCAACTTCTGAACCCTGTGAAAACCACACACATCCTTTATCTCTACCTGCTTGAAAGCCGCAAAACCCACACCGCAGACCTTAGGAGCTGGGGGAGGCAGCAGAGTTGGGACTAGGGAGTCGGTGGGACAAAATGGGGTTCTCTAGGGTCTTACCAGGCTCTCAGTGAGAGTGGGGGGCGGGTTGTGCTTGCAGCTCTGTGACGCTCAGAGTCTCTGTTTTGGTCCGTTTTTCCTCCTACTGTCTAGAAGGAAGAAGTCCACTCAGAGCTCTGGTTCAGAAGGGGCATGCATAGCTGCAGCGGGAGCAGGAGTGGTGTTGGAGGTGCCTGAAAGTGCTGAAACTTGAGTGCTTCAGACAAGAGTCAAATGCATTGTACTTCAGGGATAGGCTAGATTAATATTTAAGTGGGTATAAAGGTCGGAGGGGCTCTTGCAAGCAACACTTAGCCTTCTCTCCTAAACTTTGCATACCAGTGAAGAAAAGGGACAGCCTTTGAAAGCAGGATGGAGTGTTTCCTGCGGCCACAGCCGGAGGCAGAGGATTGCTGATGGTGAGCACAAGTGCCTTTCCTGCTGCTGGCTCAGTGGTACCTGCTGCCTGCAGCCTTTTGCTGACACCACGCTGCATCTCTTACCCAGGGAAGGGCTCTGAAGTAGGCTTTGCTGTTGTGTATGGCTGGTCCAGCTCAGCAGTCTTGGTCCTGCTCTGAAGGAGGAGCCCTCAGTGGGAGGGCACCTCGCTGTGTGTGATGCTGTTGGACTCTGGTGGAAATACTGACCCATGATGTATGACCAGGTACCCTGCCTTGCAAGTAGCAGCCAGGTGCTGAGAAGTGTGTGTGTGGTAGCCAATACGTTCTGAAAAACCTTGTGCAGTTCCTGAGAGCTACCACAGCTAATGAGTAACAAACAGCCTTCCCCAGTGCTTTCTAGTGTGTCCTTGTGTGCCAGAGGTCACAGGTTCCTGTTTGTGGCTGCAGTGAGATTTACCAGCACAGATACCCTGTGCTGCCTTCCCTAACCTGCACATATTCTCAGAGAGAACGTTTGTTTATGTCAACCTTTTGCTCACAAAGCTCCTTCTATCTGGCCTCTGTCCTGCAAAGGCAGGGCTCACCTGCCGTAGTAACCTACCCAAAACAAGGCGTGAGTTGAGGTACCCTGCCGTACCCTCTTCTTAATGACTCTGCCTGTTCTCACTCCTAATTGCTGAGGTATGAAGACACATGTGTTTGTGTGCTGAGAAGTTTGTGCTTATTGTAAACACTTGCTGGCTTTGCTGGCTTTCCGTTTAACAGCTGTGGTTTAAACCCAAGGCAAGACAACACTTACCCTTATTCTCTGAAACGTGATAAGAACTGGGGTGCCTGTCCTTGCCAGAACAAATCAAACAGGAGGCTGGTGCTGTTTGCTTAGCTGACTATTTTTGTTTAGGTTTGGGGGTTTTTTTGTTGTTGAGGTCTGTCACGCCAGTACATTCAGTCCCTATCCAAAGTAATTATCTGCCTTATCACTCAGGAACCTTGCTGCGAGGTTTACATAAGGGATTGCAGGCAGGCAGCCCACCAACAGATGTGGATTCTTCGAGAAAACTGCTTAGGAAAGGACCAAAGGTTGTGCATGAGTTGGATGGGGAGGCGGTGAGGGCGGTAACCTTCTGCACGGTTCAGCAGCAGCCTCAGACAGGACTTTGTGTGAGGTGTTTCTGCTGTTTGTCACTTGCTGTCTCTAGGTTGTGTTGAGTTAGTTTTTCCAAGCTGACTCACTTAACTTTGAGAGTACATTTGTCTCCACCCTCCCATGCAATCAATTCCCTTCTTTCTTGCATTGTGAGGTGCTGGCAGTAGGAGCTGCCTTACATAATGAGTTTAGCATTCGGTTTGCTAAAAACACAGCCACAGACACATGTGATTTAGCACCTCTCCAAGGTAGGTGACTGTGACCGGTGACTCAGGGTGTGGTCTCAGCCTGGCTTCTGCCCTGCTGCTTAGATGTGATGACAGTCACAGAAACATGGAATTATGGAGATCTCTTTTTTTCGGTGCAAGTCGCCTGGGTGTATTTCAGTTTACTTTCCTAGGCATTTGGCTTCTCTGTTCCACGCGGCGCAGGTTACTCCTTGCAGATTAGGCTTTGTCTGTTCCAGAATCAGAACATTAGGAATTGGAAGGGACCTTGAAAAATCATCCAGTCTAGTCCGCCTCCCACAGCAGGATCCCCTAGATCTCGTCACACAGGAACATGTGCAGGTGAGTTTTAAACATTTCCAGAGAAGGAGACTACACAACCTCCCTGGGCAGACCCCTCCAGTGCTCCATCAGCTTCACTGGGAAGGAAGTTCCTTCTCATATTGATGTGGAACCTCCTATGTTCCAACTGACACCTGATGCTCCTTGTCCTATCATTAGATGCCATTGAGCAGAGCCTGGCTCCATCCTCCTGACACCTACTCTTCGCATATTTATAAACCTTAATAAGGTCACCCCTCAGTCTCCTTTTCTCCAAGCTCAAGAGACCCAGCTCCCTCAGCCTTTCCTCATTAGGGAGATGTTCCATTCCCTAGTCTGATCTTCCTAGACAACTTGTCTTTGCCTCTCCAGGCAAGACTTAGCACCATCCCTTCATCCCCTGGTGTGGTGGAGAACATTTTGACCCTGATGCCCTGCCCTATGGCACAGAAATGGACGCTCATCTCGGAAACAAGAAGAATCATAAATGAAGGCAAGCTCTGGCAACTGTTAGGTGTAGAAAGCACCACTTCAGTGCCGTCGCGTACATATGGAAATGACAGTTCTTCTTTCGGTGCCTGAGCCAAGTACATTGGCTTTTCCTGTTTCCTGGGACAGCATCCAGCAGCCTTAGGAATTAGAAAAGGGACTTCAGTAAGTTCACAGCCGTCGAGTAACAGGCTGAAAAGAACAGGCTCCCTTTCTGTATCACAGGCATTGCCCTCTTCGCCGGGAGGTTTCTGCATCTTGTCATTTTGTTCATGTTGGTGTGTATCCACTTTCACTGGAAGGAGAATGTCCCCTCGTTTCATTAGGCTGCTGGCTTTCTGGGCCCAGCGGGGTCAGGCAATAGTTTTTGCTGTAAGAAATAAGGTGCAAACGTAAGTGACAGCTTTGAAGTTATTTGCAAACAGAAGGATTCGTGATCATTCCTGAGAGAACACACAGTGGATAATAAGGCATTTTAATATTTGTGTTTACACAAACCAAGCCACCCATCACCAACTTCTCTTACTGGAGCCCCTGCACTGTGACTGGACTAGTTTTTACCGCAGTAAGCGAGCAGTTCCCTCTCCTGCAGCTTCCTCAGCTTGTCTGCTGCAGTTCTTGGTGCACTGTTGAGCAGGGAGCGTGCCTTGTTTCCTGCAGCTTTGCAGAGCAAGCAGTTTTCTACCACCTGAAGCTGTGAGGTACTTCCCCTCCTGTATGGCTTCCCAGATGGAAGCTGGGCCCATGTCCCACAGGAAGATCAGTGGGCACAGGTCACAGAGTTCTCAGCCAGGCTTGTTTGCTGCTGCAGTTTCCTGGTTCAGCTGAAAAAACTGCGCTTGGACGTTGCGTTCAGCACGTTGCAGGGAGGGTGAGGAGCTGAGCTGACTTCCCATGACACACGAGTATTTTTAATCAGGCGAGGTCAGCTGGAGCCTAATTGGGAAAGGCTGGGGGTGGCAGGGCAGGGTTGGCACTCACCGCTCTGTCGCTTTGCGTGCATCTGTTTGGCTCTGAGCTCTCTGTGTTGTACAATCCTCTTTCATAGTCAGTGGCCAGGAGAGATTCCTCATTTTCTCTGTGCTGGGGAATGCGCTTCCCAAGCTGACTGCTTGTCCACAAACTGCACTTTCTCCCACTGGCCCAGTGCCTTCCTCTTGGCCTGAGAGGGTTGCTGTTAGGAAGTGTGTGCACTTCTGGGACCTTCACTTCAAGAAAGAGATTGAGGGGTGGAGTGGGTCCAGGGGAGTGACTGGGCTGGGGAAGGGACTTGGGAGGGAAATGCTGATGAGGAGAGGCTGAGGGAGCTGGGGATGTTTAGCCTAGAGAAGGGGGGACCTTCTCCCTCTCTCCAACTCCCTGAAGGGAGGTTGTAGTCAGATGGGGTCAGGCTCTTCTCCCAGGCAACGAGAGGGCAGGGCCTGAAGCTGCCAAGGGAGGGTTAGGTTGGATGTTAGGAAGCCCTTCCTCGAGGAAAGGGTGATCAAAGCCTGGACTGGACTGCCCAGGGCAGTGGTGAAGTCCCCATCTGTGGAGGTGTTGAAGGCCAGCCTGGCTGTGGCCCTTAGTGTCCTGGTCTGGCCTCTGCGCTGATGTTAGGTCCTGGATGAGCTGAGAGGGCTTGTCCAGCCTCAATCATCCTGGGATTCTGTAGTCCTGTTTCTGCAGCAAGGCTTTCCTTTCCATACTGCACCTGCTGCAAGAAGAGTATTTGCGCTAGAGATGGCTGCAGTGAGAGGCCACTAGGTAATCACAAAGAAATTGCTAAAGGATGTTAATGACTTCTAGTCGTTAGGGCTTTGACAGGGCTTGTGGAAGTGAGAGATTCCACCACCAGTTCCTCAGGCCTTTACACAGTCTGAAAGCTCTCTGCATTCAGACAGTTTGAGTCATGTAGGGAGGGATTAATAGCTAATAAAGTAGCATAAGGTGGTTATTGTCCTGCCTCATGGTTAGGAACCACCTAGCCACCATGCAATGATGACTCTCATGGGAGCACCACTCTCTATCAAATTTATAGGTGTTTCCTTCAGGGAAAAAAACCCACCCCAAAACAAGAAAGTGTCCAACTGAAAAAAGATGAATTGCCCACTGTTCCAAGAGAGCAACTGAGCATCACACAAAGTAAGGTTTGCTCTAAACTTGACAGCTTGTGCTGGATTTGTGCTCCTTGGGGAGAAAAACGTGGGTTTTTCCCAGGTTGTGAAGGTGAGTTAGGACTATGCAAGCTTACAGATTCTGAAGATTCCTGGTAACTAAACATAGGCTTATCCTGAACATCTGTTTCCCTTCAGTATCCACTGATGCCTCTCTTAACGTTGATTAGACTGGGCTACACAGGCTAGGAGGGCATTTGCCCAACCTGGTTGTGTGCAGGGTGGTTAGACACAGAGCTGAGGTGGTCAGTGAGGGTGTCAGCAATGAGCTGTGCTGGTTGAGCCCAGTATCCTTGTAGCTGGCTGCTCATAAACAGTCATTTGTGTTTCTTGGTGTATGCACAGCTGGGTGCAGGAAGCAGCCCTGGAATTGACCTGAGAGGGCTGTGCTTCAGTTGAATAAGGGCAGGTTTTAATAGCTCAAATCTGAGTTGCCTGTCAGCCAGGATCATAGAATCATCATGGCTGGAAAGGACCTCCAGGATCACCAAGTTCAGCCCTCATCCCAACGTCTCCCTAACCCTTAGACCATGGCCTCAAGTGCTCTAGCTACTCTGTTTTTGAACCCCTCCTGGGATGGTGACTCCACCGCCTCCCTGGGTAGCCTGTTTAGACTGTTTTATGGAGTTATTTCAGTGGGAGCAATTCAACCACACGTGAATATTGAGGAATTTCATTAGATTAGCAGGGCTTTTGACAACCAGACTGCTCTGTGCTTGTCTGCTCTCTCGTGCTCTGGCACTTGAGCTAACCTGTGCAAATGAAGAACCCAGTAGTGACCTATTGCACATCATGCTTTGCCCTGTTCCCACAGCAGATTAGCTGGCACAACCATTTATTGCTTGATGCTTTCCCAGAACCCTCTGTAGGAACCTACTCCCAGTCCTCTCCCTTCTCCAGGAGCGAGACCAACAAGTAATTTCCAGGCTATCCCACGGGGCAAGAGCCCTCCGGAGCAAGTGAAGGCGGCTGACGCACGGGTGTGGCAGGGCTTGCAAAGGACACTGCTGCGAAATGAAGAGCAGCCACAGCAGCTAATCCCAGTCTTCAGGGAGCTTGGGGTGTCCCTCTCTATGGGAAATCTGCTGGCAGAGCTTACCTGTTGGCAGTTAGGAACTCAGGAACTCTAAGAAGGTTTTCAGCCTGGGATTTACTTTTCTCCTGTCCCAGCAGGTTTGAGGAACAGTTGTGGAATGTTTTGTCCTTAATATATTTTAACAAGCTTTGTTTGGAGGGTAATTCAGCTTCTAAGTTGCAGGAAGGAGCAAAGGAGCTATAGGGGAAAACTATAGCCACTGCAAAGAAAAAAGAGGTGAAATGAAGTCAAGTGAGACCAACCGGCTTCGCTCAGACAGGAGGAGTGTTAGTGAAGAAATTGAGTAAGGGAGTTGTGCAAATGGCACCTGGGCAGATTACCTAAGGTTTGGTGTTCCTAAGCAGAGGCACCTGTGAATTGTAGGAATGTGAAAAAATCATCAGCATCTGGGATGAATTTTGTCAGTAGTTAGTTGTCCTCATGGTTTAAAAATCACAGAATCATAGAATGGCCAGGGTTTGGAAGGGACCTTAAAGATCATCTAGTTCCAACCCCCCTGCACAGGCAGGGACACCTTCGCTACAGCAGGGTGCTCAGGGCCCCAGCCAAGCTGGCCTTGAACACTTCCAGGGATGGAGCAGCCACAACTGTCTCTTTTCCAGTGATAATTTCTCTGTCTTTGGGAAGCCACTGGTTTTGTTCAGCTTGTGGATGCTAGACCTGAAATTCCTGTTTCCTGCTCTTAATCACAGCTTTCCATGCTGCATCCATGCAGGTGCCTCCAAGGAGAACATGAGTTTCTTTACCCAGTCACTCAAGGCTTACACAGAAGTCCTGATCTGGCATGATGTTGTATCTGTGGTAGGATAGGTCTTGTGTGTAGTTCCCAGCTTATGCTCTTGTGTGGCTGTAGTACTGAACCTTCTAATGCTGCCATGTACACCACAGACAAAACCACACAATTGTTTTGCATTTCCTTTACACACAGATCATTAGGGGTTGGAAGGGGACCTCCAGGGGTCATCAAGTCCAACCTCCTTGCTTGAGCAGAATCATAAAACCTAAGACAGGTTACAGAGAAATGCATCCAGACAGGTCTTCAAAGTCTCCAGAGAAGGGGACTCCACAGCCTCCCTGGGCAGCCTGTTCCAGTGCTCTGTAACCCTTACAGTAAAGAAGTTCTTCCTCATACTGAGGTGGAACTGACACCCTTTGTCCTATCACAGGGCGCAAGTGAAAAGAGATTGTCTCTTTCTTCTTGATATCCAGCCCTCTTGCATTTATAGACAGTGATGAAGTCCCCTTGAAACCTTCCCTCTAAGCTGAAAAGTCCCAGGTCTCTCAATCTCTCCTCATAAGGAGGAGATGACTAATCATGCATCAAGTGATCCAGGGCTGAGTACTAGCCTTGGAAAGTCACTTTTAGCACTTAACTCTCTTGCTGAGGGTTCTCCTCTTACTAAATGTGTTTTCTGACATGTTGGTTGCTCTTTCTTCCCACCTGTACCCTTCTGGACAAGGGCTATTTAGTTGTCTCTCTGCTTTGTTTGGACATGAAGGGCCACAGATCCCAAATAAGGTTTCTGTTTATGTTGGCTATTCCCTGTGTGCACACAAGTCTTCTGGCCCACAGGAATATTCCAGGCTGTTTATCCTTTGTAACTGCAGATGACTTACATGCACACAGATCCTCTGAAGTATTGTGCTCGTCTGTGTATGTAAATAATGGCGTTCTGCATGCTGTAGTGATGGCAGGTTTGGGAAGGATGTTCTTTAATTCTCAGTCTGGTGATACCTTGGCTTTGGATTTGGTGTTTTTGACAGGGGGGATGTTTTGCATAACTTAGTAAACACTGTAGGAATGAATTAATGGTACTGAGCTGAGCTCTAGCATCTTTGAAAACCTCAGGTTTTATCACACAGAATTATTTAGACTGGACAAGACCTCTAAGGTCACCAAGACCAGGCAGTATCTTTTCTTTTTCCTTTTTCTGTTTTTCTTAAGCTGGTATCTGATTCGTGTGCGAAAAGCCCTGTGAGGCCAGGAGGCAGACACAACCACATCCTCATGACATTACCTACATTGCTTCTATCGTATCTTCTGGTGCTGTGCACAGATCCTCTTGTTGCTTTATGTGCTGAGAAAATGACTTGGTGTGCAGCTAAGTATGAAAAGGAAGGAAAGGGGAGAAATCACTTCTATAACGATGACTGGCAGGAGACTTCCTTTCCAAACACAGTCATTCTTCAGATGTTAATGGTGGTGGAGAAGAAAAAATGATTACTCACCTTTAGTTCTAGGCTGTGTCTCTGCCTTAGTAATCTCAGTTGGAAATTCCTGTGCGACTTGGTCTAGGGGATCCTGCTATGGCAGGGGGATTGGACTGGATGATCTTCTAAGGTCCCTTCCAATCCCCAGTGTTCTCCAATTCTGTGATTCACAGGGCCCTGTTGAAGGGATGTGAGATGGAGTAAGGTGATGTGCACTGTGCAGGTACTGCTGCTCTGACCAGCGGTTGGCTAGTGCACCCTGAAGTACTTGTTTTCATTTCACTCTTGGATATCTGGATGGTTTCAGCCTGACACCGTGAACTAACCATTCCCACTAATGCAAATTCCTAAATTAATCTTTCTGGTTATTACAGCACCTTTTTGTTAGTAAATTCTTCGTCAAGGTTCTTAGCACTTTTAAGCTTATTTATACAGACAAGACTCACGGAAGTGAAGACAGAATAGCTGGAGTATAAATTCAGAGTACAGCAGCTATGCGAGTTATTCCACTTGTGTTTATTCATTGAGCTGCTCTGGAGGACCTTTTCTCCTCCTCTGTGTAGATGGGTCCTTAGTTAAATGTGGAAAATCAAATTTTTTATGGGCATCCTGATGGTAACAGTTTATGAGAGGTGTAATAAGCGATGAAGAACTGTGCGTGTAGAAAAATAGACTGGCCTGGAAGAGGCAGTTTTGTTTCGTGTCAGATAGGGAAGCAGCACACAGTGCTTTAAGCAGCTTTCTCCCAGAGTTTTAGTTGCTTAAGACTATGCGCATTTAATTTTAACAAGAAGTCATCAAGATACTAATTTAATTGCCACAGATAAAAGCAGCTCGGATCTGTGATGGCAGAGTGCTCCATCAGCACTGCTGACTGTACTAACGCTGCGCTGTGCCTGGCGTGGCGGTGGTGCAGCAAACAGGCTGCTGCTGAGGCAATGGGCAGAAACACTGCCAGAACCACTTGTGCCAGCCAGCCTGCTGACAGGAGCAAATGCTAAACAGTTTGGCGTGCTGAAGTGGAGCCACTTCTCCACTGACCTTTGCATCTCTGCTCCATGCCACCACTTTCTGAGGCTGCAGCTGCCCGCTGCTCCTGGTTTCCATAGGAGACACACCTGCCTCCTGCTTGAGAAAAGTCAGGATCTCTTAGCCGTCCCTGTGCAATGTCTGATACCCTTCTGCTGCCTGGGATGGGCTGCTGCTTCTTCAGAAAGCTGATGTGGCTCAGTTGCCTTCACATCACCTGCATCTGTATGACACTGCGCTTCTGCTGCAGCTTTTCCCCAAAGCAGTGCAGTCAGCGCTGGGGCTGCAGGTGTTGGTGCTTTAATGTGGACTGGAATTTCTGAAGATTGGCACGTCTAGCTGTGTCAGAATTAGCCGCTAGCCTTTTACCACCTATAATCTGGAAAGGATCTGTTCTCTTCTGCCCCTTTAGCAGTGGGACAGGCAGGGCAGCAGCAGGAGTGTTTCTCACCAATGTCAGGGGAAGCTGAAGACAGTTTTTGAAGCATTCTGGGCAGAGGAGGTGCTAAGGTAAAAAATAAAACTTGGGGTGTGCCCCTTTGGCAGCCATCAAACTTTTCAGTACAAGACCTTCTTAGGGATTTCATAGTTTGTCTTCCAAGGCTTCACTGTCCTGGAGAGCAGCACACCCACTGCGTGGGGTTCTTTGATTCCTGCTCTTCGCAGCCCTGAATCGCCACCAGATGAAGCAGTGTGACTCGTTGTTTCAAAGCTGGTTTTGGCAGAAGCAGGAGTGCTTGAGGGTGGCCTGGGAGAGAACATCCATAAATATAAGTTCAGCTTGTGCATCTCCTGCCTCTTCCGAGTGTTAAAGGAAGAGCTCTCGTGTGCCTGTCGGTGTGGTGTTGTGTCCAGATCTGGTGGCTGACTACCACACAAACACCCCAATAGCATCTAAGAGTGAGTCAGTCATGCCAGTTGTTGTGCCAGGGGAGTTTTAGGATGGATGTTAAGAATGTCTTCACTGGGCATTGGGATAGGCTGCCCAGGGCAGTCACTGTCGCTGATCCCTTCTCAGCACGTGGACCCAGTGCTTAAGGATGCGATTTAGTGGTGCCCTGGCAGTGTGAGTTCGGTGTTGGTTTCATGATCTTAAAGGTCTCTTCCAGACAGGGTTTCTGTGAACTGCTGTGCCGGCCCAACAGGCCTCTGTGCATGGGGCCAGCTCCTGCAGGCAGCAGTGCAGTTCCATGCAGCCCGCACACAGTGGTGGTGGTCCCGGGCTGAGTTTCGTTTCCTGGAGGGATACAGAACACCTTGTGGGGCGTTTTGGTCAAGAGCTATCTGCAGTGGTCACCCTGCAGCTCCAGGACCGTTAAGCCCCCGCGGCTGCCGCCGGGGCGGGGCGGGCCGGGGGGGGGCCGACGCCGCGACGTCGAGGTTGGCGTACGGCACGAGGCGGCCGTCGACGAGCGGCACGA
>JAOXOE010000405.1:10518064-10534346 GCA_028565055.1 Phoeniculus purpureus | reverse complement strand
TCAGACACTGGAATGGACTGCCCAGGGCAGTGGTGGAGTCCCCATCCCTGGAGGTGTTTAAGGACAGACTGGCTGTGACCCTTAGTGCCCTGCTCTTGGTGGTTGTGGTGATGTTAGGTCATGGACTGGATGGTCTTAGAGGTCTTAGAGCCTCTGTGATTCTCCGACAACAGAAATCCCTGCCATTTTCAGTAGTGTGGCTTCTCATTGAACCTGCCTGTTGAACAATACATACTATGACGTCGTAAATACATGAATTGCCTTAGCACTAAACCCTCCTCAAATGACAGCCATTGTGATTGGAATGCACAACTAGTCGACATCAGGTAACTGAGGCAAAACTATTTGGAAATTACAATTAAAAGGTGCTGACACAGCATTCTGCTGAATTTCATTTAGTGTGTTCATGACAAACTAAATTCTTGAATTCTTTAAGAGTCTCCTCGCTTTCTACTCCTCACTAAGAAAACTCTATTACAGCATTTTTTGCACGTGATTAAAAGTAGTTATTTGTTCTTCTGCAGGAGAATAATAAGCTGAAGAGATGTTTCTGGTGTTTGTGTTTCATGCCAATGCACTGTGAGTTAATCTTTCCCAATGCAAGTTGTGCAGTTGCTTCTAGATGAAGATACTTCAGAAATACTAATTTTCTAGTGTTTCATCTGCTGCTGGGTAGATCACAACTGCGGGAAATGCTCCTGAAAACTTCAGCAGTTGCAGATGTTTTGCAGAGTAAGTGCTGGTTTCTTCCTCAGAAGAAACATATTCTAGCATTCCACAGCTAGGTAAAGTGCTGCAGTAGGTTGGAGTTGAAGGAGTACTTTAGAGAGATCCTCACTGATGATAACTGAAGAGTAACCACTCCACCAACGGTGCATCTCGTCAATTATAGCCATTGAAGGTGACCATGATGCCACTAGCTCTGTTATCAGCCCACAGCTCAGCATGCTGGAGAGGGAATGAGTCAGTGCCGATCGCATTGGCTTGTCCACACATACCTAAGAAAAAGGAGAAAACCCCTACACTCTTTCCACTACCTGTAAAGATTTCTTTCTCTTTCTTGAAAGACTTCATTGGAAATGGGTGAAGTTGCTTCCTTGCGTTGTGAGCGCACTCACACGAGGAGGGGTACAGAACTGAGCTGAGTGCTGTCTCTGGAATGATGTGGGACGGAGTAACTCATATTGTTCATGAAGTTAGAGGGAGGCTGATCCTGCAGATCTGTACAGAGGAGTTTTTCTAAGACTAGGAGAAATACCTGTGGTTTAGAGATGGTTCTTTTAGTTGATGACTGCACTGTCTGAATTGTGAGTGGAGAATTCATTTGGAGGAAACTTACTTTCTTGGGGTTCATATACTAATAACTTCTGGAGTTTGTCTGCACTAAAGATGTGTATAACAGTGGATTATGAGGTTGCTTTTTAAAATAATTGTTAATTACCAACTTAAGGGAACCAAATCTGAACAAGGCAGTTCGTGTCTGTGCTGACTGCAAAGCTGGTGTGTGTCATTGTCGTAGTTAATTTGATCAGTCAAGATCATGTATCATTGTGCTCTAATTTTACTTAATGAAGACAAAGCTTAAATATCATCCTTAGAGGTCATTTTTGGTCGTGGGTTTATACAGGAGAATCCTCCATTGCTGCAGAGGGCCAGATGGGTCTGATTAGTCCAATGGAGCTCCTGACATATGTAGGGCCGTGCTGTTCTTAAAGACTTCTATTTAAGACTGTTCTTTAAGAATTGTATGAACCTAGGTTTCTTCACCTTTCCACTCCATTCTAGGATGTGATGATTCCTGTTATTCTCCTTAGGGATCTCCCAACATCCCCGGCAAAGTGCATTGTGTGGACTGAATTGAGTATTCAGAAGGCACCTTTGGACTGGATTAGACCAGGCAGATTAGCTTCATTTATTAAACCACAGCTGGTTAATAAATGAAGGGATGGCTTGACGTCTTTGCTGTAACGTGACATTGCTGGTTATGTTACTCTTTGACTTTGTAAGTCTTTTCTGTGCATCATTAGCCCTCCCTCTTCGAGCTGGTGGTTGCCTAAGTGCAGCATATTAATACCTTTTCCTGTCGCCCCGAGTCTGGTTTATTTGAGTCACTTACTCAAGTTTTGTCAAGGTGTTTTTGAATTGTGTAGTAGGAACAACAAAAATAATCACAGGCTGTTTATTGTTCCTCCTTAATGCGTAAGACCAAGCGTACAGCTGAGTGCAGTCCCTGGTCTTTCTTCCAAATCCATATTGGAATAGCGGTGTTACTGGACTTCAGATTTCTGTGAAGCTGCATTGTGGAGCTTAAACTCCGACGATGTAATTCCTGATGCTGACTGTGGATACTGTTTGAGCAGATCAGTTACCCTATAATCTTTTTGACCTGTGCTTTTTTACCTTGTTCAGGAGAATGTGAGGTGCGTCAAAGCTGGGACTGCATGCACCCGCTGTGACGTTTAGGTAGCACGTATTAGCAGCCTTACTATTTTGCAGTGAGACGTTACTTCAGTCTTCCTAAATGGCAGGCTTTAGGGTTTTTTCTTTGCCTGAATGTGAAGTTTTCAGTGTCACCATGGATTTGCGAAGCTAAAGAGGATGAAGCTTAAAGGACTGTGCTCTGGATGCATTTGCATGCATTACGGGTAGCACACTGAATTAGCCTCTAGGCAACCTGTTAGTGTAAGTCACTTGCAGTTAATGCACATGACTTTAGAATTCCTATGACCCACCGTACCTTCTATGGTATAATAATAATAATTCTAACCTGGACAGTAGATGGGTTATCCATGCAATCCGCATCCATCAGCTCTAATTAGGTACTTTACCAGCCTGGGTAGTGCAAAATAGGAGTCTGAGACAAGCCGATTGCTCACAGAAAAGTTCCTGTTGTACTCTGAACTGAGTCAAGTCTCAGCTTTCTTTACAATTAATAATAGAATGGGAATTTTAAAAGAAAGAAACAAAACAGACACAATCTATCCATTCTATCCACCTGGTTATGCCCTCATAAAAGGCTATCAGGTTGGTGAAGCATGACTTCCCCTTTGGTGAAGCCATGCTGACTGTCCCTAATGACCCTCCTGTCCTTACTGTGCCTGGAGACAGGCTCTAGGACAAATTCTTCCATCACCTTTCCTGGGATGGAGGTGAGGCTGACCGGTCCATAGTTACCTGGGTCCTCCTCCTTACCCTTTTTGAAGATTGGAGTGACATTTGCTATCTTCCAGTCCCTAGACACCTCTCCTGATCCCCATGACTTAGCAGTGATGGAGAGTGGCTTAGCAATGACTTCTGCCATCTCCCTTAGCACTCATGGGCGCATCCCATCAGGACCCTTGGAATTGTGTACATCCAGTTTGCATCATGAGAATGTAAAATTGCATTTCTTTGCTTTAAAATAGATAAATAACGATGGGATAGGGTGTTCCTCAGATGGCTCTCGTACTGGGGGTGGCTGTTTTCTTTAGTGAAATCCCAACTTTGGAGGATGGGACACCTGAAGCAGAGAGAGCCACTAATAGAAGTGTTGTGTTACATTTAGATGTGACAGCGTGACCCTGGGAATAACATCATTCTCATTTGAACTGCCACAAATGTGCATGTTCTCATGTGAACATCACCAGGAAAGATGGTTTCTGTGTTACTGGTAGCAGCTGGATAGAGGTGATAAGCCTTTCGCACACAGAGTTCCCTTAATGGGTTTGGTATGGCTTGTGATTTCTACATTTGAAAAAACATTGGGGATGTGATTGATCTCGTCATTTACTGGTACAGCTGATTGTTTTATTTCAACCTGTAAAGGAATCTCCACCCTTAACACCCTTCCCAAGAAGGAACTTGGGAAGGTGATAAATTCAGCCTTTTTAAGCACCATGTGTCTGTAATGTGGTTGGAAAGTCCATAGCCATGGCAGAGGTTCCTACCAAACAAACAGCACGCAAACTTTGAAGCTCTTCTTTGAAATTTGCCTGGCAAGTCTCTTTCTTCATTGATGCTAATGGCCCTGGCAGTTTTACTTGCCATCTGTTTTCCTGCTGTGGATAACATTAGCTGGGTGCTTTCTTCCTTGCACAACCTCAAGGCTGATTTTGGTCACAGTTTTACTTGATGTACTGATTGGTAGCTGAAGCTCTTGCGTGATGATAAAGGGAAGCAGAAGCTAAACTACATTACGGATCAAACAAGAGAGCAGTAGACTGGAGCTGTAGGTCCTTAGAGCTGATAAATTAGATCAAGTGCACCATAACAGCGTTAAAACTTGCATCACACACACACACACTAGCTATTTCAGAACAAGCCGATGGAAATTGATGCCGCTTCTGATAAAAGTAAGTGGGACATAAATATTGCACATAAAATGTACCAAAAAGCATCAAGTGTTTTGCTAAGGTGGGGCAGAACTGGACCCAGTTTTTCTGATCATTTCATGCCTGAAAACTTACCTGTTGTGTTGAACACGCAAAATTAGTAATTCTTCTGGAAGATGCAGGCCTGAACAAAGTTACTTGTGATCTTAGTCATCTGTGTCCCTTGACTGTGGCAGTTTGTTCATGTTGTGTATGGTGTGGAGTGAGTGCAGACCCATCGATAGCGGGGAGCTCGGCAGAACAGCAGGCGTTGACTCTGCACCTCTAGAGGAAAAAGCATATCTGGACCCACTGAGGAGCAGTAGGACCAGATATCTTCATACTGGACCTTTTGAACTCTGAGGTAAAAGCTAGAGAGAAGACTCTACATTATGGAAAGAAATACTGCATATAATGGACTTTGATGATGAGGGTGAAAAACATGTGTGTGGTCAGTGCCAGAAAGGTGACTGAGCCCAGGGAAGGCAGGGTTGGTGTCTGGCAGATAAAGTCACAATTCGTGCATGGAGAGATGCAGCGAGTAAGGAACAGAGTGTTGTGACTGAGGTCATAGAATCATTAGGGATTGGAAGGGACCTCAAAAGATCCTCTAGTCCAATCCCCCTGCCACAGCAGCATCACCTAGACCAAGCTGCACAGGAACACATCCAGGTGGGTCTTAAACGTCTCCAGTGAAGGAGACTCCACAACCCCCCTGGGCAGCCTGTTCCAGTGCTCTGTCACCCTCAATGTCAAGAAGTTCCTTCTCATATTGATGTGGAACCTCCTATGTTCCAGCTCACACCCATTGCCCCATGTCCTATCATGGGAAGAGCCTGGCTCCATCCTCCTGACACCCACCCCTCACATATGTATAGACATTAATGAGATCACCCTTCAGTCTCCTCCAAGCTGAGAGACCACAGAGGCAAACAGTGAGCAGCAAAAGCATGATAAACACGATGTGGAGGTAACGAGGGTTTAGTGCCACCTGGTTTGCATGCTGTTTTCCATCTGCATTAAACTCAAGAGATGAGATTCAGGTTTAGCTTCTCTTCTCCTCATTTTAGCTATACCCTAAGTTTGATTATAGCATCACTGTGCTATAAACTGCAGACTTTGAAGCATTACCTCATTAGTCCTTTCAGTGAAAAATCCTGCTACCAGCCTGCAGGGTTGTGGGGTTTTTATTCATTTCTTACTGAGCGTCTCTAATTGTGTTTTAGTGCTTTTCTGTCTAGTTTGGCGGCTGGCATAAATCAGCACGGTCATGATAGTTCCACTGAGCTATTCTGCTTCTTTTCATATCAATTTTCTTCCACTTCAGGATGAAACACCAGCAGTCTGCTCCTGCAAAATTCATAATTCTTTTCTCTAAACCTCTATGGGCATCAGCCCAATTGAAATTTGGGGGGTTTCCCCTTTATAATTGCTGTTTGTTTCACGTGATAAATTATATCTGTGCTTCTAGGTCAACACTTAAGTAAAATTATTCATTAAGGTTTCCTTACACTCTTAACACCCTGTTAATTGCAGAAGGGTCTTATGAAAATTGTGATGTAAAATAGAAGTGTTTCTAGAACAGTGTCTGTGTTTAGCCTGTATCTAGGGCTAAACTACAGCAGTTGTTCCGTCAGTCAGTGACTACTGCCCAGCAGGATGGGGCAAAGGAGGGGAGACCCACAGCTTGACTTGAAAGCAGATTTAATGAAAACCTACAGTGGTCACAGCCAGTTGGGACGGCAGCGCTCACCTGGAGTCCTGCATCCAGCTCTGGAGCCCCCAACACAAGAAGGACAAGGACCTGTTGGAGCATGCCTACAGGAGGATGGAAACTGCTCAGAGGGCTGGAGCACTGCGCTTACAAAGACAGGTTGAGAGGATTGGGGTTGTTCAGGTGGAAGAGGAGAGAGAAGACTTTGGGGGGACCTGATAGTGACCTCCTAGTTCCTGAAAGAGGCCTGTAAGAAGGCTGGGGGGAGAGTGTTCGCAAGGGTGGGGAACTATAAGACAAGAGGTCATGGTTTTAAGCTGGAAAAGGGTAGATTTAGGTCAGGCATCAGGAAAAAGTTCTTTAATCTGAGGGTGGAGGATCCCTGGAACAGGCTGCCTATAGAGAGATGGTGGAGACCCCATCCCTAGAACCATTCCAGGTCAGGCTGGATGGAGCTCTGAGCAGTCTGCTCTGGTTATAGATGTCCCTGGTTGTTGTAGTGGGGGTTCAACTAAATGACCTTTGGAGGTCGCTTCAAACCAAGCACATTCTGTACATCTGTGATTCTATGAAATGGTCAGTGAGCCCCTCCAGGGATGGAGGAAAGCAGAAGGAAGAGGAAGAGCCCAAGCAGGAAGTCCTCCCTACAAACTTGCCCCTCTATACTGAGCGTGATGTTTGTAGCCTAGGACACAACTGTAACCAGCTTGGATCAGTGCCCTAGGCGACTCCACATCGATACTGCCCTGCAGACCACGGCAGCAAACCCAGGAAAAATGGATTATAACAGACCCTCAGAAAAAGGTGTAGGAGCCTCTGGGAGTGAGTAGTGCTGTGCATCATATACTGCACGTGGTAATATGTTGGTTGACCTAAGAAAGCGTGGAGAGGTGTGACCCATTAAAGGAAAAGAAAGCACGTGACGATTGTTGGATCAATAACATATAGAAACACACAGCTGAATTAATACTTCTCTTGTCTGTTCTGGTACTACCCAATTCTTTTGGCTTGCTTTTATAACTGCTTTTGCACACCTGGGATTCTGCTCCCCCAAGCAGTTCAACAGAAATGAATGTGCTGACCTAAGCAATCTGTGTGGGACTGTCTTCTGGAGAAGTTTCTTAAAGAGTGAAAAACTTGTTTTGATTTGCCTCATTGCTTGATCAAGCCATGTTCTGTGATACTAAAGTATTTCCCAAATACATTCAGCAAGTTGGTGGTAAGAATGTTCTTCTCTTCAGGTTGACTTCTTGGCCTGCCCATGGAAAGACAAAAATGGGGTATCAGCACTTCAGCTCTTCAGAGAGATGATGGCAGTCATTCCCTTAGATACCCATGTAGAGCATGGAGAAGACCTCTCTGGAGCTGGTGTCCTCTAGCTCTTCACCACTCCTGGCAACCTCTTGCAACCAAAGAACAGGCCAAGAAGTCAAGCGTTGATGGGGAGAAGAGACACGTGTGGGCTAAGTGCTGAAGTGAGCAGTTACATTTAGTCACTTCTCTTTCCCTGTTTTACATGTAGAATGAAGAATGTTTCCTGCAGGAGGGAATGGTGAATAATACAGATGCTCCCGTGGATCCTGAAAACGAGGCTTATGAGATGCCTCCAGAGGTAATTTGTCGTGTGCATGACGCATTGGTGGTCGGAGAGGCAGTTTTACAGGTAGTCTGGATGAAAAGTGAAAGGTACAAATCATTTAGACCATGGTCTAATGAGAGACATAAAGACACTCTTGATCCCTAACACCTTGAATCTCACTGAATATATGGGGCTGCACACGTTCTCAAATGCACCTTTAAATGATTTACTGACTTGCATGAGTATCAGCAGCACACGGTGTGCTTTTCAGCCCAGAAGTAGTCCTCCTCCCTCTGCAAGTGAATGACCATGGGGTATCTTCTGAGTTCCTGTCAGCATCAGCTTAGTGATGTGTTAACCACTTTCAAAGCCCGTTTCTTCTCTAAATATCATAGTTTGTAAGGTACCACAGTTCTGGTCTAGCAGCTAGATAATAAGATGAAGGTTGGACTCGATGATCCTGGCCGTGATGATTCTGTGTGAATAATTGGTAAGATCCTGAACATCGAAAATCCATAATATATTTTGGATATCCTTTAGATAAAGGATCCTTTGGATCCTTCAGAACAAGAACGAGCAGTTAAAGTAGGATGCATTCATCTAAAATAGTAGTCGCACTGATTTCTGCTCTCTTCATTAGGAAGAGTATCAAGACTACGAACCTGAAGCATGAGACTACTTCCCTTCCTTTGTATCTCCTGAAATCTACTAGCTACTGAAGACATCCCATCCTGTCCAAGTGCTGAGTTCCCATGTGCCCAGTTGTAAAATTTTTTTACAGTTTTTACGGTGTATTTTGAAGTCTTCCATCAGCAATGATTGGAGTTTCTGTGACTGCACCCACCTTTATTTCAGCATTTCCCTCCTGCTGAAACAAAAGCTGGTTGGCAGGGTCATTGTCGTGCTGTGGATATTGTGGCTTCAAGTTCAAAAGTTAAAGATGAAAATGTTGAACAAGAACACCTAAGTGTCTACTGATCATTTTTAACTCTGTACATGTTTTGTTGATAGGCTGTCGTTAATTTGATATTGATTATGATACAGTTTTTATTTGTTTCCTATGACTATTCTTCCCGTGCAGAGATGACTTATTGTGAGAGCTTTATATACATGTGTATGTATTACACATATAAAAGAAGTAATTCAGCATGAACTATGCACCTATAAATATTAGCTGTTGGAATTTTACTGGTTTGTGATGTGTTTTATTAACTTGTGTCTGTAAATAACAGTGTTCAACTGAAGCAAATAAAATATAACCCATAAAAGAGGAACTTCTAAGTGAGTGATGATTTACGACACCTTCTTTCCACTCTAAGGCATTTGGGCTGTGTTGCTTCCTCTGAGCGAACTGGAGGGACAAAACCAGTAAATGGAATCCCAGTCTGTACAACAAAATAGGGTGAGGAAGAGTGTTTGAGGACATTTCATAACTGACAGAAGAGATTCATTTGTAATGTTAATAAACTTCTGTTGTAAAGAGAACCTGAGTGAGTGAAGCCGTTAATGGCTGCAGCAGATTATCAGGAGATTGTTGCTAATGGTCTGGGCTATAAAGAAGAGTGATGGGTTAGTTGCAATCATTTTGTCTGACAGGATCCACTTAGCAAAATTTAAGTCTACTGTCTCTTCTAGCCACAGTAATGTTACTTAAATTTAATTCTCATTTTAGCTTCTCTAAGCTCAAGGACGCTGCATCCCTAAGAAGACGGTATCACGCAAGAGTGCTAGGAGGTCTACAGGGTCATACAAGGAACTCCTGTTCAAAATCAACCACACAGGATAGAAGCAAGGACAGGTAACCTGAGATGAATACAAAGAAGTGGTTTGTGAAACCAGGTTATGAAGGCTAAAGCTCTGACACAGTAAAATCTGGCCAGGAAAACTAAAGACAACAGAAGAGGATTCTACAGGTATGTCAGAGAAAAAGGAAGGTAAGAGAATGTGGGGCCTCTCTGGAGGGTTACAGATGACTTGGTTACGGAGGACATGGACAAGGCTGAAGTACTCGATGACTTTTTCACTTCAGTCATCAATGGTAAGCACTGGAGTCACACCACCCAACTCACAGAGGGCAGTGGTTTCACCACGCTTAGAAAACCAGTGCTTCAATTTGGATCAGCTATGGACCCTTGTGGGCAAGAAGGCCAATAGGGTGTTGGGATGGATCAGGAGGAGTGTGTCTAGCGGATCAAGGGACGTTATTCCACCCCTTTGTTCTGCTTTAGTGAGGCTGCACCTGGAACGCTGTGTCCAGTTCTGGTCTCCCCAATTCAAGAGGGATAGAGAATGAGTTGAGAGAGTTCAACGCACAACTAGAAGGATGATTGGGGGTCTGGAACAACTGCCTTATGGAGAGAGATTTGGGACTTCTTAGTCTGGACAAAAGAAGGCTCTGAGGGGGTTTAATCCCTGTCTATAAATCCACGAGGGCTGGGTATCAAGAAGAAAGGAATCCTCTCTTTTCAACGGTGTCAGACAGGACAGGGGCTAATGGATGCCAGCTTGAACACAGGAAGTTTCACCTGAATATTACAAAAAACTTCTTTACAGTCAGGGTTATTAAATATTGGAATGGGTTGCCCAGGGATGTTGTGGAGTCCCCTTCTCTGGAGATGTTCCAGACCCATCTGGATGTGGTTTTGTGTCATTGATTTAGGCTTTTTGGATGGTTCTGCTTTTCAGTAATTTGTATCCTGCTTGAGCAAGAGGGTTGGACTCGATGGCCTTTGAAGGGTCCTTCCAGCCCTAACAAACTGTGTAATTTCTTGTGTTGTTCCCCATCCCATTCCCCCATGTTACTAAGGTGAGTGGGAGAAGATAGATGGTTCTGTGATACTGGCCTTTGGCCTTGGTTTTCAGTCCACACAGTGACTTTGAGTTATCTGGTCATTTTGAGGCTTCCACTGTTACTGGAAAAGACACTAGTAATCGTCTTCGTAGGATTCTACTTGGATTCACAGAGCTGAGCTAGTAGCATCAGTTCTCAAGAGCAAGCAGACTTGCTCTTGGGTTACGGTGACCAAAGGCACATGAGATTTTTAGCTTTCAGTGCCATTTGTAATGGAAAACTGGTTCGACTGCAGCTACAAACAACTTCCCTCAAGCCTGTCTGACATTTAGCTTGTAGCTCAGGAGGTTCCTCTCATCTGAAAAAGACTGGCAGATGGAGAACCAGCAGGTGGAACCTCAGATGAGACAGCCAGGAGGTAACAAACAGGGTAGGAAACTAGGTCAGATGAGATTCTTCCATGCTGGAAGAAGTGCTTTGAAAATGCTTCCTCCAGTGGAGGCAGTAAGGTGGGTTTTCAGCAGTTCCCATTAATATTTGCATCTCTGAATGGATCAGAACCCATCGGCGGTGCCACAGCATCGACCTCTGTGCCGGAGGCCAGAGCACCCACGCGTTTCTGGTGATGGAGACTTAACAAGAAGAATGCCTTACAAAGAGCCAACTGCTGGGACTTCAACCTCAACTTTTCTTTTTCTCTCTACTCACCACAGTCCTGTTTGTTTCTCTCCACTAACAAGCTAAATCTTCAGAGGGTTGGGTCTTGCCCTGCTGTGGAGTGTCCACTCTAGTGCAAGATCAGAAGTGTTCCAGCCGTTGTGACCAGGCTGCACGCATGGCTGGGGAACTGGGCTTTGGTCTCTGACCCTCTCTCTAGGAAGACAAAGGACCAAAATTCATCTCTTTCTTGGGCTATTTCCGTCACTGCTGTGCCCACAGATACAACCAAGTTTGTCTCTGCAGTGGCTTTAGAAGAAGACAGAAAACTGCACTAACACCAGGCTACCGCGGCTAGTTCAGCAAAGAACTGAAGGTCTGTGTGGCTCAGGCTGGTCCTGAACAAACAACAAGCCAGCCCTTTAACAGTAGAAGAGCTGGGGAAGTGCTGCGTTGCACAACACAGGTTAGGTTTATAAATGACCTTGCAACTTGGGCTTCTTGGTGCTAATTTGACAAAGTTCACTCTGCCCCATGAAAGATTTAAATTTGGGTGGAAATCGGAAAGGTTTTTTGGTGTTACTTCTAGCACCACATAGTCTGGTTGAGCTAGTAGGCTCTTCTCACTATTTCTACCTTGGACTAGAATGCTGTCTTAAAACCATGTCACTACCCAGACAGAAAAATGTTAAGCCTGTCCTCGCCAGCCCACTGCCCACGACTAAAATAATTGCCATTATTTTAGCCAAGTGATGCCCCTTACTTCTGAGACCTTGGTGTGGGCAGCTTAAAACCAGCATCACCTTTCAGGGCCATGTCTGGATGTACTTCAAAGACCCTACTCTATCCAAGGATGTTACTCATATGTTGGCATTTACATCCTAGTTTGGAACAGGGTCTTCTTAAAAAGGACTTTAAGAAAACCCCCCCTCCCCAAGACTGTTTTTCTTTTCCTCAACGCTATTTGCCATTCAGGCCATCAGACAAGGGGGTGAGAAGCCAACAATCACGATTCACTCAATGTGATTATATTTTAGCTCATCTAGTAACACAATGGTCTCAAATTAGTTCTGAGCCAGGCTCTCAGTGCACCTGATTCGCGGTGTCTGCTCATCCTTTTGCATCCCTGCTGCTTCTCCTGCCCCCTGTTTTCTCCTCTCTTCACCTTGTGAAGATACCTGCACAAGGGAACGGTCTGTGCTGAGGAAGGGGAGAACAGAGGCAGTGATGCTCCACTTCTTTCTCTGTTGGTAGGCATGCTCTGTGTGGTTGAATACCTGGACCTCCCATCTCAGAAAGACTGTGGCCACCGCCGTGTTTAGACAGAGTGAAGTGTCTGCTTGACAGGAGTAACATTAACAAACCCAGCCTGGACTTCAGCCGATGGCTCAGTCTGCAATGACGGCGCCATGCCACTTGCTCCTGACCCTCCTGCTGTCGCTTGTTTACTTGTTTAATATTTCTTCATTCACACATCACGCCCCCCACCCTCGTCCATCCTTTGCCAGGCTGGGATTACTAATGCAGAGCTGCGTGTGGCGCTCCCGCGGAGCGGCGCTCAGCACCGGGCGATGCTGTGCAGTGCGGTGGCGGAGCAGCAAGAGAGAACAGTCAAGCACAAGAAAAACACTGACTTGCTACAGGAGAAATGAGCACAGGGTGAGTCACACCACTGACAGCTTCTGACATGCAACCCATCTATTAGAGCTTTGCTCCTCCACCAGCTTTTTCTCCCGCTGTGCTCCAGATGTGCCGCTCCTAGAGGCTACACAGAAATATTTCTTCGTGTTCTGTCTGCTCTTCTCTGCAAAAGCTTCGGGAAAAGACCATAAACCTGAAAATTAGCAAATGTGTGGAGGGCTTTTGTGTTGTCTTGGATGCTCGGATATTGTTAGTAGAGGATCTGTGTTAGCAGCAGGTATTTGGGGACTATAAAATTGAGCCAACAGCTACCTGGTCTGAGGAAAAATATCTGTGGTAGCCAAGTCTTTTCCCCCAGAAGACAGCTGTGTCCTCGTCACGTTCTTTGGGCTTTAGGCTGTTTGCACAGTGCCAGTGCATGAAGATGTAGATTAAGGCAGCACTTTAAGAATCATAGAATCATTAGGGCTTGGAAGGGACCTCGAAAAAAACCAGATGAAGGAACCTTTACCTCCTAAAGGTGAATTCTTTCTGAACAACAGGGTCTCGAAACTTTGTCACTGGCTGGCCACGGAACAAGTTCTCCCTAATTAGCACGATGCTGATGAGCCAGAGCATAGGACAGGGAGGGCTCGCTTGCCGCTTAGGAGTCACAGGCTCCACGTGGGGAGCACCCACAGCACGTCTGCCCTAAGGACAGAACAGCCGGGTCACCAAGCACAGAGAGACGCACAGCCGCGTCCCAAGCGAGGTAACGGTGTAGGGCCAGTGCTGGGGGACCTCCAGGGACTTGCTCGTCAGCTGTGTCATGGAGAGAGCACAGAAGGGGGCGAAGGCAAAGCCCCTGTGGGAAGAGGGTTTGGGGAGTTTAGTTGCAGTGGCATGAACAGTCACACAGATGAGCACAACAGCAAAGGCCAGGAGCCTGACAGAGGCTCTGAGAGCTCTTTCAGCTGAACTTGACTGAAGAGCTGGAAGAAAGGAGGGAGGGCAGCTCCAGACATCTGCTGCACTCAGAGAAGATGGGCAGGTGAAGAAGCAGCAGCAGGGGTGGACCCTGGCATGAGGTAATTAGCAGCAGCATGGAGACAGAGCTGCAACCCTTAGTTGTAAAGCTCTATCTTGCAAAAATGCTCACAAAGGGATATTGTGAGACTTAACACTACCAAGGAGTTGTTAATAGTCTGCCAGCAATGAGATCTGCAGAAGAGCAAGGGAACACCACGAGTGTCTGTCTCCTGGGCATCCCTGCTCTACACACAGCTTCAGAGCAGCCCGAAACTTCCATCTCCCCCAAGCCAGCTTTCCCATGGGAAAATCAGCATTTCAAAGAGCCCCATGGCAGCTCTAGTTTAGGGATGTCAGGATATTGCTCTAGAGGCAGAAGCAGACTGTGGCCAGGTTCAATTCTTTACTTCAATAGCCAGAAATGCAGAAGAGTTCTCAAGAAGGCAAAATCTCAAGAGTCACTGGACACAAGCAAAATGTCCCATCTCAATGTGAGACATCGAGGTGCTGGAGCGAGTGCAGAGGAGAGCAACAAAGCTGATGAAAGCTTTGGTGCTGACCTACCTTGTGGTGGTTACAAGTAGAGCTGGCGTTGGAAACTGTTTGTAGATTTGGCAGGTAAGGGGGCTTTTTCCCCTTCCTGCTCCTCTTCAGTCAGATGTAAATTACCAGCATCTAATCTAACACTTTCTGCTTATTCTTCTTCCACTTTGTAAGATTTCAAGGTAGGTTCCACTTTGCCTGAAATCCCATCGCAGCAGCTTCTGGATCTGCAGAGTGACACAGATTGAAGCAACATGAAGGGAATCCCTGCCACACAGGGCACACAGAAATCCTCTGGCACTAATATTCTTTCTTCTGGTGACATCCTCTTAATTCCTTCCACACCCGTACCTCAAACTTCCAGTCCCTAGAGGCTTCCTTTGTGCATTAGTCACTGCTGCTTCTCATCAAAATAAACCTACCTGCGTTTTCTTGTCTGCAAGGGCCTTGCAGTTCTCTCTGAAGCACATACTGAGATACAGCCTAGACCTGACACTCATCCACACCAGCTTTCACTTGCCACCCCTTTACCTTGACTAGACCTGCCCAAACCCACCCAGCAACACCTTCAAGCAGAGCACAAAGTCAGGCAGCGCAAGAACGCCCAACTTCCTCTAGGCAACAGAGAAATCCAGAGTTCCCAACAACTAATCAGCCCTTAAGCTCTCCTCTCCATCAGCCACCTCCCCTTCTCCAAGCGGCACTCTGCAAACATCTCAGAAGCTGCCATGAGCTCAAAGAGAATGAGAATGGTTGGAGCGGGAAGGGACCCTTTATTGTTATTCCGGCTGCTGGTTCCATTGTTGGCCCTACAGCCCCACCTCGTAACACTGACACAGACCTGCTGCCCGCTGTGCTCCTTCCCGTAACCCTCAGGGAAGTTGCGGTAGCGGGGTTCGCTCACGAGGTGGCAGCACCGAGCGCAGAGCGCCTCCCTGCTATCGGGCTGCAGTGCCCAACACTGGCCACGAGGGGGCAGCATCACCACAAGTGAGGACAGCGACGGGGCGAGCAGCGACCGGCACCTCCGCCCGGACCAGCCCGTCCCAGTACAGTCACTGGGCTACATGGCTGACCTCGCTCAGCCTGTTCCAGCACAGCCCCGGCACTGACAGCCGCTGCCTCAGCACTCGAAAGCTTCCCCCGTGGCCCCAGCACTGCAGCCCTTTGCTGGGGGCTGATGGAGCTGCCCTAACCCCGCACACGCCCCTCTGTGCGGGGCTGGTAACTCCTGGCAGAGAGGGATCCTTTACTGGCCGTCCTGCCCTCCTTCCGGCCTGCAAAGGCAGAAAGCCAAGAGGCAGGAAGGTGCAGATGTCCTCACCAGGTGACCACAGAGCTCTGGAGCTTCCAGCTCCTCTCTGCACAGGAGCACAGCTCTGCACTCACTGTGCTGCCAGCAGCACGCAGGACGGGTGGGCTGTTCTGCCACTGTGTCAGGGGGGCAGCTGCATTCCTCTGGCTGCTGCTACACCTCCTTCGAACAATCATTTCAACTCCCCGTACCTATAGACACTTCTGTCTGCTGGGACTGACACATCAGGAGCCACCACACTGAACACCTGGCTAAACATCTGGGCACTTGCACACTGACACTAGTGTCAGAAGAGGCCAAGCACCGGGTCCTGCACTTCAGCCACAACCACCGGCACCACTGCTGCAGGCTTGGGGAGCAGAGGCTGGAGAGCAGCCCAGCAGAGAAAGCCCTGGAGGTCTTGATTGCCAGCCACTGAACAGGAGCCAGCAGTGTGCCCAGCTGGCCAAGAAAGCTAAAGGCATCCTGGCCTGCATCAGAAACTGTGACCAGCAGGACCAAGGAGGTGAGCCTGGTCTTATACTTGGCCCTGGTGAGGCTGTACTGGGGACAGTTTTGGGCACTGCGGTGCCCAAAGGAAGGACATTGGGGTGCTGGAGAGAAGGGTAACTGGAGAAGTTATACAATCAGAATCACTCTGGGTTGGAAGGGACCACCTGATCATCCAGTTCCAACCCCCCCACCA
>JAOXOE010000405.1:10497583-10517964 GCA_028565055.1 Phoeniculus purpureus | reverse complement strand
TTGGAAGGGACCTTGAAAGATTATCTAGTCCAATCCCCCTGCCACAGCAGGATCACCTAGACCAAGTCGCATAGGAAATCTAATTTATTCATAGAAAGTCTTCTCCTCAGATATGCTTCCCTAAAACGTCTCTGGAAGGGTGGCCTGTGTGCCAAGCAGAATCCATCCTGTGCTTATAGCGGGCGCAAACAGAGCTATAAATGCGTTTTATGGAACTGCAAACCTGCGTGCTGGCTGTTCCTGAGCAACAGTCCATTGCTTAGATGAGTAAATGAAAATGATGAAGGTCTGGCTGTGTAACTTTAAGACATCCTAGCTCTGTCCTTAGAGTGGTTTCACTATAGTGCAAGCTGCTGTCAGAAAGAGCCTTTGGGGATGAATGAGCAGAAAGGACCCAGTGATGTTCTGAAAGGTAGAACGGCAAGTGCTCATGTCTATGTAGGCTAAATAAGTAGTTGTTTCCCTGGGGCTCGGAAGATAGATGTTAATCCCATTTGCTTTGGCATTCAGTGTGTTTGTAGGTTATTGTGCTATAGAAAATTACTTTTGAGTCTAATATGGTATTTTTTTCTATATCATCCATGCCTTGTAACATTCAGCAAGCGTTTGGTGGATTAACTGGAATGCATTTCCAAACAGGGATGTAGTGAATGCAATTATTATGTTGTACAATGAGTTGGGCAGAAGGACCCTCAAGTGATGACTTCTCTTCCATAAAGTACAGCTAAACACGAATGAAAATGTCAAAAGTCTTTCATGTGAAAGGAATGGACCCATAGACAAGGCTTATTTCTACCTCTGCTGCTCCAGGGTTACCAGATGGATACTCTCGTTTCTTAAGATTCACTCAGGGTACACCAAGAGTAAAGGTCTATGGCTCTTCGTTATGTTGGGCTGTCAGTGATAAATCTGATTCTCTGAGCTCCCAGAGCCGTAAAGTGTTTCTCCACCTTCTGCTTCTCCTCAGTGGCTGAGAAGACCAAAGAGCAAGTGTCTAATGTTGGGGGAGCTGTGGTGACAGGGGTGACAGCAGTGGCCCAGAAAACAGTGGAAGGAGCAGGAAACATTGCTGCAGCCACTGGCTTGGTGAAGAAGGATCAGCTGGCCAAACAGGTTGGTCTGTTTACAGTCTTTTCCAGGTGAAGAAGTGAACAGTGAGTGGTGCCTCAACTGAGGGGCAGATGGAGTGTTTTGTGTCTGTCAAGTGGCATGACGTGTGTTTTGCTCTGCAAAGGAACAGCAAAGAAAAGGTCTGCTGCTTATAGCATGTGTTGTGAGTGACTTGCAGGATTTGGAACTGCTTTAGGATTGGGCATAGCACTTTACTGTTCTGAAATGTGTTGGCAAATTTGGATCATGGTTTGAAGTGTGATCTAGGGATGATTCTGCAGGCTCTGGGGAGGGCCATCAGCTGTAAAATTGCTGTACAGTTGAATGGGAACTTCACAAATTCTAAAAGTTCTGAAAAGCACCTGCTGGAGCTGAAAGGTCAAACAGCAAATCTCAGGTTTAACAGCACCGTTTGTGTCCTCTGCAGAAGAAGAGCAGTAGGGTTTGTGCACCAGTCCACTGACTGGTTAGGTACATTGCGTCTGAAGTCAAGATCTAGCTGGAGAGTCACTGTCTTCACAAACTCAAAAATGCCTCCAAACTATTCTGATCTCTTCAGATTAAATTTGTGCTGGATCATCCTAGAAAACACTCTACACATTTTCATTGCAGCACCAATGGGAACACCAAGTATTTGCATGGCTCCGAGTGTCCCTGTGGTGTTGTTGCTGAAACACAGTAGTTACGTTGCTCTGCTTACACTTGGTGAAAAGTGACCCCGGTGGGGGCAATGAAGCTTTTCAAAATGAATGTAATGTTGTTTGGAGACAAAACAAACCCAGGAGAGACAAAAGCCTCCTTTTGTGCTGTTTTCTGTACGAACATTTAAGTGTTAGGAAAAGAACAGGATTCTGAGGAATGTTAGTGTCCACACAGAAACGTGTCCTATGGATTTAGCATGAAGTCCTACGGTGTGTCTTAGTTCTATTTAGTGTCCAGAAGAGCTATTAAACCTGAATCCTTAAAAGCTGTTCTTTATCTGTTACTGAAGTGTATTGCCCTCTGACTGACAGGTCCTTTTGGTGCATTAGTTTGGAGGAAGAAAGAGGTATCACATAGTGGTAGTAGGCATTCGGTCTGCTGTGGTGGATTGGTCATGAAGACATCTCACAGGTGGTTTTGTTCTCTCTCAAAGCAGTTTGCCTGCGGGGCTTTTTAATCCTTTTTTGTTCAGCTCTAAGTAAAACTTTGCTTTTAACGTAGTAGTGGTGTTGAAGACTCGTGAAATGGAGTATCTAATGAACTGTCAGGTGATGCTCGAGTACGGCGTGGTCGCAGTAGTCTGTACCTTTTAGTTGCTGCAAAAGCTCTGTCGTAGTTTTACGTGAGAACGTTTTCTGTTCTTAGCTGTTCAAATTCAGTGCCATAAGGATCATCATTGCTTTAATGTGCTATTACCTACTCTAATATTGACCATACCTAATATTTTTGAATTTTAGCATTAATGTATACATATAAAGCCTTGTAATTATGAAGGGTGAAGCAAATGTCTGCTGACTTTCATTTTATTCTGTACATTGTAAAGCTTAAATATGAGTCATGATGGCTGTAACAGCATAAAATCACATCTGTGGAATTAAAGAACATCCATAACATTCATAGAATTCTATAGTCTTATAAATAGCATCATTATTCTCAACTGGTGCCTTATTCTTTAGATCCACAAAACCACTCATTTGATTCTTGGTATTTTTAGACTGAGATTCTCAGTCATCTGTGCAGTACGGCCATCCAGCTGACTAGTATCCGCTCCTGCTCTGCGTCTCTGACTCTTACTGGTTTTGCAAGGAGTAAAAAAAACCATTATGTTAACATTTCAAAAATGTTAACATAAAAATTCAGTCGTTCTACAGCCTAGTACTTCTGCATCTCTGTGCAGTTCAGGGGAACGTGGGACTGAGGAGGGATGTGAGGATGATCCATCCTCATGAGGATGAGCATCTCTGAGAGAACCTTGCCAGTTTAGCCTGGAGAAGACTGAGAGGGGATCAATGCTTATAAGTACCTAAAGTCTGTCAGGAGGAGGGGACCAGACTCTTTTCAGTGGTGCCCAGAGACAGGACAAGGGGGCAACAGACGTGAACTCCTGGATGCTCCATTTAAACATGAGGAAAAATTCTTTACTTTGAGAGTGACAAACCACTGGAACAGGCTGTCCAGAGAAGTTGTGGAGTCGTCTTCTCTGGAGATATTCAGAGCTCGCCTGGATGCAGTCCTATGCAACCTGCTTTAGGTGAAACTGCTTTAGCAGGGAGGTTGGACTAGATGATCTCCAGAGGTCCTTTCCAATCTGTACCATTCACTGATTCTTGGCAAAATGCTTTCCTGAGAAGTTTGTCAGAGGTTGCCTGCTGCAGCCTTTAATGCTGATGTACTTGGGACCGTGAAGAACAGGTTTAATCATCGAACTCAAACTGAGGCCAGGCTGGAGGGTTGCTGTCACACGACACTGTCACTTACCCACTCCATAGCAAGTGTAAGCAGGTAGTACAAAGTGACAGCTGAGACTAGTGAGTGACAGAGCTGACTCTGATAGTGCCCATCTGACTGCCCTGAGGGATTTGTGCTTTGGCAGAAACTCACTGCTTAACACAGAAAGGGCAGAGGCAGTTGGAAGGCTTGAATCAGTTGTGAAAGGGCTATCATAGTGCAACTAGCATTTTATTATTGCTTTTTAATATATGACTGAACAATTCTTGCAGCTGTTGATATTTCAGCAGTTGTTTCGTGTGTTGCCAGCATGCATCTACTCACAAATCATTTAGCATAGGGCTTATTAAAGTATGGATTCACTCTTTATGAACAAGTTGTAAATTTGAGACTGATTTTAAAAGCTGCCCCTGATAATAACACAACTCTTTGTGATCATTTGGAGTCTTCTTGGAAGCAGAAAGCAGGTTGCTTTTCTTTTTCAAGTGTTCTTCTCTCTGTTAAAGGGAAGTTGATAATCTGAATTACTGGATTATATAGGTAGAAAGTCTGTATAGAATTTATTCTGTGTCTGTGTGCATCTTAAGGATAGGTCTGTGACTTCTGTGCTGAATAGTTTATACTGTTCTAGCACCAAAATCCTCAGTTAAGCTGAAACCTCAAGCTACTTTGAGTACCTCAAAGTACATAGTTAGACTTTCTGTGCTGTAGGTCTTAGAATCATAGAAAAGTTTAGGTTGGAAAAGACCTTTAAGAGCATCAAGTCCAACCATTACCTGAACTGTACCAAGCCCACTGCTAAACCATCTCCCTTAGATCTATATCACCATGACTATTAAACTTAATCTTCCCTTGGTGCAGCTTGAGGCCATTTCCTCTTGTCCCATTGCTTGTTACTTGTGAGAAGAGACCAATACCAACGCCTCTAAAACCTCCTTTCGAGTAGTTATAGAGAGTAAGAAGGTCTCCCCTCAGTCGCCTTTTCTTCAGACTAAATAGCCCCAGCTCCCTCAGCCATTTCTCAGAAGGCTTGTTCTCCAGACCCTTCACAAACCTTGTTGCTCTTCCTTGGACCTGCTCCAGCACCTCAGTGTCATTCTTGTATTGAGGTACCCAAAAACCAAACACAGTATCTTACTAAAGTAAATAGAGTAGGAGGATTTGCCCTCAGTCTGTTGAGGATCTGCATGATCTATATTTGTGTATGTTTTGTTTCTGTGTGTGCTAAAATCCTTTCCTTTTTGTTTTCATTTTATATAAAAAGATAAAAGGTAGAGATAGATCCTGTACTTACAGAGCAGGTGATGCACTCATTGGTTGAATTACCAAGCTTTCAGGGAAAAGAGAGCCCGTAAGTGGGAAGACTATCAGTTTAGACTGTTTTCTTTTTTCGTGGAAAATACCATGTAAGTAAAAACTCTTGTGAACTGCAGTTTATTTTAAAAATACTTTAAAAGAATTAAAACAATGGTAACTTTTAATACCGTTTTCCCATTCCAGCCTGTATTTCTTGAGACTCTTTAGAAGCCAATCGCTGTAGTAGTCTAAATATTCAGTGCAGTGGACCCCCAACTGTAGACTATTTCTTGTATTATTATTTTTCTTGGACAGAATAGTCTATGTCATGAGCAACCAAGTTTTTCCATTTCTTACCTTGCTCAGAGCCGGGGTAAATCCATATCCCTGGAACACCATAACCAAATGTACCAATATGTAGGAGCTGCCTTCCTCCTTTTTACTGGAAAGTTTTGTGAGGAATTGTGCGCTGTTAAGAATAAAGACGTGATGGAAGACCTTTTAATTATGATAAAATGAGGAAAATTCAGTTTTGATTAAGACAACAAGCACTGGAGTATACTCTAGCCAGCTATTATTTGTTCATTTGGGCAGCCTTACTGGGAGAAGGGATGCAAACCGTTTAAGTGCCTTTGAAGAATTGTCTCATTTTGAGATGCTGAATGGAGCTTTCTACTTTATTAAACACCCTTTGCAGTTTAGTTTTCTATAGTCAATCTTTCTTTGTAAAAAGCAATCTTATGTAGAAATAACTAGAAATGTGGGATTGACGTTTGGCTTTCATTGAAGTGATCTTGGGTAGCAGTCACTACAGTTGGAGTGTGTGGTGTAGTAGTAGTGTAGTGTGGTATAGGTCCTTGTCTGGATCCTCACATGTCCCATCTGGGTCACCACTGACATTGTGGGTCGGAGACTCCAACTATATTTCAACCAAGAGCTTTTAGATAAAGTGTCAGACACAAAGAGAGGGTTTAACAAAACCACTTACGAATCTGCAGGTAGCGAAACAACTGACTAAGTTTGGAGAAGAAAGGCACCAAGACGTTTTAACACACATCAGAAGAAGACCTGTAAGAGTCACTTGCTCTTAAATGTATCTGAGAGTAAAAACTACCCAGGTGCCCATTATAGACAGCTCCCGCTTCTGTCAGAGATCACGGCGGTTGTCTGACCTCAGTCTCAATCCTTATAAATCTTCAAGGTTCAGAATTCTCAGGTCCAAACAGAATTCTCTCCAGGTCCAAACAGATCTTGCAACTTGCCATGAATTTTCTTCAGCTTGTGAAGTGATAACATTCTCTCCAAGCGGTAGCAATGCAGCAGCTCTGAACAGTCCAAGGTGGAGAGAAGCAAAGAAGATAATGGAAGTCACCAAGGGGGCAGAAGCCGGGGGGGAGTAGGGGGTACAGACACTTTTCAATTTTTTAAACCCAAATTTTTCTACTGAAAACATACAAATTAGACTTAGAGATTCAAGCAAAGCAGAGTCTCCATCGCACCTCGTGCTACCTGAGTGCAAAATAAGAATTCCTTCCTTAGTCCTTGAAGACTTCCAACAGGCATTTTCTCATTTTATATCTTTTGTGCTTTTTGATATATATTTTGAATGTTTTGTTTTCTACTGCACCCTAACACCAACCTGCTGTATGGAAATTATTGTAACTTCTTACATGTACTTTTTGATAAATGAGGTTCCAGAAATAGGTTTAATCATGGCAAAATGTTAGTTTCAGCGGAACCGTGGATTTTGATTAGTATTAGTAGTATTATCATCTCCTGGTTTGGTGACCATCTTTACACATAGTATAGTCTTCAGAGTGCTTGGCTTGTTAAAAGATAACTGTGGTTCTGTGATGACTCTTCCCCATCTTCTTTCCACTCCACAGGCGAGTTGATTAACCTTTAAAAGTTTCTCTCTGAAACACAAAGGGGAAATAACTGAGCACAGATATCCAATTTCCTCCTTCAGAACGGGAATTAGAGAGTTTTTCCACCTTTCCATTACATTTTGTGCGATCAGCCAGCTAATGTTCCAGAATGGTAATTGGACCCCAGTGGAGAGCAGGACAGTGTGAGTTACTTGAGACATAAACCCATATTCATCTGCTGGAGTAAGCAGGTTTATTTGTCTTCGCTAGAGCTCATTACAAGGAAAAAGTCAAGCCATGAATTAAGCCAGGAAACTTTAATATGATTTTGATGTAGCAGTAGCCTCCACCCAATTAACTTCTTCACAGTGAGGGTGACGGAGCACTGGAACAGGCTGCCCAGGGGCGTTGTGGAGTCTCCCTCTCTGGAGATGACATTTAAAACCCGCCCGGATATGTTCCTGTGCGACTTGGTCTAGGTGATCCTGCTGTGGTAGGGTGGATTGGACTAGATGATCTTTTGAGGTCCTTTCCAATCCCTAGTGTTCTGTAGTTCTGTAGTTGATGCTTTTCTGTAGGCAATATAGAGCAGGCAGGCTACCAGGGTGTAGCAACACCTAGTCATCCTTCTCAACTAGTTCTTGCCATTTGTGGCTGTAATATAAGGTCACAGTAGAGAATAGTTAAGATTATGGCTAAATACATGTAATGTAGATTGCTAGCAAGGCTGCCAAGCAGTCAAAGGTCACCCTCTACCCTTGACCCAAGCAGTACCAGTTCTGCCTTGTGATTCCAAACAGAGGGTTGGGATTTTTGGTTATTCAGGGTGAAATTGGTCGTGGTTCTGATGTGACAGACTTGCTTGGTCTGTAGGAGCAATTGCAGCAGTGGTTTGGAAAGCATGCACGCTGTGGTTTTTGCTGGGGTAACTGTCAGACAGTAAGTCTTCAAAGAAGCCAAAGTGTTTTAGCTTCTGTGTAGGAGAAGTCCTGCTCAGGTAGTCACAACTGAGCATCAATCAGACAATACTTGCCTTCAGACTTCTATTTAAATCACAACGTGTGAAGCACACATAGTTTGAGAGAGGTTTTACTTTCTCCCTTACCGTGTTATTTCTTGACTTATGCATAATGTATGAGTGAGTGCTGCAGAGCAGAACGGATACTGAGCAGCAATTAACGAGGTTTCCTTTTTGGGTGTATGTAGATGAATTGGGAGTGGAAGAATGAGGGGAGATATATTCCCAGTTAGGGGATCCAAGTTGTTCAAGACCTGAATAACAGCAGACCCCTTTTAAGAGAAAGCATTTTCTACCTGTTTCTTGGAATTCGTGAAGAAAGTGGGACTGTCAGTGAACTGATGCATCTCATTGATTGCAGTGTAGCTAAATGGTTTATTTTGGTAGAGCCTTTCTTCCTAGTCTCAGTATTAATGATGGTCTACTGTTTTAGAACATCTGAAACAAATAAATCCTGTAAATCTACTCAATATTTTTGACACAGAAAACTCTGATTTATTATAACTCGTAAAGCACCTCTGAGTAGGCAATATTGTGGTTTTGAATCTGCTTGATGTAGATAGTCAAATCTCCCCTTCATGACAGGGCACGTAATTTTTGGATGGGAAAGCTGAGGAATCATCTAGGCTGCGTGGAGGTGTGAGTTTCAGTAGACGTGTGAAACTGCATAGCAATCCTGTGTGCTCTGGAATACTCTGTGTTAGAATACAAATGGCTGCGATCCTGTACTTCACATTTTTTTCCAAAACAAGTTCAACAGTTGCATCTGAGGTCACTTAATGCAGGGTCATTAACGCAGTTGTTTTCCTTTAGTGTTTCCACAGGGCCAAGCCTCACAAATGCAGCTTAGTGTGTGTTGACACTGCACTGTAGAGTGCTTGAAGCAGACTCTAATGTTTACAAACAAACTGGTAAAATACACTAGTGATGCCCACAGAAAACAGGTTGATAAATGGGAAGACCACAGAAATCACACAGCCAGCATGGCTTTCCTCCAGCTTTTCTTTTGCTTTATGGTAAAACCTAACATGTGACTTCCTTCTTGGCAGGTATGTGGATATTCTGGTAGCACTTCTGGTGGATATTCTGGTAGCACTTCTGGACAAGAACAGCTTAATTTTATTTCGCTGTGAACACCAGTATTTAGAACATGGAAAGGTAGGCTGGGCAAGATAGAGGTGAATATGTGCAGTAAATAGCAATAATTAGGGGAAAAAACCAAATCATGGAAGACTTATGGCTTGAGGTAGGAGAGCTAGAGCTTCTCTGTTGAAATGCTGGGAGGGTTTTGAATTGCAACCTGTCCTTGACCTCTGGATAGCAGAGAAAATGCCTTTCCTGCTGTGGGGCGTGTTGTCAGCATTTTTTCTCAGAGGGCACAACAGCAGTACTTAAAGGACCATGTTCTCTGTGTCAAAGTATTCCCATGCATTGACATCTGTACCCAAACAGAACTTGAGTTGAATTGCAATGGAAGAAAACTTTTTGTGGTGTTGTCTAAATATCCTGGAGGTTATTTCCCTTCATTAATTCAGGGACAAATATGAGTTTAATCTGAAGGTCTTGTGAGTGTTCCTGGTTTCCTACTGGCTTTCATGCTGTGAGATACTTCCAATCCGTTATGATTCTATGATAACATGGTAGTGCAGACTGAAGTTTCAGGTCTACCTACTGCCTTCAATACTTCTGACCACAATGTATTTCTAATTACCTGTGGAGGAATTCACTTGAAGAGCTTTTGGGTGTCATCATATTGGTTTTTCTTTTCTAGTAATTGCTTTACTAGAAAAAAGATATTTTTTACAGATTTAGCTTTGACCCTGGAGAAATAAAGTGCCTCGTCCTTAAACGAAATGTGCCAATCTCCTTTGGTCTCCAAGAACAAACATTGTTTGCTAGTTCATAGAAGGGTGAACACATTCTCCCCTATGAGTTATTCATATGTCGTAGAATCATAAGGGATTGGAAGGGACCTCAAAAGATCATCTAGTCCAATCCCTCGTCATGGTAATGCAATAATATTCTTAGTCTCTACAATTAGCAAAACACATTTGTTTTTATTTTTTCTTTAACTTTTCTTCAACTTGTGAGAAAGCAGAAGACCATCCTCATCCTTTTACCAGGAGACTGACTTTTACATGTGTTACAAAGATTTGCTTGTCTGCAGTCTGTGCAGCTTCTCCTCTCTCTTGTATTCTTTACTCCTGTCTCCCACCCCCTATATCCTCCACCTGCATCATTTTCTCCTAACCCAGTATGTCCCCATAGCGTGTTCCAGGCTGCTGTGTTTGTTCCCCCTGTGTGTGTAGGTCTGGCCATTGCATTATGCAGGTCTCCCAGGCTAATTGAGGCCAATTCTGTTTCACAGTGTCCAAGTCTTTCCTGTGTACCCGTCTGTGGGATGTCACGCAGCATTCACAGGGAATGTTTGGATGTTTTTCTCCCCTACTCTAAGGAGTTTCCAATCCCGCATTAAATATTCAGGAATGTAAGTTTGCTGGGGGATGATTCATGTTCCTGCCAACTATTCCTGTTATTGCCCACTGGCACAAAGGATTTGGCAGGTTTTTGTGAGGACCTTTGTAAAGTCCTTAGCATCTTCTGCCATGTTCCAGTATTCCTTTGCTCTGCAGGCCAAGAGATGAAGTGTGTAAGCCTTGGAAGGTAAGAAGCTTAAGTGTGATTCATTTAGTGCCCATCCTCATTATCTTCAGAGGATTTGTGATGACAGTGGGTGCCATGTGCTGATACTATGAAAGCTGAATACTGCAGCTGGCAGGTTTTTTTCAGCTAACAGTGAAGGTTTGTGGTGCTGAAGTGACATTTTGGCAAAGCACTGCTCTGTGTGTGTTTGTGTCTGCCAGGCTTTGCGCTGGGACAGTGGGATGCTTAATAGGTGTGAGTGGCAAACTGAGGTTCTGGATCGATGGTGGTGCTGAAGGTTGTATAAACTTAGGAAGTTTGTATAAAGTTACTTAAGATTGAAGTGGGGAGGAAATATTTCTCTGTGGAGAAATAGAATAATTTAGATTTTCAGAATATCAATCCACTGTCATCTCCTAACACAGCAAAGAACGAATAAACCCCACCTACAGGTTAAGAGGAGCAGGAGAAGGATGGCAGAGTGCTGTGATTAGGGTCGCCTAGTTACTGTCTGTGCTGTTCGTAGCACAAAGGAAGTTTATATGAGGATTAGTGAAAATCAGGAAATACCAGTGGCATATGACACACATAACTTTGGTGGCTGTTTTGACTGCTGATAGAACTTACTGAAGAACCTGTGACTTAATAGATAAAAGCTTGTACACAGCCCATGGATGTCTGTGACTTCTTCAAAGCTGCTAGCACGTAATGAAAGAGATGACATGTCTTCTACAGTCACCTGTCTGGCTTTCACCTGCTTTCCACTGTGTCAAAGCTGCCCCTTAGAGAAAGTGTCCTGTGTAGGGTTTACCAGTGAGTTAGCTTTTAAGTGCTTGTCTCAAAATGTGTCAAAAGCTTCTGTGATAAAGATGGAGACTGGAATTTGTTACTGGAGAAAGCTGCACTGAGTGTCTCAGAAATACATCTGAAAACTTGGATTTCAAACCTCCTTTTGCCGTGGCTTGTCTAATGCAAAATATTCCCTGTGAGGAAACTGGAGGTGTAAGCTGCTAAAGATGTCCTCAAAAAAAAAAACCCCCATGCTTTTTGCAAGAGCAAATCGGGCAGAAAAGCTGATTATGAAGAGTAGTGGACGTATTGATTGCTCTCCGAGCTTTTAGTGTTAGCTTTCAGAGCTCTTGCTCATGCTTTATTAGCAGATGCCCAGGAGACCTGCCAGGCTTGGCTCAGGAAGGTCAAAAAGGAGCTCAGGCTAAGGAGACACAGCCAGGAAGACCTTATTTTGCCCTGCTTAGTGGGTTAACTGCAAACAGAAAGAGGAGCAGTCTGTAACTGTGCTTCCTTCAGAAGCACAACCAGGGATTGTGCTTTTGAAGCTGCTTAATGCCTCCATCACATCTCCCACTCCATCGCTTGTGGAAGGGACGTTGCCTAGAGCGCCCTAGACACAGGGTGTCTAACGGGGGCATCCATTCAGGGGTGCTGAATACAACATCCAGCAGGGCCAGCTGAAGAAGGGAAGATGCTAGCATTTGAAAAAACAAACCACTATGTGTAAAGGAAGTTATTGTTTGATGGATAGAAATACAAAATACACGGGGGGAGGGTGGGAATTACAAGGGCAACTCTACTAGATAGGGAGGACTGTAAGACTTGGAGCTTCTCTTAGTTTTGTGTGAACCTTTAGGAAGGAGGGTGGAAGCTGTATGACCTGCTATCAGTTCTAGCATTGAGAACTGACTACCCACTTCTGATTGATTCCAGTTAATCCAGCCAATAACTTATAATCAGTATTTCAAATTGTTGGAATCTTCAGTTCTAAGCACATAGGCAGTCACTGGAACTGTCAGAATTTATATCCCTAATGAATTTTATAGATGATAATGTGCTCATGTTTTGCCTAATGAATGTACTTGTGGTAATTAAAAATAACAACGTTGTGGCATCAAACACTTGAGTTCATTACTTAACAGCCAGCATAGCTTAGCTGCGCTCTGAAGACGCTCGTTTAACCCTTGTCTGACTTAGCTAATGCTGTGTGTAGTTGGTCTGAACAAATGCTTCTCTTCAGATTCCCCAGTTTTAATGCTTAGGTCACTTTTAATTTTGTGCATGAGATACTTCATCTTACAAATCCCTCAAGATACAACTCACAGAGGTCAGATGGGCACGCTGTGCCTAAATTACTCCGTAGAGAAAGATCAGAGATCAAATGGAGCTGGAAGCTGAGTTAATTTCCCTCCCTGGAGAAAATTACTCCAAGAGGTCAAGAGAAAAGTCACTGGAAAGGTGATGTAAATACAAATGTGTTTCACACTGATCCTTAGATGGACCAATGCAGCTAAACGCTCTCCCTTCTCCACAGCATGGAGAACGGCCACGTACTGCTGCGTTACAGGCAGTGTCATTTGCAGAAATGTTAATGGCAGGGTCAGGAGAGACTGGTGATGGCTGCTGGTTAGAGTGTAGCGTAGGATTGTCAGACCAACAGGTGGAAGGTGCTACCAGGAGCTTTGTTTATGTCAGTTGTTTCTGTTTGTTAGCTTGGAATTGATAAAACAGCTTCTTGAAACAAGGAATAGTTGTTTCAGATGTAATGACATCAAGTGAATTTGCTTCTTTAGAAAACTAACAGCTAACTCTAGTAGCTTTGAAGGAGAGCGTGTGTTCACACGTACAGCTGACCTGTTGTCTAACCCTAGTGAACTTGCTTTTCGCGGTCATCGGCATGTTTCCTCCATAGTCTTATTTCTGGAAGAGCTGGTGTGCTCATCATTCACAGGAAAGGTAACAGATTTAGCAGTGCTCCTTTCCACCTCCTACACATCATCTCGGGGGTTGAGTTTTTGTGTCTTAGTTCTCTCTGCAGATTTTTCCCTGAGCTTCATTTGGGATGTGTGACTTACAGCAGTCCAACCAGCAGTGCTGTAAATGCCTTGCTGTTGTCCAGGTTTGACAGATAGCAAAACTGCTTTACAAGCTAAGCTTAAGCTTTGCCTCGGAATCTATCTGCAGGGGTATAAACTCCGTGATAACAATGAAGATGAAGGTAATGGATTTGTTCCTTCACCATTTCCTGGATTCTTTCTTCCTGAGCTCATTTTGTGCTTTTAGATATGAGAATAGAAGCAGCAAAACAAGAAGGCTCTGCTGCCTTCTTGAAGGAGACTCACTTGGCAATTCATCTTGGTTTGCAGGCAATGAGAAGAGAACATACAGAACTTTGGGTTGTACCTGAAATAAACTGGATGAGCGTGGCAGGTCAGACTCCAAGCTAGCATGCACTACATGCTTTGCTTACTTCCAGTTTTTCAAATCTTGGATTTGAAGTTGGTCTGAAGAAAAAAGTGACTGTTTGCATCAGGACAGATGGTGCTAAACCCAACCTGGCAGCATCCATTGCTGCTGAAGGCTGGTGACACACCTTGTTTCTGCTGGAAAGTCTTGTGAGCCTGGGAATTTTATTTTCACAGAATCACAGAACATCAGGGATTGGAAAGGACCTTGAAAGATCATCTAGTCCAATGCCCCTGCCACAGCAGGATCACCTAGACCAAGTCGCACAGGAGCACATCCCAGGCGGGTTTTAAACATCTCCAGAGAAGGAGACTCCACAATCCCCTGGGCAGCCTGTTCCAGTGCTCAGTCACCCTCACATATGGAACCTTCTGTGTTTATGAACATTAATGAGGTCACGCCTCACTCTCTGTATTTCTAAGCTAAAGAGACCCAGCTCCCTCAGCCTTTCCTCATAAGGGAGGTGCTCCACTTCCTTCATCATCCTTGTTGCTCTACACTGGATTCCCTCCAGCAGCTCTGTGTCCTTGTTGAACTGAGGGGCCCAGAACTGGACACAATATGCCAGATGTGGCCTCACCAGAGCAGAGGGGGAGAAGAACCTCTCCTGCTATCCACCCCAGGATGCCATTGTTCTTCTTGGCTGCAAGGGCACATTGCTGGCCCATGGTCATCCTGCTGCCCACCAGGACCCCCTGGTCACTCTCTCCTACACTGCTCTCCAACAGGTCAGTCCCCAGCCTATCCTGGTACCTGGGGTTGTTCTTGCCCAGATGCAAAACTCTACACTTGCCCTTGTTATACTTCGTTAAATTCCTCCCTGCCCAGTTCTCCAGCCTGTTCAGGTCTTGCTGAATAGCAGCACAGTCTGCTGGGGTGTTGGCTTTGTGTCATCAGCAAACTTGCTGACAGTGCACTCTAATCCCTCATCCAAGACATCAGTGAATAGATTGAACAGGGCTGGTCCCAGTACTGACCCTTGGGGGACTCCACTAGATACAGGCCTCCAACTAGACTCCATCCCATTGACCACTACTCTCTGGCTTCTGTCCTGCAGCCAGCTCACCATCCATCTCGCACCCAATCATCCAGTCCACACTGCCTCAGTTTGGCTGCGAGGATGCTGTGTGAGACTGTGTCAAACACCTTACTAAAGTCAAGGTAGATCACATCCACTGCTCTGCCATCATCTATCCACCTGATTATGCCCTCATCAAAGGCTATCAGGTTGGTCAAGCACAACTTTCCCTTGGTGAAGTGGCTTAGCACTGACTTCTGCTGTACATCCAGATCGCTCAACTTATCTCTAACCCAATCCTCATCAACCAGGGTAAACTCCTCTCTTGTCTCAGCTTCCTCTGGCGCCTGAGCAGTCTGGGGCCCCCAGAAATATAGACAGAGGCAAAGAAGGTGTTGAGTATCTCTGCTTTCTCCGTATCCTCAGTCTTCAGGGCACCCACCTCATTCAGCAGGGGGTCTACATAGCCTCTAGTTTTAGTTTTACCTGCAATGCATTTGAAGAAGCCCGTTTTGTTGCATTTGACCTCCTTTGCAAGGTTTAATTCCAATTGTATATTTTATTGTGTATATTTTTTATTATAATTATTAAAATTATAATAATTCAATGCCAATAGTTAAAAAGCCAAGTACCTAACTCTGCTTTTTCAGATGAATTAAAAATGTCATTGGCAGGTAGAGTTTTCCTCTGTAACTCTGTTGCTGCTTTTCTCTGCGGCTCTGGAATTTGTGTTACCAAGATGTTTAATGTAGTGATCAGTTCCACAATGTTCTTTATCCTTTATCTGAAATCAGAAAGAAAATGGCACACAACACCTGACACAAAGGTTGAGTTTGCAGGCTGCAGTGCTCATCCCATGTGACGATCTGTTCCTGTATGAGAAATCATATGCAAGTTTAGGCAGTCTGATCATAGGTGTAGATGCTCTGTCGGAGGCTCTCTTGGTTTCAGGTGGAATATGCATTGAGGAGAAGGAGCTGGACAGGACTATCTGTTTGTTGTGTCTATGCCACAGTTCTAACCACTTCCTGACTGTGACCTCCCAGGTAGACTGGTAGAAGATCAGAACTGGATTGATGCTTTCCTGCTTTTCATACAAATCATCAGTGTACAAGTCTAACTTGGCTTTTTGACCCTCTAAAGCTCAGTTTCAGTTATGTAAGTCTGTTGAAGGCTACCTTGCTTGCCCATATATAACCAGGTACCAAGTGGCTATGAAGGAGAAGCTGAAGCTGTAGTTTCGTTAAAAGCATCTTTGCTAAAAATACAGTGATGGTCCAGGAAAAGTAAGATCTCACGCTTACTTTAGGGCTTTGCTTTACATTTAGCTGAGCATATCTGGCATTTAGGGAGCAAAGCACGCCTGTCATAGCACGTACTGAAGATTCTGTGGATGGAAGAAACTTTGATTTGTCATTTTATTTTGACATGAACGATCCACTGATGGCAAAAATCACTTCAGCATAGTCAATCACGACTGTGTTTCAAGCTGCTGTGTATCGTGTGTTTACTAAGAGCTTCTGTGTTACAGAGTCTCATCTGTTATGTCCCTGTATCATAAGACTGTCATGCAATTCAGGTTGTGATATCTGAGTTGCAATGGATTGTTTTGGGTATTTCAAATCTCTTCTGGAGGAGAGGAAGGAGTTTGGTTGGCTCATCTCCAGACGTTGTGGCCTGTCCTTCAAAACAGCCAACTGTGTGTTGATCACTGTCTCTCTTTGTTAGAAGAATGCACTGTGCTTGGACAAAATGTCATTCTGTATGTGCCAGTGTCTGAGAGACCGATTTACAAGTAGGGGCAAAGATGTGCTGAGATCCCACTGAGACAGCTGTCTTCCCTTGATACTGTTTGAGCGCATGCTTCTCCTCATCATTTTTGTTCAGGAGAGCTAGACAGACTTAATTGCTTTAACACGCTAAGATTAAAATTAGGATGAATAAGGCTATTCTAGTCTGATGCCAATGAATAATGCTGTGGTGAGCGGGTAAACTGAACTGTAGTCACTGGGACTGCTCAGGAAGTAAGGACGACTTTCACCATCTGACAGGTGTTCAGGAAAAAGAAGCAGAAGTGAAAGAGCATTTTGATAACGTAAATAATCTCCATTGCGTACGTGGGTCTTTATGTGAAGTGGAACTAGAGTATTTAGCAATGATTGTACGTTGGTTCGTAGTTGTTCTCATTAATAATATGGTTTCTCAGTTGTGTGTCAAAGTAGATGGGCTACGAGGAGTGAATAGCTTTGTTCAGCAAAGTCAGTCCTTGGGTTATTTCTGTGCAGATTTTAAACTGACTTTTCTTTTGGACTCTGTGTTCAGAACAGTTGTGACTCATTTCTGCTGTTGGAGCAATGCATGCTGTAGCGTTGAAATTTTTGTTCATAGTCTCAACCATCATCTGGTGTGAAGCTACAGTTGAGAACGAAATTACAGTACTCATCCTTGACAAACAAAGAAGATGAGGGCTTTGCCGCCAGGCACTATTGAATAATGACTAGAAAGAAGTCTCTAGAGGATGGAAATAAATGGGATGTGTAATTTTCCTGAATTTAAAACAAGACAGGAAAATATTTTGTTCTCCTTTGTTCTTTGCATTGTTCGTGCGCGGCATCTGGAGTGCAATCTCTGCTTCACCGTGGGAGTCAGTATTAGTCATCTGGACAGGTGCTCCATTCCAGAGCTATCAAGCAATAGGGGGACAGTACAGAGCAGCAAGTAACATCATATTCCTACCATGCAAGACTAGTGTTGGGGTCTGTTAAATTCATCCCTTGAGCCCATTTTATATGTGTCTTTGGCTGCATGAAGAAGGGCTGCTTTGTGCCTACCGGCTGTCAGTTCTATCTTGTACCATTGTTTCCTTGATCAACTTGTCATGTCTTGTAGATGGGCAAGATTTTAAAGAAACTAGAATTTATTAGGGACAAGACAGTGATTCTGGTATGCTGGTAGATGGGCAAAGGTGGCAAGTGAGTTTTCTTACTTCCTTTGACAGTAAGTCATCTCACTGTTTTCTCAGCCACATCTGCATGGACTGACACTCTTTGAGGGTGAGCACAGCAAGGGAGGATGGTGATGATGACTGATAATGGTGTCAGTCAGACCTACTCAACAGGAAACCTTCTGTTCCATTTACTTGGTGTTTGCTTTCTCTCTACTTTCTAGCCAAGACTGATCTAGTCTTTAAGTACTTAATTAAGCCAGATAAACAGTTTGGGTTTTCAAGACTATGTAGAGACTGGACATCTGAGACTCAAAGATAAGTTGGTGCCTGTCCAAATTTCTTACTAAATACTCCATTCCACTTCTTGATCATCAGTACTAATGTACCTGTGATATTGGTAACGAGATTAAGTGTAAAAGCCGAGGAGCAACAGAAGGAAGCTGGCTCTTCAGCTGTGAATATACAAAATAGTGTTTGGGCAAGTATTGCACAGAAGTGCTTAAAAATCATTTTTTTAAAAAAAAAGCACAGATGCAAGTTGTGTATTGAACAGATCATCCAGACTGTCGTGTGTTTGCTTTCCTGGAGTACTATTGTGTCAGTATGCATCTGGTCTGCTCTGTGTGCCAGTCATAGCATATACTGTCTTTCAAGTTATTTTCCCTTATGGAAGACTAGTGAGTATTGCCTACTCTCTATGCAGGATTTTTCACTCTGTAGTAAATAATAATTTAGAATTACCCTGTTTATTTTGCGGTTGTTTTCCCCTGCTTTCATCTTCTCCTTCCTAACTCAAGCCATTCGGGTCTTTACTGACATATTGCATGGAATAAAACTCGGACTTGTCCCATTCCACTTCTGGTTCCCAGAAGTCCTTCAAGGCTCATCACTAACCGCCTCCCTACTCCTATCAACAATCATAAAACTTCCCCCCCATCACTATCCTATTCTTAAATGCAAATGCTCTCAACCCAACACTCTAACCCTCCTAGCCACACTCTCAGCAGTGCTTGGCAGATGAATAGGACTAAACCAAATGCAAGTCTGAAAAATCCTTTGCATTCATCTCTCACTTGGGCTGTGTGACTATTGTCATCATATACCAACCCAAATTAACCCTTCTGACCCTGTATTCCATCCCAACCTCCACAGTGTTCCTAATACTCAATACAACCAAGACAACTGTAATAACATCATGAACAAAATCACCAGCACTGAACGCATCCCTCATGCTAACTCTCCTGTCATTGTCTAGGAGAACTAGAATGAGCTATCACAGTCATCTTCAGACCAATAGATAAGCAAACAATTATTGCAAGGTGATGGGAGTTTATGATCTGATAGCAGAGCAATCACAAGGCTGGTGGCTTCTGGGTTGTTGAGCAGTTATTTAATGAGAACAGACTGGTAGAACAACCTATAATCGAGTCTTTATTCTTCATATCCATCACTGGAAGGAAAGGCATTTCAGTGGAAATGGAACAGAGGGGAATTTTGGACTCCTGTGGGGTTTGGGATTCTTTGAAAATGGTTCCATCTTGCTCATGGTACTGGTCAAGGACGGAGGTGTGTTTACAACAGAGGGAAAATTCAGCATAATAGACCTGCAGCTATTAAAGTATTAGTGAGATGTCTGAAACTTTGCACCAGACCAGTTATACTTTTAATTTTGGAGGAATAATTTCACCTTGGTTTATTTTGCTGTACCTTCCAGTGCGTCCTAATTCTTGTGTCCTTCCGATTTAAGCCTTATTAGGCTGTATCTGAAGTGTTCCTTGCCAGAACACATGTGCAGCAGCGTGAGATGTGATAACAGGACGATTCTGTGCTTGGCAGTGTCTTTCTTCTGTGTCACATTATTTAAACAGGACTGGCTCAAGTGCCACATATAAATGTATATTTCTGTTTGAGGAAATAGGTGGGAAACTCGATTAAATGTTCAGTGCCAGTTAGTGTTTAAAGATACAGTCTAAAAGTGAATACTCGGACAGGCTGAGCTGGCAACAGTGATGAGCTGATATGTGACTTGTTTTGCTCAATCCAGACGTAATAGATACAAGTGCTTCAAAAACAGGTGCAATTGCATGTTCCAAATCCATTTTAGATTATAGTGAGTACCTTGAATCCTAGTCAGTCTCTCAGCATTGGCTGCATTACCAGTCACACATAGAATCATAGAAGCATTAGAGATTGGAAGGGACCTTGAAAGATCTTCTAGTCCAGTCCCCCTGCCACAGCAGGATCACCTAGACCAAGTCACACAGGAACACACCAGGTGGGTCTTAAACATCTCCAGTGAAGGAGACTCCACAACTTCCCTGGGCAGACTGTTCCAGTGCTCTGTCACCCTCACTGTGAAGAAGATCCTTCTCATATTTAGATGGAACCTCCTATGTTCCAGCTTACACCCACTGCCCCTAGTCCTGTCACTAGATAACGCTGAGAAGAGTCTGGCTCCATCCTCCTGGCATCCACCCTTCACATATTTATAAACATTAATGAGGTCACCCCTCAGTCGTCTCTTCTCCAAGCTAAAGAGACCCAGCTCCCTCGACCTGCTGGCCACACTTCTCCTGATGCAGCCTAGGATCCAGTTTGCCCTCTGAGCCACAAGTGCACACTGCTGGCTCATGTTGAGCTTCTTGCCCTCAAGCACTCCCAAGTCCCTCTCCTCAAGGCTACTGCCCAGCCTGTAGTTGTGCTTAGGATTGCCTCAGACTTGGTCTTGTTGAACCCCATGAGGTTGGCTTGTGCCCACCTCTCCAGCCTGTCCAGGTCCCTCTGGATGGCATC
>JAOXOE010000405.1:10473869-10497483 GCA_028565055.1 Phoeniculus purpureus | reverse complement strand
CCCAGACTCTGTCTTTCATGCCCAAGGTTTAAGGATTCTCAAGTCCTTCTGCTTTCTTCAGCTAAGCACGGAGGAATGCTCTCAAACACCAAGCACCCCCCAGTCTTTCTCAGCGGCAGAAGTGACCAACAGTCTCTCCTCCTGCTGATCAGGGCTTTCTAAAATGGCGGCAGCGGCCGCAGGGCCCGGCCACGTGCGGGACCCAAGATGGAGACCGACCGCAGGGCCGCGTCAGCAGGGCCGCCCCCCTCGTCTCTGCACATGGCCGAGAGGGTTTTCCAAGACCCTCTCCTCTTGTCTTAGCTCCAGGAGGAAGAAAGAAAAATTCCTCAGCTCACCGCGAAGCTGAAGGTGTACTCCGCTGGGGGAGATGGTAGTGGTACATCTGCACCAAAGTCTCGCTTCTCTGGTCCGTAGCATCAGGTCCGGGCCGGGGATCTCCCTTCTGCGCAGGGCCGGGGCTGTCCCTGCTGCTCGCAGGAGCGGACTCGACCCAGTGAGCCCCTTCCATCCCGGAGAAGGAAGCCGCTGGAAGCCGTCCTCCCCCCAACGACCCCGGGAAGGGGGGTGGGGGTTAGTACAGGGCTAAAGCCCCCCATAGGCAAAAAGAGGCAGGACTAAGATCACCGTCCCCTTGTACTTGGGACAGTGTCACCTCCCCTCAGGACAAGTCACTGTGGGGAGAGGGGTCCTCTCAAAGCAACAGAACCTTTTCTTCATGGAAGCACAAACCTGTAAATTCCGGTCATTTTCAAACTACAACACTCGGTTTGAAGGGGCCGCATAAACTGCTAATACCAGGGACCACTCTAGAGCTCTCAAACTCCCCAGTGCCTCGCTGGCGCGCAATCAGCTCTCTTAAATCCCTCGCTTAATTGGCAATTAGCCAATTGGCCTCTCCCTCCCCGCCCCTCCGGTGCAGCCCAGCTGTTCCGGCCGTAGGGGACCTGCCGGGCGGGGTCCGTAGGCGCGGCAGTAGGCGGGTGGCTGCGCCTGCGTTGCCTGAGGGGGCAGAGCCGAGCCGAGCGGTGTGTGCTGTGTTCGTGTCCTTCTAAACCTGGTACAGCCCAAACCGGGAGTTTCTTCGTCCCGTACGGCTCGCCGGCACGAACGCCCAGAGAGAGCCCTGCGCCGCCCGGTAGAGCTGCGGGCAGGGTGTTAGCGCTGTCAGGGAGGAGCAACAGGAGAAGGACGTGAATTTGTTCAACTGTGACCGCCTGCTGGCCGCTGAGAGGAGTGCTCCGAGTGCAGTTCAGGCAATGGAGTGTTTCAGTTCAAGCAAGGCTTAAAACAGTGCTCCTGAGCCTGTGCTCGGCACTGATGAGGCCACAGCTCGAGTGCTGGGTGGAGTTGTGGGCACCTCAGTGCAGGACATTGAGGCGCTGGAGTGGGTACAGAGAGAGGTGATGGAGCTGATGAAGGGTCTGGAGAAGAAACCTTGTGAGGATCAGCTTGGGGAGCTGAGGTTGATTAGACTGGAGAAGGCTGAAGGGAGACCTAATTGTGAGGATCAGCTTGGGGAGCTGAGGTTGATTAGTCTGGAGAAGGCTGAAGGGAGACCTAATTGCTGTCCACAACCACTTGAAAGGAGGTTGTAGAGAAGTGGAGGTTGGTCTCTTCTCACAAGGAACAAGTGACAGGGCAGGAAGAAATGGCCTTAAGCTGTGGCAGGGAAAGGTTAGGCTGGTCATTAGGAAAAACTTCTCTATGGAAAGGGCCAGCAGGCCTTGAATCAGGGTGCCCAGGGAGGGGATTGAATCAACTGCATGTGATTAAATGTTATGTAGATCTTGAAATTAAGGTTTAGCAGTAGGCTTGACTACTAAGCTAAGTTAAGTGGTTGGACTCAATGATCTTGAAGGGCATTGTGGCACCCAACATTGCTGAATTTACTCTTAACATTGAAAACTTTTAATTCTCTTTGGGTGACGGGGGTATGGAAGCTTGAGACTTCAAGGATTCTTTCCACTGCATGTTTTCACTATAAATGGCTCTTTGGGTGCCTTGCCAAGAAAAAGCCAGCCAAACCCCCACGAAAGCCACCAGCTCAGAGTATAGGGTGTACCTGTATGCAGTCACTTGCACTTGCTTTTAAGTGCAGAGCCTTCCAAGTGGTCCTAAAGCCACTCAACAGCAACACTTGTGGCAGCTGGACCAAAAAGGGCACAGATTTTGTTCTGCCCCTTTCATATTGGATTTAGAAATGCATTCTTTTTAGCTATGAGTAAATTAGATTACCTGGCTTTTAATAAGAGTGCTATTGAATCAGTGCAGCAGAGCATCACTGAATCATGAAAATGAGATTATTGTGCTGCTGAAGGAATACAAAGAAACCTAGAGCTGTAGCTGCTGTCCAAGTCTGCATGGCTTGGTGGTTGTGCCTTATTCACATTGTATGCAGTTTATTTATATTTCACAGAAGAGTTTGTGGAACATGAATCTCAATTCTGCACCTGTTTTCATTTTGTATTGTCCTTTACACCTCAGCAAAGAGGATGTAGAAAGGTGCTACCAGGATCTGGAATCAGCAGATACCTTGTGAAGGGAGGCTGAGGGACCACCAGGGCTTGTTCAGGCTGAGAGAGGGAGGCCTGGCGGTATGGAACAGTAGGCCCTCCAGGCCCTCCAGCCTATATCCAGGCCTTTCCTGGCAGATTATTGCAGGAGGGCAAGACATAACAGGCCCAAACTGATACAAGAGGTTCAGATTGACTAGAAGAAACTCATTTGCCAGAGCAGGGCCCAAAGAGGTCGTGCAGTCACCAGCGCAGAGCTCTGGGCTCCATCTGTCTGGATCAAGCCCCGAACAACCCGGTCAGATCTCACACCTGACGCTGCTGTGAGTAGGATGACGTCCAGAGGTCCCTTGCAGCCTTCACGGTACTGTGGTTCTGTGAGCTTATATATCTGTCTCCTTTAGGTGATATAGTTATTCTAAATACAGTAGGTTAAGTGCTTTCTTACACACAAAATATACCTGTTATGGAAGAAACATGTTAACAGTCTGAAAAACGGTTAACATGAAGGTGAGAGTACAGGCCCAACATCTAGGCTACATAAAAGCACATCGCTGGGGTGTATTTTCAGTTTGCTGGGTTTATTATATATTTTCATCCTGCCAAGTCTGGATGAGGAGAGATTATGTTGATTGACATAATGTAAACACTGTGATTATAAGGATAGAAAACACCCTGACAAGTGGTTTTTTGCTAGTGCATGGAAAACCTGGTTTTGGTTTCAGCAAATTCCTTTCACATCCACTAGGTGACTACAGAGACCTCTCACCTTTTTGGTACTAGTGATGATGGGGTAAATTTATCTTTACATCAACATCAGTCCTCTTTCAAAAACATAAGCGAAATCACAAAACTGAGCAAAAATTAGTTCATTTTTTAGGTTCTTTGCCTAGTTTCCTTTGCTCTGGAATAATATGGTGGTGAATGGTGGAATGGTATGAATCTCTGCTGAAAAAAAATTTGTTACTCACTAGGCACTGACTGTAAACAAATTATGTTGGGAAATGTGTTTTGCATGCTGATTGGAATGGAAAACCTGCACAGCCTCTATTGCGTGCAATGGTATTGATAAGCAGTACAGAACAGTATGTGATGGCAGAATGTGTTCTAGGATTTGTTTTTAGCCTCTGAGAAGCAGCTGACTTGTTGACACTGAAGTATCAGGTGAGGAGAGTAATAAAATATGTTTAATGTGGGTTTTTTCCCATACTCAGGGTCCTGACATTTTGTCCTGTCTATTACAAAACACAAATTCTACTCTCATCATTCATTTCCTTTTTTTTTCCATATGTGCAGCACTGAAGCCTTGGACTGTGAACAACCTCTTTGTCTCATTCAAGTTTTTATTTACTGTTGGCAACCAATTATGTGTCCTACCTTGTGCTGCAGAAATTAATTCACAATGTCCAGTTATCTACCACTTCACTGATCTATTTTAGCATTTTAAGAGTTGTCTTGTTGTGAGCCAGATAGCTCTTTCAGACCTTATCTTGATCTCTTATGTTCAGAGCCCTTTGAAATAAACTTCCCAACAGATAGAAAATTACTGAATATTTTCTCAAAAGTCTATGAGACTCATCCAGTACAACACATTTGAAAACCCAAACTGCTCTTTAAAAGGCTCTTAATTCTGCATTTCTGCCTCTGGAACGTAAATTTATTTTCCATCATCTAATTGACCCAGAGTACAAAATTCATTAAACTAATTCTGGTCTCATTTACTGACACTGCTCCTTAGATGACCTTCAGAGGTACTGGTTTCCACTGGTTTGTCAGTCCTTTTCTAGTCTAGATTGCCATATGCTAGTAATGGCTTCTCCACTTTAAGAGATACTGACAAAGAAAGTAAAGCCTTTTTCAGTGATAAAATGAAAATGTTTAAAAAAAGATCCATCCTAATTCCAGGGGTTAATATTGGTTGTTAATCTATTTCTAGTGTTGTTTTGGACATATTCTAGCTAGCTTCATTGAATGATTAAATGCCTTGACAGTTGCTTTGTACCTGCTTTACTTGCTTACTCATGCAGAGCTGTATCTTTACTGTGTCACTGATTGATTTTTTTAGGGGGGTCTGGAACAAAAAGGGATCTGAGCCAAAGTCTATGAAATTCAAGGTGATTTTTTTTTCCTCAGGCTTTTCCTCATGACCTATGGTGTTATTTACCAGGAGTGTAATATTGGATAGATGCTCTGAAATTCTGCAGAAATAAATGTCCTTTCAAACACTTGCATTCTCTAACTAGCAACACAGATAAGCCTTTGGAAAACAAATGGGGACACCTTGCTGCTGTTCTTTTCCTTGCCACATCTATTTTAGGAATTAGTGTCAGTTCTCTACAATGTTGATTATATTTAGTTTTGTAAAAATGCTCTTTTTTTGTGCAAACTTGAGCAGAAGTCCCTGTTGTACCTTAAAGGAAAGTCTTCAGAGAGTCAAAGGTTTGCAGTGGCTGGAAGGTAAATCCCAATGCTGTCCTGTTTGTTATGGTAATCTTAGTCTATGGGCTGAAGATACATTAGTAGGGGTGGAAAACAGTTTGTTTCTAATCCTTGTCGTTCCCATGGCAGATGAAACAAAGTGGAAGAACAGAGCATGAGCATCAATGCAGCAGAGTAATGAAATTAATGGAAAATTCCTAAACTCACATTAAAATATTGCAGAAGTCATTTGTATTGTAGTTGCTTTATCTGAATCTGATCACAGAAAAAAACAACCCAATTCTGAGATGGTTACGGGAAAAGGTGCTGGGCTTTTTGTCTTGTGTAAGTACTTTGTTCATGTCTCAAAAGCAACTTTGGGTGGAGATGTGATTTTTTTTTTCTTCACAGTGCTGTTTCCTGTGCTACTGAAAACAGCCTGTCCTGGCTGGTTAGCTGTCATCGCTACCTCATAAAACCAGAACTTTGGATTTGCTTATTTCCTGAACTTTTGTGTGGTTTTCAGAAATCTTTATCACCTACATTACTGAATTGTATGGACGTGTGTTTACCACTTCTTTCACTGAGAGACAAACCATCCTACAGGGTCTCCGTGCAAACTAGGTAAACTATCTCTCACAATGACTTCTTCCTACCCTGGCACTGGAACCACTTGAGAAGTGGTGACCAGACTGTCTGGTCAGCGCTTGAGAAGTGGTGACCAGACAGTCTAATTAATTCTGTGCATGGGATATCTTTGGGGTGAAGATTTTTCTCAATGCACAGGGCATAACAGCACTGATAAAACCAAAGTGTATAAATTACCTGGACCTTGCACAGCTTGTCCTCTGTACTGGTGTACAGTGTGCTGTAATGCCTCATCTGCATGGTGCAAGGTGTTCTGCTACCTCCCACTGGTAGTCTCAGCCATCTTGCTTTACTTCTGTGCTCAGCAGAAGACAGCACCAATCTCTAAACTCTTACATTAGAATTATCTTTGGATGGTGACATTTTCTCAGTACAATCATTCTAGACCTGCAGAATTGTGCCCATTGCCCCATTTATTCTGTGGATAAAATTGCAGTGTAGTTTCCCATTGGGAATTCCAGCACTTGGGTGAACGACCTGCTTTGGTCTTTATGACTGCAGTGGGAGTAAAACTGTATTCAGCATGTGTACTTAAAATGAGACTGTGGGCTTACAGCCAGGCATCACATGTGCACTGAAAATGTATGCATGGGCTCAGGTGGGAGTGAAAATGCTCATTGTGAACATGGTGAAGGCTGGCAGCTACAGTAAAGTCTGGGCTGCTGAAAGGCTGCCAAGGGACAGTGAAAACCAGCACCAGCACACAGGGCTGGTAGCTTCTTGCGGGAGCAGAGCCTGGACATTTGCAGTTTTGGAGTCCAACCCAAGTGAGAGCTAAAAGAACAAGAGAAGCTCATTGCAAAGGTCTTCTGCATGGCTGAAATAAAACATTGTGAGGGCAAAGGAAACACTGCTTGCCAAACATCATATGACACTTGGCAACTTAAGTACCAGAGTCAGAGGTTTATCCTTTCAGTTATAGTGAGCATACCTAGCGAGACAGAAACCTAAGCCGTGCATTAATTTCTTTTTTGCAAATGTACAGCAATGCAAAATCTTCAGGACTCAATTCAAGAATCATTCTGCCTTCTCCATATGGAGGTCAAGGGCATGGTTTAGCGATGGACTTCCTAGAGTGAGGTTAATGATTTGATAAAAGAGTAACATGGTGCCATCCAACAGTGTGACAATAGTGTGGTTAATTTACAGCCTGAATGAATGATCATGTATTCAGGAGCTGCCTTGAATAGCAGTTAATAACATTGGGTTCAGAATGGAAGGATACTAGTCCCAAGACTCCACTTGGGGTTTGTTCCATAGCACAGCTATTATTTCAACTGCTTTATACAGTGAAATATGGTGATTGTCTCTTTCCACAGGCTAAAAAAGATGTACTGCATATGAACTCAGTTGAAAAGAATGTATCATCAGTCTTCTTCTTTGGCACTTAGCTGGTGCTCACAGGTGATGTCACTGACCTTTGGAAAAACTCTCTATGCTGCTGAAGTACAGCTCCAGTTTTCCAGCATTTCTTAAAATGGATAGCATGAGAACTTGAAAATAGTTAAAAAATACATAAAATAAAATTACATATTTGTTTGTAGGTACATGAGCCTTACATTTCAGAGCCAAAGTCAAATTCACTGCTGGGAGTGAAGAAAGGAATTTTCCTTCAGCTCAAGCCATCCCAGTTGTGCTCCCTATGTAGTTATCCTTTTGAAAGCTTGGGTGCAGGTTCTCCTGGAAGAGGGGATACCTCACCAGAAAAACCACTCTTTTGACTGAGAACAGGTAGCTACGGAATCTAACCTACTCAAAGGTTAACTGTAAAATTGTTTCACTGCACTGCAAAAGAACAGGATAACGTTGTCTTTTCATTCCAGTGAAGAATAAGGAATCGTTGTTTTGGAGATAAGCATGTGCCCAATACTTGGCACTTAATATATGATGCTGGGATGGGATAGAGATTCATAGCCAAGCTTCGCCTTATTAACAGCAGAATCTTGAATCTGGAGCCTTCAGCTCTATTGACCATACTCCTCATCGGGTGACTGTCTGTTACAGTATGTCTCTGATCCCAGTTCTGCTTGACCTTGAAAAGCCAACCTGAGGTTAGTTTTTAAAATAAGGCCATTATCTTTGGCAAATACGGTTCTTCTTCCAATTTGTCAGGACCCCAATGGTTCTTGTGGGTTTTAGTCTGATCAGTCTGACCTGGGGTCTCCGTCAATACACCCTGCCCATGGATTCAGAAGCCCCACTACAGTTCACTGCAGAGCTACAAGTACACCTGTGACAATCCTGACCGGCAAGCTGACATCCTGACCTAACTTTGACCCACCACTGTAGACTTGCCCAGTGATTTCTGGGCCGTGTCTTACCCTGGTCACTATGACAGAACCTGCTCCTGACTCACTGATTTGTCATCCCAGCTTGATCTTGGCACTACAGCATCACCATGGCTGTGCCAGGTGATTTGGGCTCTGGAATGATGACAGCTGCCCTACCTGGGTGCGTCCTTGCCACACTTGGTGGATGTCAGAAATATTCTTCAGAAACAGACTTTGAAAATCCATTAAATATTTCCAATTCATGCTCTTCTGACACTTCAACATGAATTTTGCAAAGCGTAGAATGAAATAGATGAATTTTTTTCTAATGTACTTGTAGTATGCACATGATACCTGGACATAATATTGTGCCCTCAGGTAATCTGAGGCAGAGATCACAAGGGAATTATCTTTGTCATTAAGCCAGTAAGGCACATGGACTCCCTCAGAAGGAGTGTTTCTGTAATTAAGCTTGTACAATGGGCACATATCATGTGCTGTGAGTAATCTGACAGCCATGGAAGCACTCCAACAAAAAAAGTATGTATTGCTACTTTAAAAATTATGAATATATTACAAATTAGATGCTCATTCTTGTTTTATTTTCCTTCCTCTTATGTATCTCTGAACTCTCTCTGTTATTCCTTCTATATGGAACCTCTTAACATCAGCATCTCTGCACGTATGTTAGCACAGTGGGTTGCTATAAAGGATTATATGCAGCTCCTACAAGGTCACCCAAAAATTTAGGTTGGAATACAGGACATAACCAAAGAGTTACTTTGATTCAAATTATGCTTCCAAATTTCCTCAGAGGTAGGAAATTTATGGATATGAAATCCGCTATTGACTGATTTATGCTGTGCTCAGGCATTAAAACACTAAAGCCCTAAGTAAGCTGTGTATCTTTGTTGGAAGTTTTATAGCATCTCTTTCACCTTATTTGCAATACAGATTCAAAAGTTTTTAAAGAAGAAAACACATGCTAGAAACTGATAATAATAATAAATTAAAATGCTTTCATTCTTATGTGTAGTTTCTCAGCAGTAGTTGTGCTGGTGTTTCACAGCAGTGATGGGTAATGAGCACACTAGGCTTGGCAGTCTTCCATGACTTTACAAGTCACAAGTGGCTTTTATCTTCATGCAGATATAATTCATAGGGAAAAGAAAACATAATAGTGAAGTGACTTAAGTCACAGACCAGGTCAGTGGCAAAACTGGAAGCAAAGCTCAAAACACATGAGGTGATAGTAAGCACACTTGTCTGCGACAGGAAGACAAGGCTTGCAGCACAAGAACCTTGATGTGTAAAGGATGGAGTCACACCTGGAACTGCAGACAATTGCTAGAGAGATGCTCTGCAGCCCAGCAGTTTGAGAAAGAGAGTGGGGACTCAGCATTCTGTTTGATATCAGGGTTTCATGCTGCTACTCATTCCTGTAACTTGGATTTGCAATCCTGTCTTTACCACAAACTTGCAATGTGAGAAACAGCTCCTTACTGGGGTCTCTCTTTTGAGCAGAGACAAAGGACTCCTTTCCTTTGTGTCTTTTTGTGTTATTTCACTTATGCATGTTCCAAACCAAACCATGCTCAGGTCAATGACACTCTTTTCTCTGAGTTGAAGGAATGTTAGATCTAAGCCACACATAGAGAGATAATTGTAAGATTATTTCTAAAGAGTGAGTTATTCTCTTTTGTGTGCATTTTAGTGAAAGCTTTTCCTTCTTTTGGGTGCTAGCATTTGGGAAAGTACCATCAAAAGAAGGAATCTGTTTTCGGAAAGTCCACTCCCCATAAATACTGAGGAAAACAACTAATCCTTTGTGTCTCCTCTTTTCTGCCAGTCTCTGGATATCAACAATCAAGTGAAATTTGCAACATCTCCAAAGGCAGTACTAACATCCCTGCTGAGAACTGAGGACACTGAGGGGCAAAGCAAATAACTGAGTGTTCCAGAGCTGTACAACCAGATGGCACACTGTTACGTGTAGCTATTCTGTATTAAGTTAAACTTTCACCTGCAGTGCCACTTTTCATAAGCTTTTATCCCAGAACAAGGTGTTTCAAATGTTGAGACCTTGATGTATTTTATACAGTTACGCGCTTGTATTCTTGATCTAGTGGAGAAGTTTACAAGCACAATAATTTTTGAATATACTCCAAATGAAAAAGTGCCTTTGCAATTGCTGTTACCCACAAGAGAAGGAAGTAAAAATGAACAGTTTGCTGTGCATGAAACAGGGATGCATACATGAGTAGTCCTTTCCTACCCACAAGGGAGAATGATTTTCCAGTTGGTTTTGAGTTTACCCCAGGGAATAAAATGTTGCAGCATTTACTCTGTAACAAACATATGGTTTTGACTGAGTAAACACTGCAAGTTTAGTCTATTGCTCATTTTGGATGGACTTCCTAAAGTCCAGAAAATTCTTTTACTGAAATTACTAGGACTTTTGCTGGTTCATTCACTGAGAACAGGAAAATAATCATTCATAAGCAGTACAGAGGACACAAGAAAAAAATATGTGACTTTCCTTACTTTCCCCTGGTAGTTTCAAAGCTGGATGCTTTGGAGCTGGCATCCTGCTGAAAGCTGGAGATACCAGTGCTGTGGGATGACTGCTTGAGAGGACTGTTCCCCGTAGTTGTGTCTTGGTTTGTAGTGACCTCTTGCTGGGGAGGGATCTCTGTAACGTTGCTCTGTAGAGATATCCCTTTGCTGGTAGATGAGCTTTCCAGCTTATCTTTGTCAGAGTCATCATCTCTGAGTCCATTTGATGGGCTTGCAAGGGTAGAGATCATAGAATCGGAGATTTTCTTCACTGCTTTCATTCCAAGAATCTTGCCTGCAGATGCAAAATGAGGTCCCTCTGAGGCACTTGCTTTGGTAGCTTGGACCTCAGAATGAGGTGATCCTGTAAGTGTGTTCAGAAATGGAGTTGAGACTGACTGGCTTGTCTGGGTTTCACCATCCTGGTTTGTAGCCCAAAGTGGTCCCATAGTATAAAATCCAGAGCTGCCACGCTGTAAGTGCAACAGGAGCAGCAAGAAGATTGCCTTCTTCATTCTGAGATGCTACAAGTTATCACACATGTATTTCCCAAGTGAGAAATCCTGTAGCTTCTCCCTCCTCATGAGCTGCTGCTCGTACAGTGAGCCAACCCAGAGGATGCCCCGATAGGCTTTATTTTTGTAGAGAGGAAACAGGTTTTGGTGTTTCAAAACTGACTGAGGAAGCCTGGTTTCCTGTTTCTGTGGATTCCTCATCAACCTGTGACCCCTTGGAGAACAGGAATCTGGCAGCCTTTATGGGAAGAAAAAAGAAGCTTCTGCTGAGGGCACAGGGTAAAGATTAACAGCAAGATAGAAATGTGGAAAAATATGTCCTGTGATGTAATCCTGAGGGATAAGACCTGAAATTATTAGATAATTTTCCTTTCACATGTACGCATACAGAGAACAGTAGTCAGCTGTCACCTGTGCCCTCTGGATGGATCATCTTATGACCTTGCTATTGAAAAAACAATTGGCAAAGCTGGTGTGCTACATACAGACAGAACTTTGCTGTGTTTTCTCTTTTTGTTTGAATGGTTAAGCCCACTGCTGCCACAAGTGGGGAGATGATAAGGAAGAGGTTCACACTACATTCATCATTAAACCACAAGCCTGTGAATTTACCCGTAAGTCGCTGGCCATTTTGGCCACATCCTATTTCTAGATGATGATGAGTATGAACTATTGCTATAGCAATTGCCCACGGGTGTCTGGTGTGGGTTCGGATTCTCTACAGTATGAGGAACACTGCCATGGGCCTTGCAGTGGCATGTGATCTATGGGAGATGTGCCCTTCAAAGCAGGGTACTTGAGGATGTTTCAGATGGTGGTAAAAGTTTACATAGGGGCAGCTGAATCTCATCCTAGATCCCCATTGTCTGTAAGTGGGGTTTAGACACCTAGGTCACATGCAAATCCATATTTATGACCCTCTAAATACATATCTCTAAACCTTATAGCTGAATCCCATCCATAGGCAAGACTGAATCACTTCATCCAGTCCTTCCCTTTTGTTGCATACTTTTTCAGGTAATTAATTACAATTAATATTACTGTAAAACAGCATTAAACCTAGCCTAAACATAGTATTGGTGATTATATATGCCAAAAAGATCTCGGGAAATGGATATTCAAACGAATATGTCTGGAGACATTCAAAATTCAAGTATACAACACCCTTAGCAATGTGAAGTAAACACTGCTTTGAGTCACGTTTTGGACCAGATGACCTTTGGATGTCTCTTCCAGTCTGTATTACTCTATGAAATTATGCTTTGTAGCTGCAAGGTTGAACACTGCAGTCAGGGAAGAAGAGAAGAACTCTTTCTTCCCCACCTGTCATTCTCCATCTCTCGGAGACTAAGGAGAGTTAATTTCTTGCTGAAGGGAAAGAAAGGCAAAAGGTAATTGCTGAAGAAATTGCATAGAGAAATGCAACATGAAATGTTAAAGCAGGGACAAAGCTGTAACAGACTAGTCCTGTCAGGAACCAAATAGACCTGAGAGGTTATCACCAACTTGCTCAAGAACTCTCCAGCCACTAATACAAGTGCTGCACTAAGAACTTTGATAACTCAGCTATGAAGGCAGCCTTGCACAGCTGGAAACAGAATAGCAAGTTCTGATGTGTTTGGTTTAGCTTGGATGGAGCTGGTTCTCCCCAGGACACCTCTCACAGTGCTCTGTTTGTGGTGGTAGCCGGAGGGGTGTTGGCTGCTTCTGAGCAGGGCTGCACAGCACTGAACCTGTGGGTTTTTTTCATTCCTAACACTCTCCCCAACAGGAGGCTGAAGGGTGGGCCAGGCTAGCTAACTCAACCTGACCAAAGGCATGTTCCAGACCATATGGTGTCAGCCCAGATATAAAAGTGAGGGGAAAGAAGGAAGTGGGGGGGGTTATTCGTTGATAGTGTTTTGTCCTCCAGTGAGTGCCGTACTTACCACTGGCACCTTTAGAACTCCAAGAACTTGAATTTCTTGGATCAGTAGCTATGGATGCCTGTGCCAATTTTAATTATACTGGGAAAAATCAAACTAAAGCTTGGTGGGTGAATGCAGCTCTTGGCATTTATACTAATGTACATGCATGGTGCAATTACACCGCAGACAATCTATCTCAATCCACCAATGCATCGTTTCAATTGCCCCAAATTTGCTCCAGGGGTATTTTTGATTTGTGGAGATAGATTGTGGTCTGGTATCCCATCACACATTAAGGGAGGTCCATGCAATCTAGACTGATTTACAGTGTTAACCCCCTAACACATCAATTATTTTAGACCTTAGATCAAAATCACGTCGTATAAAACAAATGACTCATCGATTTAAGAGCAACTGTAATGACAATATAGACTTTTGAAACGGTGAAGAGACTAGAGGGCAAGTCTGATGAGGAGACACTGAGGGAGCTGGGGTGGTTTAGCCTGGAGAAGAGGAGACTCTCTACAACTACCTGAAGGGAAGCTGTAGACAGGTGGGGGCTGGACTCTTCTCCCAGGAAACTAGTGACAGGATGAGAGGGCAAGGCCTGAAATTGGGACAAGGGAGGGTTAGGATGGATATTAGGAAGCCCTTCCTCATGGAAAGGGTGATCAGACATTGGAATGGACTGCCCAGGGCAGTGGTGGAGTCCCCATACCTGGAGGTGTCTAAGACAGACTGGATGTGGCACTTAGTGCCATGGTCTAGGTGATTGTGGTAATGTTAGGCTGGACCTGATGATTTTGGAGGTCTTTTTCAGCCTCAATAATTCTGTGGTTCTGTTTATTTTCTTTTTTAAATTAACATCTTGTCTCTAATACATGTAGCTAATCAGTACAAATCAAAAGCCCACAATATAAGAGATGCTGTAATGCTCAAAGTGGCTATATTTTACTGGCCAAAATCATTGAGTACTTAGACAAAAATACTTCTCAGTAGAAGTCAATCCAGGAGGTTCAAGTTGTACATCTGAAATAAGATTCAGTGAATCGGGAACATTTATTTACATAGTTTTTGATCTTTATAGTGAGACCACTGTGTCCCTCTCCTTTGAATCTTGCTTTGCTTAGTACAGGAAAAACCATTACTTTATATAGAAAAGACACAGCAGCAGAGGGATTTTCCTGTTCAATGTCAGTGTGTGCAGTCTGCATGGCTGTAGCATGAATTCTTAGTGGGATTGATGGTTCAGCTGCAATCTGGATCCAGCTGAGGCAGAGTGATATTCCATCATCAGCATTATTGTTGATCAAGCTAAGCAGGTGAAATAGCCTGCAGTGTTTGAGTGTACCGTTGCTGAGGTATTATCTTATAGCTGTGGTTTTTTAAACTGTATCCCAATATATTATTTTCCTTTGCCTCTGGACAAGTTTTTAGCCTTCAAAGACATTCATGTATTGAAGACATCTTTCATGTAGGAACCTTGGCAGCTGATAAAGGAGATTGCTTTCTGCTTTGCTCTAACTTCAGACCGTCCTTAAGGCAAAGTTGATATCAGGTAGTGGGAACGGGCAGTGGTCTGGATTACTTCAAAAAACCCAACTCTCACCTGTTCTTAGTGTTTCCATTCTAGAGGGGATATTGATATGCCACTGTAAGCAAGAACATTTTCTGGGGTATTTCCCTAGGAACAGTGTTCTACTCTTTTTCTAGAACAAAAGAAAAAGCTCCTTGGTGCAGAGCCCCGTCCTTGGCTATTTCCTTCCCTATGCTGCCTTCCCAAGTGTGATGGAGACACCAATCATTGGTGAGAGCTGTAGCCTCTGTTAGCATTCTCTAAGGGGATGGTGCTAAAAGACAGTTCAGGTTAGAGAAAGCTCACATGATCCTGGAGACTAAACCATTCCCAAATGCCAGGAAATCAGCAAAAGACAGGAAAGCAACACGTATTCATACAGCCTTTAAATCCAACACTAAAGAAAGCTTGGCTATCCCCAGGAGTCAGGGCTTTACCTTCAGGAGAACCTGACAAACTGGGAACAAAGTAATCAGTTCTGAAGGACAGAAACTTCCTGGATGCACTTTTCGTCTGCCTGATAGTGTGAAATTCCCACACATTTCTGGTACTGACACAGCCTGGTTAGCAGCACCCCGTGGAAAACAAACTGGTGCTGCTAGAGATAAGCCCTGAAAAGGTCCCATGCTAGCTCATTCCCCACTACACTGATCAATAGTAATCTGTGGAAACTAGAAGGAAGCCAGGGTTTTATTAGACAAGACTGGAATAGTAAGAATTTCCTCTGACAGCAACACACATCCATATCTGCGTCAGGCTGCTTTCTCACAGATGAAGGTGGCTCCATAAGGAGTGACCAAAAGTCCTGAACAGCAGTGCTCTGACTGACTAGAAGAGCAGTACTTACCTGTACCCTGTGCAGGTCGTGAAATGCCACTAATTCCTCTGGAGTGAATCATCTCTTATTTTACAGTCTAGTGCTAACAGACTGAATTAAACATATGAGTGTTTCCTTTGGCTGGGCAACCAAATGTTTGCTTGATTTGGCTGGGGTTTTCTTCATATCAGTAGGGAGAAGAAGGGCAACTGGGATGCTTACACTACAGCTTTGATAGCAGAAAGCTGTGAATCATGACGGGAGAGAGAGGTGACTGAAGAACAGGCATCAAAAGGAAAGGACACTGATGAGGCAAAGGGCAGAAAGATGACAATTAAAGTAATGAGAGTTCTGAAAAGGGAACCCTGTGCTAAAATTTGCATGTGCACTTCAATTAAGCTTTCTTAGACTTGGAGGTGCATCTAATGTCCAGCTTTTCCTGATATGGTTGGAAAAAACCACTTCCAAAAGTAGGACACCAGAATAAGACCTGCACTCCAAAGAAGCCACTCTCCTTCCTTATACTGGCTGCCTGTGCCAGGATGTAAACAGGCAAATGGTAAAAGAAATACGCCACAGGGCTCCTGCTGGCCTCACGAAAATGAGGTGAGTCCAGAGTGAGGAGACAGTCCTTTCCAGTCTTGCTTACTCCTTTTAATTTCATTCCTTATATACTTCCTGAATATAATAAAGGATACCTAGGACATTCCAGAAGTAGCGGCCAGAAATGACCCTTAATCCCCAAGCTAATAAAACTGGCAGGTCCATCAAACTGCATACAGAGCAGCCTACAGTTTGCTGTCTGCATGCTGGAAGAATCAGACTGAAGTGATAGCTGATACTTCTCCTGTCACTGTGTTTCTTTATAACTGCTGTTTCCATGGCAAATATAGAGACTTGGCTTTCTAAAACCACAATCTTTTATCACTTTTCTTGTAGATATGTATTTCGTGGGAAAATAGATTTCTTTCCCCCTCCAAGCAGCTCTCTCTGGAGTAGGAGTTACAGCTCCTTTAAGAGACAGTGAGAAGCCATTTGGGTTTTTCTGAGCAGAAGGAATATTTTGCAAGATATGCAAAGAACAAGCCTCAATGGGTAAAACAAAGAGGAAAAACCTGCTATAAACATTCTGCATGTGATTCCTTAAGACCACAAGATTTCTGCACGTGATGTTCTGGTTTTCTGCATTTTGCTCATCCGAGGCACCTATGACTCGATTTAATTTTCATCATTTTATACACAAGACAGCCGTTACCATTTTCCAGCACTGAGGCCCTGGTGTTGTAGCACATAGAGGGGCTATGAAGTCCTTCCATTACACATCAACTATGACCTGGTGCCAAACTCTGCCTAGTGCATTTGAAATTTCTTTGTGGGACAGAAGCCTAAAAGGGAAGGTAGAAATACAGCTGTAGACATTGCAGTCTGCATACATTTAAGACTAAGTTTACCCACAATTCTCTCTCCTAATTTTTGCTGCTGTGCTTGAAGTTTGTACAGATTTAGTTGGATACCTGGCTAGAGATGAGATGTCACTCAGGGTTGAGATGCGGAACTGCACTAGTTAGCTGCACATTGCAGGAGCATCTGTAAAAATAGCTCTGTCTAGAGTAGAGCAGTCCTGTGGCAAAGATGTTTTATCTGATTCTGTAAGCAGTTCTTTATATTCATATACTTGACAGAAGAGCTGAGAATGTGGAATGCCTATACAAGAGAGTAATCTGATTTGCAGTGACTGGCTGGAGCCAATTCTGAACACTGATTTTGATTTAACCTGCTCTGTTTCTTTCATGAATTTGCTTTATAATCTTGTCCTCCCTTTACTTCTACTTATATACATACTTGGGGATCTAGGTTCCTTAAATGTGGCATTTGAAGGTAGGGCAAGTCACCTCCAGATGTGTCCAGTGATATCATGTTTTAATGTTCCAGTCAGAAAACGGTGTGCAGCCATGGGGAAAGCCATGGATTTGTCAAAGAATTTACTCCAAACCACCTGAAGTTTACTCTTTATTGTAGCCTTGGACATAAGGATTTCAAAAACATCCTTTGCACCCAAACTTAACACTCCAGATTCTACTGCTGAGTGGATTGCTACTATATGGGGCCATGCTTTGTTTTCCTGGAAACTTTGAGAATATGTGAAACTTATCTGTACCGAAGGATCCTCTAAGTCTTGTAACAGAAGGTTGTTGTTCCAAGTTCTAGAAGTGAACCTTCTGCTATTTACAGAGAAGCTTTCCCCATCATGTAGAAAATAGATTGGAGATACTTATCTCTGGCCCATGCAATTGATTCTATTCCTAGACAAGTAGTTAGCAGTCTTGACATGCCCAGGGAGAAAACCAAAAGGAAGCAAACAGGAACCTCTGTGTAATCTCTCATTTGAGCAATTGTAGATTTTTTTTGTAGTGACTAATTTTCCCCTTGGAACCAAAAACTGAAGGAGGGTTAACTAATGTGCTGTACAATGGTTGCTGCAGCTGGGAGTTTAGAGTTGGATTGGTGCCTGAAGAAGCCTAATTTAGAAAATAATGAGCTTTGGGACTCAATATTAAATCTAAATATATGTATGCTCATGTATAGTAATCATGACACAGTAAGTGCCTCATGAGTGCTTGCATTTGGAAGGTCTCTCTTACCTGTATCAGTACAAGGAAAACTAGAGGTAGGTCAAGAGAAGTTCAAATGAGGTAACAACAAGCAATAGTGGCTGGCAGCAACTGTTTTTTAATGGGGGAGCTGAAACACCTTGCACTAAGTGCATAAGCATAATTTCTTATTTTTCCCCCTGGCTTCCTTGTTTTGTTCACATTTCAGATTGAATCTCCAGGAGCATGACAGTGAATCTACATAAGTGGTTTATTTCTTTTTTAAAAACAAAAATAATAATAGTTTGTTTCATCGTCACACCAGTCATCCGTGGTGAAAAGATAAAAGGAACAGAAACACATGGAATAGCTGAGAAAAAGCTTTCAAAATAAAAACCTCTCTCAGAATAAAACAATAATCAGTGTAAAATTGTTCTGCTTTGTAAGCTAAGGATTTAAATGTCGAAGCTTTTTGTGAAACCCTTTTCTTCTGTCAGCTCTGCTACAGAGCTAGAATGGCAATGCACTGATCCTGATATGTTTTCTCAAGTGTAGTTGAAAGGTAGGACTTGCTACCAGATTGTTTCGGAGCTGAGGAATGTAAGACCGCAGCATGACAACTAGCATGCTGTTCCTGCAGGAGGTACAGCAATACAGGCCTGTCTGATCCATCTTCTGGAGTTCTTTAAATGCTCAGGAAAAGATCAGACAGCCTCCCTGAGCCTTGCCAGGAAGACACTGAGATTGTTCAAGCTACGTGACATTCAGACATTGAAAAAGAACAGAGAAAGGCATTTTCCAAGCACCAGACAGAACATGAAGAGCAAAGGGAGCAGTCCCTTCCCCTGTCCTCTCCAGAAGATCCTGTGAGAGAGGGGCGATAGGAGTGGGCTTTTCTGCACACCGGTCTTTACTAGTGACGGTAAACATCCAGCTCTATTGCTCGTAGAAGCGGTCACTGGCTGCACAAATATGCTGTTAACTGCAGAAAGTGCAGTTTGTTAGAAGAGACTGAGCTGAAAAGCAAAATCATTGACCAGAGTTAGTTCAGTTCTAAACCAAACAAGGACAAGTGTTTTCTCCTTTTTGCTCATGGATTTGGAGTATAATGAGAGAGAGCTCAGACAACTGAATCTTTGATATGGATGCAACATCTGGTGACACAGGGCAGAGGCTGTACTGTGAGGAGCAAACTGGAAGGAGCAGGGAACAAAAACCATCAGTGTGTTGCAGTCCACAGAATCACAGAATATTAGGGATTGGAAGGGACCTCAAAAGATCATCCAGAGCAGGATCACCTAGACCAGGTCGCATAGGAACATGTCCAGGTGGGTTTTAAAAGTCTTGAGAGACAGAGACACCACAACCCCCACGGGCAGCCTGTTCCAGTCCAGCCCAAGCCTTGCCAGTAACTGGGGCTGTTAACCGGGGGCACATCCAGCTTCTGGAGAGTTAATTTCAGTGGATTAAGTTCTTATAAAAGGACTCACTGTCAATCACATGAATTGCAGATGAAAATCCAAAGAAAATGTAATAGGAGAGGGCAGGCCAGGCTGTGCCCAGCTTCCCAGGAAACTCAAGCATTCTATAAAATGGGTTGTGTGATCTTCTGGGAAATATAGGCTTGACAAGTTTATGAGACACAATAAAATGAAATGATGATGGCTTATTGCTGGCTTTTCCAACTGCTTGAACTGAGCCATACATTTTACTGCTGTGTGGCAGGTGGCAGCCTGGGATGCCTGCTCACGATTGTGTGCAAGCTATGCTCACCCTCTGCAGCAATAACATTCTCCCTGTGAGCTACATTTCCATTTCTACATGTTCTGCTTCACTGTTGGTTTGGCACTGGCAAATACATTTGCTGATTTGTCAACCTGAAATTCGCTGAGTTTCCTAACTGATACACTTGTCAGAGGGAGGGGTGGAAAAGATAGCTGTAATTCAGGGTTGGGGGCTGTTGCCGTGCAACAAAATAGGCACGTCTAAAGCAGCAGGCTACACCCTTCCTACAGCCTCTCAGGTAGGCACTGTAGGGTATATACAAGGATATGACTGAAGGTGCATCATGATGTCTAATAATATATAATGCATTTGTTTAACACCCCGAATCTGGGCGTAGTCATAGGATCATAGGATCATAGGATGTTAGGGGTTGGAAGGGACCCAAAGAGATTATCGAGTCCAACCCCACTGCCGGAGCAGGACAAAAATACCTAACACAGATCCTTTAGCATGCCCCAGCATCTGGCCTCGCTGATGTCTGGATCAGCCCTGGGGTGGCAGTGCATCGCCTAGCCTAGCTGGATGTCCCTTCTTAGGGCCATTGGTAGAGAGGTGGCTAGGAACCCCTAGTATAGCCAGGTTAAACGTTGATGATTTTTTTTCCCCCATCTTATATAGTGACCTTTATGGTGGTAAAAGAGGAATGAACCATGTCGTTACTCAAAGAAGTGCAGGGAGTAGGGGGGCTGCTCAGAAGTACAAGCAGCTCTGTTTTCACAGGATCACAGAGTTGTTTAGGTTGGAAAAGACCTTTAAAATCACCAAGTCCAACCATTAATCTAACTGTACCAAGCCCACCGTTAAACCATGTTCCTAAGCTCTAGATCATGTTCGGAGAAGGCAATTCAACCACTTCCCTAGGCGTTTTTAACAACATGACCAGAAATGTTTTAATTACCACTGTCTTTCAGAGAAGCTTGAAATTGCACCAACAAAGGCAACATCTGGTGGTGCGTTAGACACAGGCTGAAAACACGCAGACCTTGATTGCAAACCACAGAGAAGACTACTGTGAAAGCTGAAGAGAAACAATGCGCTTTGTATTCTAAGTTCACAGCTGAAAAAACCTACAGGGATGCTAAACTCTTGTTTCAGAGGGCACTTGGTACCTAGGCAGGCAGTGATTTGTGATTATGTCCCTGCCCATGGCAGGGGGATTGGACTAGATGATCTTTTGAGGTCCCTTCCAATCCCTAATGATTCTATGATTATCGGTTACTGTGAATGGTTCACCTCTTTCTTATTTACTACATCTCACATCCTTCATCTGTGCTTTGTTTCCCTGTTTGCATCTTGTCACGAAGCCAAGATAATAAGTCATTTTGAGCAAAGAATATTGTCTGATCACAGCTGTAAAACATCAAGCACAACGGGGCATTCATCAGCAATGAATGGAAAAATATCTTGATAAGGGAAACAAATTTAACTTTGAAAAGATTTTTAATATCATTAGGCCCATGAGGAGTAGATAAACTCTCAAGACAGTGATGCTGCACAAGTTCTGCATCTGTGTTTCTAAACAAAAAAGGAAGCCTTTATTTTGGCTTAGAGAGAAATGCAGATGCCCATTAGCAAAGCAGACCAGCCTTTTAGAATGCTTGTCCTGGAGATAGCTGTCTTTTTAAAAAAGGCAAATTCAGCTGTTTCAGGCAAGATCATTGGGATTTCTTGCACGAGCACACAGCAGAAAGGTGACTGCTGAGGGGTCTGAGTCACAAAGTTGGGTGTACACATTGCCTTCATGACAGTGCAAAGCCTTAGCCATCTAAATGAAAAAGCCTACTTAGATAAAATGCACCAGTAGTTGTGTTTAGGGGAAAACTAATTTGGGGCCGTTACAGGCAACAGTGCTCAAATCTTGTTTAGCTTGCCACTTACTTAGCTGCCTTGGGTGACTGACTTGACTCATGCAAGCATTACCATCAGTCTGACAATGAGGCACCATAGGGTCACTGATGATCTGAAGAGTCTGGGAAGCAAGCACTCCTCCAGGGAGCACTCCTACTGAGACTTGTGAACTTTTATCCTAGTCAAGGTAGGACACGATTGCTGTAACTCTGACCTTGCTTGAGATCAGATGCCTTGGGGCATCTTAAATCACCTGATCATCTGACAGGTTCTGGGCTTTGGCAAATACAGCTTGTACTCTGACTGTGACAAAAGCAATCTTTTCCAGAATTCCCTCAACAAACTGCTGGAGAAATAATTTCCTAGCACATTGGTTTCACCATGTCACCTCTGTTTCTGCATGTTCTCGGTGTCCTTTCTTTTCTCTGCACAGCACATCTGAAGGCTCCCTGTGGCCGGGCGTTACCTAATCGATCACCTCCTGTCTGCTGCCAACATGCCAGTTCTTGCCTTTCTTCTGCCAGGTGCTGCTACCATCTGAAACTTAATGATTGTTTGAAAATGTTTCATGCCCTCTCCTCCATCAATCTTCATGCCTGCAAAGTCATTCTCCTTTTCTCTCTCTACTTACCCCACTGAGGACTTCCGATTCCTTTCTGTACAAACACACACAACTGAGGTGCCTATGCAGATTTGACTTGGGTTTGACTTCATCGTGACTGCTGTCACCACGTTTGCTTTGTCCTCCCTTTGTCCCTTATTTAAATGATCCTTTGAGTCTTTTTCTCCTGCCTCCTGGGCATCACTGCAAATGTGAATGCTTCTAACTGCTTGTGAATGGAAACAAATTGGAGATCCCAACAAGAAATTAAATGTTCCTAAGGCAGGTTAGGTTCAAGATCTGAGCTTGGGGCTGTAACTGGAAAGGTAACTTAAATTGAATTAAATACACAGGTACGTTTATTTTGTGCATGAATATGAGGGGAAAGCTCTCTTTTTTCTACTGATTGCCTACATGGCCTAAGCCTGAGTAAAGACCCCTTTGTGGAGAAAACAGAAATGGGTCCCTGCAGTCACTCTGTGCCTTGCCTAGTCCCGCATGTAGATAAAACTGAGTAGCCAAGTGTTGCCTTAAAAGTAAGACTTTAAAATCAAGAATCATGCCTAAATATTGTGCTGCAATGTAATGCAGATGAAAATGTATTTGCCTGTGGGTCAGAGATTGCACTAAGGCAGGATTCTGGTAAGAGAGTCTGTGCGATTAATAGTAGAGCCAGACAACCGAAACAGGCAACAATTTTCTTACACAGCTAATTTCTTTGTTGTTCATGGTTCTCCAGAGTCCATCTCTGGTTTCATGTCAGCATGAATGGGAGTGGAATTGAACCTTTAGTTGGTGTCACCAAAAAAAGTGCTGACAACTGATGGCAGTGCCATGAGTTGCTGGTGATTGGTGTGGCACCAGCAAACAGCATCTAAGGGACTTACATGGTTAGGAAGCTTTTGTGTTGGAAACAGAGAATGACGGTTTGCATTTTCCAGAGAAGACTTCAGGTTTTCCCTAAGGGTCAATATGACAAAACTTTGCAAAATAAACTACTGTCCTGGTTTAGATTATTTTGTGCTGGTTTGGATTTATCAGTGTTGTTAAAACACACAGAAAACTGGGGACAGTATTATCGTGGATTGCTTATACAACCTCTGGATTATTAATAACTCTGAGGGCAGAAGTGGGATCTGAATGAAAACGGCCACTTTTCTTTTGTGTGTCTGCTTTCCCTTAGAAACTGTAGAAAGAAGATGGTTTGGTAGAAAGAAGAACGCTCCTGTCTGGGTTTTGCACTTGTTTAAACAGTTTTCTGGTGACTAACTTTACTATCTAATTAAAACTGCTGTCTTCCTTCCTCTCGAGAGATGCTGCCATCCAGGTAATTAATGTACTGTGCCTGCGTACCTATATTTGCAGCAGGTTGCTGTAAAGCATGCACTCTCATCACTGACCTTGGAGACATCTGCTGCTAGCCTTTCACTCAAACAGGACTTGGGACAAAGCAGGTGTCCTTGGGGACAGTGATCATGATATGGTGGAGTTTAGTATCCTACATGGTGGAATGAGAACAACCAGTAGAATTGCCACCTTGGACTTCCGCAGAGCTAACTTTGTGCT
>JAOXOE010000405.1:10449655-10466312 GCA_028565055.1 Phoeniculus purpureus | reverse complement strand
GGAGCCTTACCTGCCCGCGCTGCTCCGGCCCCGCAGCGCTCCGCGCCCGCCGCGGGGACTGGGACCTTCCTGGCGCCCTGCGGCGCCGCCGCCGGCCGGTGGGTAAGGAGCGGGCGGGTGAGCGGGTGGTTCCTGCGGGGCGAATAATCCGCTCGGAGCGACGGCACCCGGCCGGCGGGTCGGTGTCAGCCGATGCGTCCGTCAGCGCGTCCGCCACTCATGTTGCGGCCGGGCGCGAGCGGGTGCGCGTGCCCGCGGGAGCGTGTGCGCGCGCGGATTGGCGGCGCGTGGGGAGGGCGGTGGCGGGGCGGGGCTTCGTTACGGGGGCGAGGCGAGGTCGCCTGTGTGTGCCTGTGCCCGTGTGTCTTGATGTGTCTGCGTCTGGCTGTGCTCGTCCGGACGCATGGCTGTAGCGTGGCGGGGAGTCCTGCGTGTGTACGGGAGTCCCCGCGTGCCCATGCGGGTCCTACCACACCCCCTGCTGCGTGCCCTGGAGGGAATCAGGCTCCGCTCCTCTGGTGTGGTCACACCTGCCATCTGCTCTGGATTGTTGGGGGTTTTTCTCTCTTGGAATCACAGAATCACAGGGTTGGAAGGGACCTCCAACGGCCATCTAGTCCAAGTCCCCTGCAACAAGCCAGGGCCATCACTCACCAGACCAGATTGCCCAAAGCCCCATCCAGCCTGATGTGGAATGTCTCATGTCTCCAAGGATGGGGCCTCCACCACCTCTCTAGGCAGCCTTTTCCAGGGATCCACCACCCTCAGATTAAAGAACATCATATCTATCCCCTTTTCCACCTTCAAACCATGACCTCTCATGCCCTTGTGAATAGCTTTCCCCTGCCTTCTGACAGCCCCCTTCAGGCGTTGGAAGGTTGCTATAATGACCCCCTGGCGTCTTCTCTTCACACTGAACAACCACAACTCTCACACCATGTTCTCGTAACAGAGGTGCTCCAGTCCTCTGAGCATCATCTTCCCTGATGTGCATTAGGGGATTACCTTGTCATCATTTTCCAGTTGCTCCATCACCATTCCAGTGTGTTGCCCATGGATCCCAGGAAGGAAATGAGGAAATGGCATTTCAGTCCATAGCAAAGGAGAGTTTTGTCTGCATCACTACAAGAGCAGGAATGGTTCCCCTGGAATATTGCTCTTTACAGCTTGAGGTCTTAATGTCCTCTACAACTACCTGAAAGGAGGTTGTGGAGAGGTGGGATTTGATCTCTTCTCCAAAGTCACTGCCAACAGAACAAGAAGAGATGGCCTCAAGTTGAGCCAGGGGAGGTTTAGATTTAACACTAGGAAAAAATGTATTCACTGAAAGAGTGAGGGTTGGAACAGGCTGACCAGGGAGGTGGTGGAGTCACCATCCCTGGAGGCGTTCAACAAACTAGTAGATGTAGCCCTGGGGGACATGGTTTTGTGGGTATGGTGGTGAGGGTTTGACAGTTGGACAAGACAATCTTATAGGTCTCTTCTAACATTAATGATTCTATGATTATCTCAAGGCAGAGGTCACTTATGTGGTATTTAAAAGTAATGAGTTAAGTTCCTTGCTCAATTCATAAATATAAGTTAAAACAAGGGAATAACCCCTTTCTCTGCAACTAATATAGGGAGTAGGATTGAGTTTTCATGCTGGTTTTTTTTCTTGCCAATGTACACAGGATCCTTCCTGTGTCACGTACCAAAGTGAACTTTCTCGCCTCAGTCAACAGACAGCAGTTACGTGCCCTGCCCCCTCGTATTGCAAAAAATATCCTGCATAGTCTGATGCACTGAAGTACCTTCTTACAAAGTACCTTCTTTATTCCGTAACGTCATTGTTCATCCTTGAAATGGAACAACCCAGAGAAATCTTAACCATCAGGCTCATAGAGAGAAATGAAGATCATCAGGGTATCAATCAGAGTTTTGAAGAATTTTGAGCAAAACTCTGTTCCACAAAATGCAGCTACAATGAGATTCTGCTGAAATCCTGAATAAGAACCGTGTGAGCGTGCAGAAGCACTTGTGTCAGTGACAACTATGGTATGAAAGTGTCAGGAAACCTAATGCTTATCAATACTTGTGTAGAAAAGCTAAACTTTCAAACCAGTGAGCTCACTGTAGCTAGTTATAGTGACATGTAGCTGTCACTCTGTTCAATATGTTCATGAGCATGTCCTATGCAATGTAGTAGCCAAACCCCAAAAGGTGTTTCCATTTCTTCTTGGGCCAGATGATAAAACAGATAAAGTGCCCTATGGTCACGGGGAAGTTTGCAAAGGCAGCACACAGCAGCGTCACAACGTTCCTACCTGGAGAGAAGCAGATTTTTATTAACCTGTCATCCACATTTAAAAGGCAGGAAATCTCACGTGACACCGCTTCGAGAGTAGATGTTCACGATGGAAAGCACCTACTTTCACAATTGGGAACGCCAAATAAGGGTCTGCAGTACCAGATTGTTTTACTGAGAGCTCGTTCGCAACCCAGCAAAGTGTTGAAGCGTGAGTACTCGACTCTGTGTGCGTGAGTCATCTCAACAAGGATGAGGGTATTTGCTGGGAGTAAAATTATGGGTCTGCTCAGCCACTTCATTAAGCTAAGACTGCCTCGAAATCAGCGGCAGAGGAATCACATTCTGCTGAGTCAAGGTTCTCCTAAGAGATTTGCAAGATTTTCAAACTCTGTCTGTCCCCCTCTTTCTTCCTTGTATTTAGCAGAAGATTCCCAGAGCCTCCTAATGGTTTACTCTGACTCTCTGGTACATTTCTGTAATCTCTCCTGCCTGCCATTGCCCTGAAAGGTGAGCCCCAGTGATTAAGCAGCTCTTCCAGACACACTCATGAGCAATGCTCTCAGTGAAGCTGATGAAGCTTTGATCAGCCCAGTGACACAGGCAGATGAACAACAGCCAGCAGTCAGAGGTTATATGGAATAATGACAGCTTTTCCACACTAAAGTGCATTGAGGGAAGCAAAGCCACAAACACTGTGTTAAATTAAGCATCAAGTAATGCCTGTTCTACAGGAGGTTTGCTAACTGAAACCCCACCAGATAACAATGGGAAATACAGAAAGATGAACATTGTGGCCACTGTGCCCTGGGCCTGTGCAAGTCCACATAACCTGATTTGCACCTCCCACCAGTTTCCTACTGGCATGGCCACAGTGACTTCAGCAGATGGGGTATTTCACCAAAAATCTTCAGGAATGAGATATTCCTGTTGACTGAGAAATAAATATCCTGAAAGCCACTAGAACTAACACATCTACCTTGCCTCATCTATCTGCTCTTTCCATTCCCTCCCAGTTTGTGTTCATTCCTTGCTGCCCAACCACATGACCCCCTGTCCTTCCTAGTAAGGGCAATGTGGGGTTTTTTCACATTTTTATCACTTTTTTGGCACATGTCGGTGTGGATCCAGCACAAGGCAAGCACACGAGGAACTGAGGCATGTGAGATCCGATTGGTTTCAACAGTCATGTCCATCAGGGTTGAGTGTTCATCCCTATGTAATCTTCAAGACCTCAACTCCAAGTCTTCATCACAGAGAAATAAGCACTAGTGTACTTTATTCATCCAACCAGACAATGATTGTCTGCATGGATCGCTCAGCCTGCATGGAGTTTGGGGCTGGCCATCCACTAACATCCACCACTCTCCCCTCATCTACCCAGCCAGATATGACATCAAAAAAGCTCTCAGATTAGTCAAGCATGATTTCCCCTTGATGAATCCTTGCTGACTGCTCCCAGTATCTTTCTTTTTTTCCAGACAGTTAAGCATGGCTTCCAAAATAATTTGTTCCATCATCTTTCCAGGAACAGAGGTGTTACTAACCAGCCCGAAGTTTCTCAGGTCATCCTTCTTGCCCTTCTTGAAGACTGGAGTGACATTGGTCTTCCTTCAGCCCTCAGGAACCTCTCCTGTTCGCATCTTTCAAAGATGATGAAAAGTGACCTGGTAATAACATCTGCCAGCTCTCTTAGCACGATGTGGGAGCATTTCATCAGGGCCATGGATGTCCAGCTCTCTAACCTGGTCCTCCTCTACCCAGGGAGAGGAGTCTTCTCTCCAAGCCTTGTCTCTTATCACCAGGGCCCAGGGTTCATGAGGGCTGGCTTTAGCAGTGAAGACCAAAGCAAAGAAGGCATTCAATTACCTTCTCAGTGTCTTCTAACACGAGGGTGTCTGTGTAATTCATCAGCAGACCTACACTTTCTTTTTTTCCTATTGATCTACTAGGAAAAAATCCTTCTTCCTTTCTTTGATAGCCCTTGCTAGATTTCATTCCAAATGGGCCACAGCTTCTTCTGGTATCCCTGCATTCTTCAACAACATTCCTATATTCCTCCCAAGCAGCCACTCTTGTTTTCCACATTCTGTACAATTTCTTTCTTCCTTCTGAATCTTTCCAGAAGATCCTTACTTAATCCACGCAGTTCTCCTGCTTCCTCTGCTTGCTTTCTTACCAGCAGGGATGCACCAATGTTGAGCTTGGAGGAAGCAGTGTTTGAAGATTGACCAGCTCTAATGAATGCTGTTGCCCTCTGGAGACCTGACCTACGGTATTCCACCAAGTAGGTCTTTGAATAGGCTCAATTTAGCTCTTCTGAATTCCAGCGTTGAATCCTACCAGCTTCTTTACTTCTTCCTAGCAAGACACTGAACTCCACCATTTCATGGTTGCTGCAACCGAGGTTGCCTGCAACCTTTACATCACCAAGTTACTCTTTGTTTGTTAATACAAGCTCCAGCAGTGCATCTCTCCTCATAGGTTCCTCCACCACTTGTATACTGCAGGGCATCACAGGAGGTACAAGGGGATGTGTGGCTTTATGGACTTCACTAAAGGTTTTTATCTAACAATACCTTTTGAGCCAGGTTGGTATTGGGTATGTTGCTATACCAGTGACTATGAAGCACTCTGATCAGGTCCTAGTTTTCCATCACACCAGAGGGCAAATTGCTTCTATTCTCCTTTCAGGAAACATCTGTTCAGCGGAGCATTGTCACATTAATCAATACGTATTGGTTTTGTATTGCATACAATCATATGCACTCACAGCTGTAGCCTAGGGATTAATCAAGTGGCCTCCCTCTAGCTGTATAACACCATGTATGTGCAATGTACTGAATAAACACTGTCACCAAAACCGGTCACCATGCTAACACTGAAATCTCAAAGGAGATTGGTGTCCACTTGAGTTAAGCATAAAAGAATAGGAACCTGAAGCAGTTTTCAAATGAACGTTGGTGGGTTTTGCCCCCTGCCTTTAAAGAGGCTCTAAATTGATTTATAGTCTCTGTTGCTGGAGTCCCTCCGAGCCAATGGCGCAAATGACACCTCTTCTTAGGGATTTATCTACCTTCACTACCGAGGCCGGAAAGAACAATTGCAACTAGAAATAGGGAATTTCTGCTCGTTCAGAAAGATAAATGCTCTTTATACTCTCAAAATTTAGCTTATTAAATTGCACAAAGAAAGGTTATTTTACTATCTTTGTAGTGAGATAACTGATGCGAATTTGTCTTTGATGAAAAACCTCCAGTTTGGAATTAAAAATGGATCAATCCCCATGCCTTTGCTTCTCTCCTTTCTTCAGTCTATTAAAACAGCTCAGCTCATCTGTGTGGCTTTGTTGTTTCTTTTCAAACAGATCCCAACAGTTAACACAGATGCTGTCAACGTTCTTTGCTAGCAATTGTGATGCCACTGAACGTGTAACTACCACAGAAGGGCAGCAATGAGATTTCTGTCGAACAAGCCAACTCTGTGAATTCAGGGGTTTTTTTAGCTAGTCCAATTTTAAGCACTGTCAATATGCCCAATTTACGCTTTGCTGTTACACGTGTAAATAGGATATAAGTAGTCAAAATAGCAAAGATATTATCAGCTCTATTATAAATGGCCATAGAGTTTATTTACATTGCCACAGCAAAATATGCCACAACTGCAGAATGCAGTTTTGTATAAACATAAAAGTGATTATTTCAATGTTTCACTGGCAAAACTGTCATGGTGAAAATAACATAACACTTCTAACCTGCTCAGAGGGTTATTGACCCTGTAAAGTCTGTGCATGCTGGCTGAGGGTCCAATTCTGCAGTAGATGAGCAAAGTCTTAGCTCTTCTTTGTCGTATCTGAATCTCCACGTGGATGCATACATCTGAAGGATTCCAAAGGACTTGGGGATTGCATGTTCACACCCAACAGCTAATGAAAGCATCCAGTGGCTGCCTTGTGTGTTTGTGTTGGACAACAGAAGTCCACATAAAGTCAGCTTCAATTCTGAGCTTGTTTACTCGCAGGATCTTCACAGCAAAGTGCTCCCCAGGGTTTGTTTGCTCACAATTTGTCTGTTCAACTTCGTAATCTTCGTACTCAAATTGTGGAAATATTTTGGTTTGTCTGGGGATTTTTCAAAGCATTTAATGTTTAGAACAATTGAAGTTGGCACGTATTGTTTTCAGCCTTGTTGTTTAACCATTATGCAAAATGGGAGTATGAAGAAAATCTGCTTCTGGAAGGGCAGACTATTTCTGTTTGAAACAGGTTTAAATTTAGCATTGAAATAATAGTCTGAGGGTGGTACTCTGCACCAGAAAATAGAAGATTTAAAAAAGATAATATATGCCTCATTTTATCATATCTGTGACTTTAATGCACCATCACAGCAGGAGCTTTTCTCAGTACTCCTGAAGCTGGGAGAAGGGCTGAGAAGATTCTGCATTTAAGACTCATTAATTGGGTTTACCTTAGTCCCAAATTGCACCTAAAGCTATTTAGTTAGCATAGAATTATGAAAGTTTTCCTCATACCTTTTAGTGAGCAGCAACTTCCCTGCCTGGCAGACAAAAGACTGCACATAAAACAAAAAACAGGGTAGGCATCATCAGAGATTATGCAGAGGAATGTAGCTTGACCAGGTGTACATATTCATACGTGCAAGCGTAAAAGATTTCCCCATGTCGTACACAGGGCAACACCTTAGAGACCAGCTAATGAAAAGGCTTCCAGCACAGATAGACTGAGAGTCCTGCAGTCTGTTGCTACAGGCTCTCCACACCATCTGGCCCAGTAACATTCACCTGGACAGGACAATGCCCAGCAACATTCACCTGGACAGGACAATGCCCAGCAACATTCACCTGGACACGACAATGCCCAGCAACATTCACCTGGACATGACAATGCCCAGCAACATTCACCTGGACACGACAATGCCCAGCAACATTCACCTGGCTAGGACAATGCCCAGCAACATTCACCTGGCTAGGACAATGCCCAGCAACATCCACCTGGCTAGGACAATGCCCAGCAACATTCACCTGGACACGACAATGCCCAGCAACATTCACCTGGACACGACAATGCCCAGCAACATTCACCTGGATAGGACAATGCCAGCTTTCCATTGCTGCCTTCCCAAATTCTCCTTTCACTTCTGCTGCTGTAGATCTAACTCACCCCTGAAATGCCCATTCTTCATGTGCCCGTGTATCAATATTGACTTTAAGAGAAAACAATTTGTTGCTCTACTGCTTTAGCACGATAAATAAATAAATAAATAGAATAACCTGCTCATTTTTTAATATTGGTTGCAGAATATACAGACCAGAATAATATGTGATGTACTTTATGTTAGTCAACTGATTTGTATGATTTAAAACCAGCATCTTGGCAAGACGCAAAAATACGTATACGCTCATTTGGTTACTGATACTCTTCCAGACAGCTTTTCAGTTTGATCTTCAGCAGGAATCTACCTGGAAAGGCATACTAGAAATAAATACACAATACCTTCGGAGTCCACTCCACACGTTATCTCTGTATGTCCACTATGTAGCAGGTACAAGGGTAAAAATTTGGAAAGCTGTGCACACACCAGTACTTTTTCAGGAAGGCAAAGGATTTACTTCAAATAAAATATCAGCTCCATGTGCTGTCAGGCACAGAAACAAGCACGTTCAGTTTTAGATCTTTCTGTAGACACACAAACCAGTAGAAGACCTTGAACAACTATACAACAGTAAAGATATACCTGAGTAAGAATTGAAGCATTTAGATTGAACTAAAATTCACAGAGTGTTAATCTGGAAGGGAGGTTGTTTATAAGCTACTACAGTGTGATCAGTCTGAATAATCAGTGAGCACATTGCTGTGCCACGTCTGAGGCTTCAGCTGGGTAGTGAATGCATCTGACTAAACGAACTGGCAGTCTGGCACTGGAAGCCCCTTGATAAGCTGATGCAGAGGAAAGCTTTCTCAGTTTGACCCTTTGCCTTTCCCACAGCACCACTCTACTTTGTATTTGCTACCACATCCAATGCAGTCTCAGGCAGATATTTGCAAACGTGAGTGTGTTTTACAGAGCAGTACTTACATAGAAATTCCTTTTTGAACCAAAGTCTGCAAGAAGTTGATGCCTTGCATTTCACTTGCTGCTGTGGAGGCCACAGCTTCATTTCATCATCCGTGGTATAGGTCTGTGTGATCGGTAGGCTCCAGGAGAGAAGGCTTCAAGCCACAAGCTCTCACAATGTGCAAATCAAACTGAGATGTCAAGACATGCTAGAAGCATCTGTTTTCACATTCATGTCTATTACACCTAGCTCCATACTTCATATTTATGAGAGGGAGAACATTTTCTTTATTCAAACGTCTAATCTTAGAACTGGTTTCCAAACATATTCTAGTCTCTATTGGAAATGAACAGTCACTGAAACCCAGTGCTGCTAGTGACTGAAAATCCAGTCTGCTTAATGAATTTATTGGCCCTTGGCTCCTATCCTAAAGGGTATTTATTACTCCATTGTGTGTTCTATTATTGCACGATATTGTTCTTACGAGCTCCACAAACACCCATGAAGTTTGGAGTCAGTGTGAGAAAACAACCAGCACAGTTCCCCGAATATAGAAATGCTCAGTGTTGCCTCATGCACTGAATATTTGAAGAGGCTCATATGTTGGCTCAATTCTCTGAGGAACACATCCCTTCCTTTGGAACGTGCATCTGGAAAAGAGCACCGATGTTAAGAAGATGTGTCTGGTACTCAGGAAAAAACCACCAGCTCCCTACCGCTCTTCTCCTGTGGAAGTTTCTTTCCTGGTCAGTGATGTTTGAATGAACTGAAGAAAGACACCGTAAAGGTCTATTAACTTCATCCTGGGTAGTTTATTCATTTATGCTATTTATAGTAGCATAAATACAGTAACTGGCATTAAACAGCCACGTTTTCAGTAGCATGGACCCCAAAAGCATTAGCAAAGGCACCAGCGTAGAGGATGCAGTAGAAAGACAGCAGGAATATCTGACATTGATCAGTGCCCAGGCATAGCCAAAGACACACATCTCTCAGTTACATCAGTGAGGAAAACTGTTCAAAACACAACGCCGTTCTCACTAACACAGTGCGATAATAATTCACATCACAACGTTTCCTGACTTTTACATCCCTATTTACTCTTCCCCTGAGTATAACGTTATATTTATCATGACACTCTTTGAATCACACTCAGATAATAGACTCCTTTGGAGGCTCTGGGTACTGAGCAGTTATGAAACAAACACAGGTATTTGCTACCAGCTCTAATGTTTAGGGTTTTTCAGATTACTTTAGCTCATCTGTGCCTAGACCATAGATGATTAAATGTCATTAAATGAAAGAGGGAAATGAAAATCTGAGTGTTCTAGCGAGTGAAGAGTGCTAGTAGGTTGACTGTGCGTTCATTAGCACGCATACACAATCCAGTGCGCCCTTGCCTCTCAAGGACAGCGGTAAATTATGGCTCAAAAAGCAGCTTGGATTTATGTCCCTAAATGCTTCTCTCTTCAATAAATATTTGTGTACCTGCCATGAAACCTGAAGACTCATAGAATCATTAGGGTTTGGAAGGGACCTCGAATCATGTCCTTCAGTTAAGTACAAGATGCTGAATCCATTTTTGAGAAAGAAAACCTATTAATTTGATAATGGATAATAATGTTCATTGTGTTCATTGAATGATGATTTTTAAAAACACTAAAGCAAACCAAAATATTTTTCATTGTAAGGCATTTTTACACAAACCTGTGGTTTCTTTTCTTGGACTAAGTCTTGTATTTGAAGTGATTATACATGGGATTCATTCAGGCAGAAATTGTCACTTAGTCTGTGCCCATCAGGATTCTGACCTTCATTGAAAATTTTGGGGAGTAAATATGTCAGAGATCCTGGAGACTATATAGGAGCTAGAGACCAAAATCCTATGAAAATACTGGGAATTTGGTACTAACTCCCTCATAGCTCCTCAAATGTTCCATCCTAAGTTTACTCTCTTCAAGAACTCCCTTCCTTTTGAGTCTATATCTTAGTACTTCTTTTGTAAAAGTAAGACCTCTGAAAAAAACAACCGATGCCCACTGTCATCTGCATTACCTAAGACAAACTTTCAGCCATGGTAGAAGATATACTGGCTCAGAGGAGGAGAAAGCTTGCTGTGGAAGCTCTTATGTGCATAGGCTTTGGTAATACTTAAGAATGCAAATTTGCATCCGTTGAGCTTGATGGCGAAAGTCACAGTGATTTTAACCAAAGCAGCGCTGGACTCATATCGGTGGGTGAGGTGTCCAAGAACCAAAGAATCATAGAACAGTCTTGGCTTGAGGAGACCTTCAAGATCAGCAAGTCCAACCTTGTCCTAGCCCTAGCATCACCACTAACGCATGTCCCCCAACCCTATAACCACAATAGTGGACACATCCCTTATGTAAGCACAGCACACAGAAGTCACAGAATCGTTAGGGATTGGAAGGGACCCCCAGAGATCATCTAGTCCGACCCCCCTGCCACAGCAGGATCACTTCACTGCAGAAGTTATACAATCAGAATCACTCTGGGCTGGAAGGAACCCAAGATTTTCTCCCTGCCTCTTTCCCTAAGCTACTAGGAACAGAACAAAGCATGGAGCCAAAATTTAAGGCATCTGTAACTTTAATAGCCTGAACGTTAAATCCAGATGGGAAGATGATTAGACTCCAATAGCTTTAAAAAGAGAAAGGTGATTACACATATTTGGGGGGGCGATCTAAACACTGTTAAAGACACGTTGAGAGAAAAAGCACCTGCAGTTACTGAACTGCCATTCCTTAGCAATTGCTCCCACAGTGGTGGAGGTGGCAATAAAGATGAAACACTACAAATTGTTCTTCTGCAATGGTGGCTTTTTAATAAAAAAAAGAAATGCAGTAAAATATGAAATTATTGGGGGGGGGGGTGTTTATTAACAACACATATTCTAAATCTATAAATACCTAGAGCAAATCTTGTGAGCACGGACAGAACGCTGTCACATTAGAAATTTCACAGACTAGCTTTTCCACAGAAACGTGGTCTCAGAAGCACTAAATAGAACAAATTACTTATTATTAGCAACCGGAGAAATAAGTCTTTAAATATGACTTGTGTTTGCTGTCAAAATGAATGCAGAAATTCCTGGATTATCGTTGGTAGTATTTGCTGTGTTCAAACAAAACCTGCTGTTTGGCTCAACTATCAACACTACCCTGCTTTAGCTGTTAAATAGTGTGAAAAAAGGAGGGTGGGAGAAGAAAGGCAGCAGAAGTGCTAATGCAATTGTCTGATGTGTGTGTGTGCGAGAAGCGGAGAGGAGGTGGCAGGCATTCTGCTACTTGGGCTGCTGGCAATGGAAATTGCTGCACCCTCTTTAGCAGAAGGTGATTACAGCTGCACACAAAAACCATACTGCTCATTCTGTAGGTCTGGTGTTGCTATTACCTACATCCCCACTGAACGGTCCATTTCTCAAGCATCTTCTTTTCTGGCCCTTGCTGTACGCTGCAGCTAGCGAGGAGAGCCGAGGATGCTTCTGCCCCTGCACCATTCAGTGTGGCAGTTTGCCAGCGGAGAGCTACTGACTTGCCTTCAAAATGTTTTCCATTTAATTAGTGTGAAAAAAAACACAGGAGCTCAATTATCTAAAAAGACCATGCAGGTTGTCGTCGGAGCAAGGGAAATAATGCCACCAACCCTCTCTAGTGCAGGAGTATCTCAGTTGTTTCATCAGAAGGCTGATCAGGTGTTTAATGGTGTATTCTTAGAACAACAGGTTTGGCTATAAAGCCTTGAGTTTCATGACTGGCATACTAGGAGGATGCTGCGTTAGAGCTTCCACCCCTAAAACCTGGATTCAAACCTTTCCCCTGTAAGAAAGCTTCCTCCCAGACTACTGCCTGGCCCCATGACCCCACACAGCTTCAAAAACCCTCAGCAAAACATTGGGTGAAGTATTTTAAAGGAATCAGGACTTGATGGCTATAAAACAAGGTGGGGAAATCGGACGCAGGTTTATATCCTCAACACGTGCTAATAATAGAAATAATCACAGAATTTTTGAGGCTGAAAAAGAACTCTGAGATCATCAAGCCCAGCCTATGACCTACCATCACCACATCAGTCAGACCATGGCACTGAGTGCCACATCCAGCCTTTCCCTAAACGCATCCAGGAATGGTGACTCCACCATTGCCCTGGGCAGCCCAGTGTCTGGCTGCCAGTCTAAAGCCTGACTCTACAGCAGCTCCAGTTATCTGTTCCTACCAAATTCAACATGAAAATTACCTTTGCCTTCAATGTTGTGCCCACTGCTCTCTATTTGTTCCTTGGACTTGACTCAGACTTACTTACCTCGGTTCCACTTACGTTACATAACTGCACACATAGAAGCTGGGATGAGAGCTGAACGTGTTTTTGCAGAACAGTTCATTTTATTCTAACAAAATGCCCCAAAATACCATCCCTACATGTTGTATATTGACAACTAGAGTTCCCAGTTTGAAATGCACACTTACATGGTTTGCTTCTACAAGCCAGAGGCAAGAATGATCCTTTTCCTGTGCAATAGAAATCCCATTAAACGAATAGAATTTTATGTGTGCACGTGTATAGACGGTCAGAGGTTTTGCATAACCTTATCTCACTGTGCTCATGCCAAGGGTGAAGTGTGCAGGGAAAAGCAAGAGCACCTTTCAGCATCATTCTGGACCACTGCCACCTTGCATACGTTGGCATGCATTCCCCTCGTGTATAAGGGTGCTGCCTAAAGAGCAAGCAGACCGATAGCGTGGCAAGAGTCAGACCATCTGCTAGTGGAGTTTGGAGTCAGAGGGTCAGAGAGTCACAGGCAGCTCCCTGTGCAGCCTGTCTGCCTGCTGCTCAGGTGAGCGCAGCAACCTGGAAGCTGTTTTGTAGCCTGCCCAGGCTACACTGCACAAATGATTCCACATTTATTCGCCCAGTCTTTTACACCTGCAGGCAAGTGCCATAAGCTATGGAGCCAACATCCAGTCATCTCTTTCTCAGGGTGCACTCAGGTAAGCAGCTCCAGAAGAAGAAACTGAGAGACATCAGCCCTCCAGAGTATCTACTAGCTTGTTTGTCAGACAGTCCCTCTGAGAAGCAAATTAGAGGGATTCATGAGTTTTTATGAAACAGGCAGAACAGGAAAGTGAACTTGTGCCTCTCACATGCAGCTGCTTTAACAACAAGCTATGGGAAACGGGGCAGTGTTCCTCCACCCAGTCCCCACTGGGCTGGAATAATTTGGATCAGAAGGGATCTCGGGAAGGCTTCTGGTCCGGCTACTTGCTCAAAGCAGGGCCAGCTTCAAAGACGTATCTGACTAATGTCACACCTTGGAATAAACACCTGGAAAAGGGTCACGTTTTTGATCCCAAAGGAAGGGATGAGTGGCACATACATAAACTCAAATTCTTTCTGCCAGTGCTCATTTCCTAGCTATTCCAAGCTATATGAGCTTTTCTGATTCACTGGATCCCTTCCTTCAGGAAGCTTTTTCTTTTGTACTTCAGTTCCAAAGCAACCTGGCAGCCAATTTAGGACGTAATGCTAAATGTACAGGGAGTGTTGAGACACATAGAGAAACCCAAAGAAGGTGGCCCTGACCTGCTGATCACCTCTTCTGCAAATGCAGCAGCATTATGAAGTAGACCCTCCAAGACACCAGAGCTGCCCCAGTAACAAGGAGATTGCCATAGAAATCATCTGGCAAAGGAGAGACCAGAATCAGTGGCTCTGGCACAAGAGCTCTTTAGCACACTACTGTGAAGAGCAGAGACACCCTAGCAGGCACTCTGCTCCCAGGTTTTTACAAGGGGTTTTATGAAGCACGTTGCTTGCTGATCATCCATGTCAGCTATTAACAAGAATATGTTTTAAAATCTTACAAATCTAAACAGATCTTTGCAATTCAAAGCACAGACTGAAACCTCAGCTAAGAGCTACTGGTTTTGAAGCAGACAAACAAAATCCCAGTGAACCATCATATTTGAATAAACAGAATGCAGGACAGAATACGAGTGAAGGTGGTTGTGGCAGCTAAACTACAGGCTCAGCAGCAGAAAGTATGACTCAATACCAGTCACCCTAACAATCCATAGTCTGTGATGTGGTAGAGCTGTGGGGAAAGACTGTGGACCAACCAGACTCTTCACAAGTCCTGGGGGAAGTAAGGAAATAATTAATAAAATCGTTGGAACATTTGAACGCTACAATGCAGTCGATTAATTACAAGGAGTTAGGAATAAAAGTTTCCTGCTTTTCCCATAAGCTTTTTTCTTTCAAGTGCAGAGTCCAAGCAACACCAAAATGGTCAATGATGAAAGGGTAGTGATTCACCAGCTGGTTATAGCTACAGCTATATGAACTCTAAGCTGAATCGAGTTGTGCTTGGTGATATCACCTTAGGTGAGTCAGTTGACTGTCTTGTTTCTCCACACTTGGATGCCTGAAAAGCTGAGCTAATTTAATCCATAATACAGCTATCAACAATAAGAAATATTCAAGAGAATTTGATGTGTCTGATCATCCCTAAGGAATAGGGTCTAGTAGCTATAAGAGACTTCTCTAGAAAGATGAGGGTGTTGACATTGTGGTGAATGCCATGGTCAAGAGCTCGTCCGTGCTCTACTGACATAGAGCCACAGGAATCTATCAGTCTCGTGCCAGAAACATTTGCTTTGATCTCTTTAGTGAACAGACCGTGAGAACCATGGCAGAACCAGATATTCGAGTTCTTCCTGGGAAACCAAACTGCATCGCTTTGACCCAAGCACTGCCTATGGGAGAGGCCAGGCTAGGTGCACAGACAGTTGCTTGAATGGAAAGTCATGCTTAGCCCATGAGGCTAGAATGCTGATTTGCCCAGGCTCTGCTACCAATGTTTGCCACCTCATCCAAACACCCTCCTGCTATAAAGCTGAGAAACTGTTTAGACACCGTCTTGCTTCTTCCTTCACTGTGAGTGTGGGTTGAAGACAGCACCTGGGGCAAACCCTCAGAACAGAGATCCCCAAAAATTCCGTGTTGGTCCTTTGCAGAACATTCAGCAGATTCATATCTGGACAAAGCTTTACACCCATGGGAAGGAGCGGCCAAGCAATGCTCTCAAACATCACGTCAATCAGCAAGCAGCCTGAGTCATTTCACAGAGGCAGGGAGAAGCACAATGCAAAGCTCAGCATTTCTATTCACACCATGACAGCAGTCGGTTGACAAAGCTTTTATAGCATTTTTAGCTATTCCCTGGCTCCTCTCTGCATCTGAGGAATACAACCAGCAAGGTCTTTTGTGTATCAGGGCCAAACAGCTACCAAACCCTAAAGAAGGGGATCTAAGAACTGTTTAAGAAACAGTTCAACATTTTTAACAAGCGCCGTGTTGATCCATTGAACGTTTAAAAGTGACAGCTAGTGATGACTTTGCACACCTGAGATGTTCCCTTCTGTTAACTGTAATATGGAGAAAAGTGAAGTGATGTCCTGTGGCACAAACCAAAGGTACACTAGGGAAAGCAAGCCTATGTATTTAATCATTTTTTCCCCACTGTGGGTTCCATCAAACCTTCTGTCATAGTTCACAAGGCCAACTTTGCACCTTCCTGTGTTTTGTCGTGTAAAACTAGGGTGAGATGCCACTGGGGAAAATAATTGTCAACAGTAAAGAGGCAGTTTCCTTGACATTAGCTAAAATATTGCTGAGAAATCTCATTGGTGTGGATCGCTTCACCTCACAGAGTAGGAGAAATGTCTGGAAACTAAGCTCTGAAGCGTGATTCTGACACCATTGTGCCTCATATAAAAACCTATGTTCTCCATAGCTTAGAGAATGACACAGCTTACTCCCCTGCCAGGCACATACTCTGCTCTCTCTACCTTAAGTTCACACTGCAACATAACAAACGGCTATTCACAGGGAAGTTAAATTCTATTCACAGGGATAAAAAGTCGTCAGTGTTCTAAAAACTCGATGACAATAACAACCAATTCATTTAGCTAAGGTGCTAAGTTAGAAACAATAATAGGTAGGGTGTGAAAACAAAACTACTTATTAATTGCAGGTGAAAACCAAGACTTACTTGGTTTGAGGAAAAAGGCAACAAAATGTTGATCCCACATAAAAAAACCCCAAACACGCAAAGACATGCAGAGATTCATCACAGTGCTCTTACATAACTGCTCCAAACCCTCAATGTCCAAGCCCATAAAAGGGTAAAGATCACAGAATCACAGTATTACCAAGGTTGGAAGAGACCTCACAGATCATGAAGTCCAACCCGTTACCACAGAGCTCAAGGCTAGA
>JAOXOE010000405.1:10431131-10442641 GCA_028565055.1 Phoeniculus purpureus | reverse complement strand
CTGGGTTTCTTCTGGTTTTGGGAAGCACCAATCTCAGGCTTGACTCCGCATCGACTCGCTGGGGTCTCTTGCTTTCGATGTCAGCGGCATTTGCTTTTGACTTGGGGATTCAGAAGACATCTAAGGAGCATATTCTAGTTAATTTACTTTGATAAGTGAAGATTAACTCCAGGGAAATAAAAATAATACATTCAAGGATTCTTTCCACCATTTGTATAATTGTTTCTATTGTCACAGATTCATTAAATCCCTTTGGTAAACCCTCAACTATTATACAACTGCAGTATTCAAGATAATAAAGCAGCCTACAAAACAACTCTCCTGAATAACAACCATTCATAATTGATAAATTACTAAAGGTCATTCTAATACACAGGGAGAGTAACCAGAGCACAGCTGAAGTGCAACCAGCACTTACGGAAGCACAAAACACAAGACTCGGTGCCAAAGGAAGAAAAACAGCTTTAAAAGGATGCTTAACCCTTAAGTCACGTTGTTGTACCCTACATACCAGTTCTCAGCTGAATTTTTCATTCCAATAAACAGGTGCATTTTCCACACAGAAGCTCAGCAAATGGTTTTACAGGAACAAGGTGATGCACACTTGTCTGACAGAGAAAACCACGCTTGTTTTATATAGCAACACGCTCCTGAATATTCAGTACAGTGCCCTACCCAAACTGTTTTCCAAAATAACCACATGAGCAGGTTTTGCTGTTGGTATTGTGCCCGACACTCACACCACATCATTATTCTTCACAGTCACTCTCTACAGTATTTATTCTGCATGTCTTCCACCAGAAATCGAAATCAGCCACAGTTCAGAAGCATAACAGGCTTTCTAAATCTCAGCAAAAAGACTGAAGTACTGAAACTTACTGTTCCACATGCCTGTTAAGCTTCTATTGACACAAAGGCTCTCTTGCTTTACTTCTAAGTTCAACTTCTACTGGAGCAACAAACGAAACACTTTGATCCACATCCACACTACTTGAATACAAATGTTTGGATTTTGGGATCACTACTAATTGGTGTTTTGGTATTGTCCAGAAAAACAGATGCCTCTCTCTGAGGTTCTCTCTCACTTCTTTACTTTTAACACATCTCCTTAAACCACAGGCATTAGAGAGATGCTGAATGGCAGACTGCAGTTGACTAGTTTCCCATCTTGAGCTGATTATTTGAATTTAGGATCTTTCCTTGGCTTACTTACACTACTGTCAGCCAAATATGCAGTTCATTGTGCTGGCACAGGTTCCATTATTTCATTAGCCCAAAGGAAAAACCATTAACCTGCATCTTCTTCACAGAAGGGTTTGTCTGGGCTTTCCTCTACCTCTTCTGACAACACACAAAGAAAAGTCAAGTGGGACCCTATTTGCTTGTGCCGATAAGTGAGTCTGTTTTGGCATCCAACAAGCTTCAAAACATAACACCCTTTAGCTTTCAGTCAAAACCTGAATTTGAGAGAAGTCCCATACCTCCTTGAGGACTTTAGACAGCTTCAGTATGGAAAAAAAAGCCAAATCTTCAGGTGATGTAAATAGATAGAGCAGACTGGCTTAAACAAATCAGTCCTCATCAAGCAGGCGCCAGTCCAACGCCCTGCATGAGTGCCCCACCCTAGGTTTTCAGAAAAGATGATATGAAAATACTACAGGTAGAGGGAGGAAAACCATTCAAAACAAAAAAAGCACACCCAAACAACAAACGAACAAAGAGAACCCCACAGTTTAAGGAAACCACTCAGACTTTTCTTCTCCCACATCATAATGGGTGCCTACTTTCACACAGATTTGCATAACGTGGTTAGTTCAGTTTAATGTCTAAGAAGTTCCAGCAGCTAGGGCACACAAGACTCCTCTCCTAGGCTGATTCTTTGATACTGATCATAGATTGAGCTCACCAGGCAGCTTGTCTCTCAGCCACAGAACTTACATGAGTCTCTCTCTCATTTTCTCAATACTAACTAAAACTTTAATTAAAGTTCTAATGCTTTCATTATTTTGTTGAATATAGCAGAAAGCAACAAATAAATTCAAGACTATCTGGTGCAGATTAACATACAAACAATGGGACAAGATAGCAAGTATTGTTTCCCTAAGAAATCAGGATAAACTATTTTCACCTAATCTCTGAGTAACGCAATTTACCATAGGCTTGCAAAATTGACTTCTGACTTCCAGGACAAGAAAATCACTTTCAGGAGGAACAAGCCAACAGAATACCAAGGCAGAAGTGCTAAAGGCACAGTAGTTCAAAACCCATTGCATTGTCTGCCTACTCCATCCATCTTTCATTCAGCTGTTGACAGTCACTGCTCAGCCCTAACCAACTTAAGACCAAACAGGCTCTACAAGCAATAGGTGTGCTTGGTCTCTCTGAAGGAAGCAGCACTATAACCCTAGCTGAGGATCTACACCCATAAACATACATTTGTAAACAGCTTTTAATTCCTTCTTTAACACAAATAAAACCTCCATCGATTTCATGGTTTTAATCTCTAAATTAGAAAGAAACAGTAGTTTCTGAAAACCCAGGCAACCAAATGAGTTAAAATTTGTTTGGGTTTTTTTTTGTCCTGCCTTAACTGGGGGACATCCTCACTGTCCTTTCAAGCCTTGCTCAAATCCTTGACTTGAAACAGTTGTTCAGTTCCTCAAGGTTCTTCACCAACAGCTCTCGTGCCTCTCTCAAGCTGTTCTGTGTCAAGTCTCGTTTTATTTTAACTACACAAACTCTGTCCGACAAGGACTTAGTCTGTATTTAGAAAATCCTGCCTAAAGATATAGTGCTGTGCAAGTGTTTTATGATTTCTCTGGTATTCAGCCTCAGCATTTCGGAAGTCACATGCATTATCCTGGCAATTGCAAACTATAAGGAAAAAAGAAATTATTAATGTGACTAAAGAACTGCTTCCTTTACACAGACACTTCTGTTATTCACTGTTTTCAAAGTCAAATACTCCAATGTAGGATCCCAAATACAAATGAAAGCACAAGAAAACAGATGGAAATTAAGACTCTCACACTCTGCTAACCTTTCTCAATCAACAGTGTCATCCCAAGGCACTCTTAAACTAGATCTACAAACACCTTGTATATTGCTAACTTACAGCTTTCAAAAATGTCTTACCCAAGACACATTAAACTGCTTAAAACCAGGATTTGTTGTTGTTATTGCCCCCCTCCCTCAGTTATTAAGTATTTAGAGATCTGATAGCCAATTTTGAAGGCTGTGAACTTACGTTTGGATGTTAACACACAAAAGCAAGTTAAGGAAAGAAATCCCTTTTTCTGAACTATTCACTATTTTGCATCTGGATCAGAGCACAGCTTTCAACTACGTGTGAAAGCACCACAGCTTACCCTATGACTTCCACAAAGAAGATCTGTAATTTATATATACGGCATTTGCCCCAGAAAATTGATCCCAGAGGTGTCTAGGGAATATTATGTATCCCTGCAAGCATCACATAGAATGGGCTAGTTAATAACTTCATTCAAGTCTTCTTCACCTACTAACACTTAATTTGAAACCGTTACAGGTATAAATTATATGTGTCTCTTGACAAAGCAGATTCAGATGCATAATCAATTTATGGGCCTTTAGCTGTGTCATGTAGGGTGGCTGTCTGCATGCTCATGTCAAACACTAACTGGAAAAAGTTTAAACTAACATTCCTGTGCATTAAAAATACAGAGAAGTGTAGAAGAGCTGGAGATGTGACAGTCCAAAACAGACTTGTGTCTTCTGGCTCTGATTTCTGCCTCTACAACTTTAATCTGTAAGCAAACCTGTAATTGACACACGGTTGTACATTACTGCCTTACTAAGGGCCATGAGCAAGTACAAAAGACTGGTGTGAAATTTGTTAAGACCCTGACACAGTCCGTCAGCTACCAAAAACATATTTGGCCAAGATCAGGATGTTAAAATGAGGTCTTAGAAAGGACAGAGATTAACGTGTGGCTAATGTGACTAATCCCTGAATTTCTTCTAACAGCCTTTGTGCCGTAGAGTTGAACAAAGGCACAAGGAATGTAACAGCTGATTTTTCTTTCATTCTCCACTACATCTTCTCTAAGATCTTTTCTTCCCCATCTCAGCAGATGTTATAAAACAAAGATTAGCCAATTAAAATAAGCCATTTGTGGTGTCAGCTCTCCACAGTTGACAAAGTAATTTCTCTAGATGCCTTTTACTTCTCTCTCATCTACTCCATATGCGTGTTTTCTGCAAGAGGCCCAAGTCTTACATTCTTCCCTCTGCTTTCCCATTATTCATTTGCCTCAGAAAATTTTAAATCCAGGTTAATGCCCCTGATTTTTTTTAACTTCTGCTCATGCTGGACTTCACAGAAGCTCCAAATGGCTTGTTTTTCATGAGATATTGTGCCCTTGCATAATTATCAGTAGTACAGACTAGGTGCCTACAGGTGAAGAACTGCCAGTCATCTCCCCTCAGCTACATCAAAAGAAAAACACATTATCATATCATCAGAGGAATCTGCTTATCAAGACAGCTTATTAATATTTTTCTATACTGCAAATGAAATCAGCTTGTTAGAACATTGCTCCTTTTTATATATAAAGTTCTTAAAGCTTTTGTTGTAACAGCAGAATAGGTATTATTTTTCTTGCACAAACTAAAGTGTGCTGTCAATAAAGAAAATTAAAGGCAATCATAGCATAACAGGCCTGCCAAAAACATTTCCATTATACCTGTGCCACAATGCATTCGGTCGGTCAGCAAGAATCCAGCCTGCATATTTTAAACTTAGAAAACCCATTAAAACAGTCACCAAGGCTCCTATTCAAACCAGTAGCAGTTCTGCCACCAGCTTTAGATGGCCAAAACTTCTCCGAGAATTCATTGCTTTTCCCAACTCAGCTCAGCAGTCACATAGTAAAAAAATGAATACAAAACACTCTAATGAATAACTGAGATATTTCAGAAATACCCCCCTGGATTAGCACTGTACTAAACACAGCTAAGGCACTCACTAGAATTTGGAACTACTGCCTAGCACCCAGAACAAACACACAACGTGCAGACTGCCGGCCACTGGCATCCTGGCAGAAGGAGTAGAAACTGCAATTACAACCACAGCACAGGACACCTCTCACACCGCTTTCTGCCTATGTTTTGTTCTGGTGGCCCCAGCTTTCTCAGGGTGTGAGATTCTGCTTGCAAGGCTAACAGTGACAGGTTAACATCATTGGAAGGTGACAATTTCACAGATGGCATTGCATCAGTTTCTGTTTCAAACTCCAAGGGCTAGACCACATCCCAAGCAGCACACAAACGAGGAACCTCTCATCCAAATTTAAATCTCACTGTACTATACAAAACCAGTAAATCACTTGAGCTGCTATTCTCCCAGTAAAACACGTGAAGAGATCACAGCCAGACAGCACATCAAAGAAGCAGCAGGAAAAAGACCCTGAAACGAGTGAAAGAAGAGCTGGAAATGCACTATAACCAATGTCTTTTTCAGAAGCAATGATTTGCACTATCAAAATACACAGGCAAAGACTTTTTCTCTAAAGCATCTTCTCAGTCTGTCACAACTGGACCATCATGCTGGAAGACAGATGTAACCCTCAAAAGCAGTACTGACTGAGATGGATCTCAAATTCCTGGTATGCTAGAGCACTATATAAAATTAAGTTGTATTTCCTTAAATAACGTAAAAAAAGTGTCATTACATTCACAGAGTTCCGAACTGCTTTCTCTCAAACTTAACACCAAGTGAAAACAGGAAAAGCTTTTTCTCCTAGATTGAAACAAAACAACCTGCTAATAATTAGTCTTTATAAAGAAAATGCTGCGTAACATCACACCCAAATCCTGCAGCTGGATCTACAAATAGTCTCCACAACTATATCCATGTATCACAACAATACTAACACAGTTGAGTCATTAATACAATACCGTAAAAGTTAAAATGCATATTCCAGTTCAACTGTCTTTCTGTATCACAGATCAACTGTGTGACTTCAATACAATCACTGCTTCAGTTTTACAGACTCTTCAGACTTGGAAGGGACCTCAAGAGATCATCAGGTCCAACCCCCCCGTTCTAGAGCACAACTGCCTAAAGCACACTGCACAGGTCTGCATTGAGTCAGGTCATTCATATCTCCAGAGGAAACTTTACAACCTCTCTGGGCATGTTCCAGGGCTTTTTCATACGCACAGTGAACAAGTTTTTCCTCCAATCTAAATGGAACTTCCTGTGTTGCAGCTTGTGCCCATTGCTCCTTGTCCTGTTACTGGGCACAACTGAAAACAGCCTGGCACTGTCCTCCCTACAGTCACCTTTCAGATATTTATAGGCTCAGTGGATGAAGTCTCCTCAGTCTCCTCAAGGCAAAACAGTCTCAGCCCTCTCAACCCATCCTCACAAGAGAGATGCTCCAGACCCCTAATCATCTTCATTGCCCTCTGCTGGACTCTCTCCAGTAGATCCCTGTCTCTCTTGAACTGAGGAGCCCAGAATGGGACACACTACTCCAGACATGGCCTCTCCAGGGCAGCAAAGAGGGGGAGGATGATCTCTCTAGACCCAGGGGCCACACACTTCTTAATGCACCCTAGAAAACCATTGGCCTTCTTGGCAACAAAGGCACAGCTTTTGTTATAAAAGCTTACTGTCCACCAGGACTGAGATCTTTCTTCTCAGGGCTATTTTCCAGTGGGTCATCTCTTAACCGACAATGATGCATGGGGTTGTTCCTCCCCACATGCAGGTCCCTGCACTCGCTCCTGCTGAATCTCATTTGGTTCCTCTTGCCCAACTCTCCAACCTGTCTAGGTCATGCTGGATGGCAGCACAGCCCTTCAGTGTCAGCCACTCCTCCCAGCTTTATACTGTCCATAAAATTACTGAGGATACACTCTGTCCCCTCATCCAAGTTGTTGATGAACATGTTGAACAAGACTGGACCCTGTACTGACCCCTGGGAAACACTGCTTGCCACAGGCTTCCAACTCGACCCCGCACTGTTGAGAATGACTCTGAGCTATATCACTTAACCAGCTCTGGGCTCACTAGCCACTCATCTAACCCACACGACATGAGTTTCCTAATTTCCCATCAATGAGAAAAGTAATTGCACACTCATACCTCAATACTCACAGGGCCTTCCACAGCAAGAAAACTGGGCAAACACTCAGTTTCATCTATAGTCCACACTGGACATGTGGATACAAAAACCACCATTCAGGTTTTGTGACACACCTCAGTAGCGAATTGGGAGGTTTTCAGTTGCAGAGTTCGGGTTGTTTTTTAGGTTCTTTGTGCTGATCTATACAACACATGCAAGAACACACATGTTAAAAATGTCTGCTTTTTCCACTACTTTTCTGCCTTTTCTTATTGCTTGCCTGTGGCTTCTTTCCCTTTATACTATCATCATATTTTACTATAAAACAGCTATCCAGTACAGGACAGATCACAGTTCAGGTAAAAGCAGCAGACTCTGTAGGAAACATGAACATATTGTTGCCATACAGTGGAGAAACAACACTATAGTTTTCACTCATAGAGTGCGTGAGTTTCTATTACTTAAGCAATACATCTCCCATGTAGTGCAGCAGTAAGTTGAAAAGCAGTAGGCACTAGTAAGCACACATTTAACTACAAAGAGTTATAGAAGTTTAATACAACTGCATGTGACACACGGCTGCATCTTCCATAAACTCAAAGTTATCAGCTCCTGCTGAAGTATGGCAATAGACACGGAGTGTTACAAGTACAAATCACACTACAGGTTTTACGTCCTTACAAAGTCTGTACTTTAAATGCCACCTCACACAGCCAGCACATCCAGCAGCTAAGGTCTGATACAGAAGCGTATTCACTTTACCGAGGTACCTCAGTTTACTATCACTGCAGAGAACTGCCAAAGAAATGCAATAATTACAGAGAAAAAAACTGATAACATTGCACAGTTATTTCTCAGGAAACAAACCCAGCCCCTACTTGCCATTATTTATGTACACACACCCTTCTGGTCCCTGCTTGGTGCTGAGAACCTCCAGTACAGCAAAACTACTCGCAAGGGGAAGCCCTGAGGCACTTCATCTTATAACAAACAGTAACTTCTCCGAGACAGAAGATGCAGTTCCATTCTCCCCCTGCCAACAAGCTGGTAGTTATTCCATAAAAATGCATGCACTGCTTATTAATTTTTCTTGAAGTGTCTGCAAGGTTTCTTTTCAGTTAATAGTTTCACAGAATCACAGAACATCAGGGATTGGAAGGGACCTGGAAAGATCATCTAGTCCAATCCTCCCGCCACAGCAGGATCACCTAGATCAAACTGCACAGGAACACATCCAGGCAGGTTTTACATGTCTCCAGAGAAGGAGACTCCACAACCCCCCTGGGCAGCCTGTTCCAATGCTCTGTCACCCTCACTGGGAAGATGTTCCTTCTCATATTTATTTGGAGCCTCCTATGTTCCAGCTGACAACCATTGCCCTTTGTCCTATGCTTAGATTACAGTGAGCACAGCCTGACTCCATCCTCCTGACACCCACCCCTCACGTATTTATAAACATTAATGAGGTCACCCCTCAGTCTCCTCCAAGCTGAAAACACGCAGCTCCCTCAGCCTTTCCTCAAACAGTGTTCTACTCCCTTCATCACCTTTGTGGCTCTGCGCTGGGCCCTCTCCAGCAGCTCTGTGTCCTTCTGGAACTGAGGGGCCCAGACTCAAGATTACAGATGCAGTCTCACCAGGGCAGAGCAGGGGGGGAGAAGAACCTCTCTCGATCTGCTAACCACCCCACTTCTGATCCACCCCAGGATACTGTTGGCCCTCTTGGCCACAAGGGCATATTGCTGGCTCATGGTCATCCTGCTGTCTGGCGAGACCCCCCAGGTCCCTTTCTCCTACACTGCTCTCCAACAGGTCCGTCCCCAACCTATACTGGTACCTGGAAAACAAGACTCCACACCAGCCCTTGTTATAGGTCATTAAATTTCTCCCTGCCCAGGTCTCCAACCTGTCTAGGTCCCGCTGAACAGCAGCACAGCCTGCTGAGGTGTCGGCCACTCCTCCTAGCTTCGTGTCATCAGCAAAACTTGCCAACAGTGCACACAACTCATTACTTCATCACTTGCTTTACTTCTACTAATCAACCTCAGAACAACAACTGTGCGTCTTTCACGCCTCACCTTGCCTCAAAGGTCTGTAGCCACCTAGCAAACACACAGCCAGTTTATATCAGGCCACTTCCAGAAGCACAATGGAAACAATGCAGGAACTTAAGCTCTATGAAAATGTTAGCTAGTTTTGCAGAACATAATGTTTGTTCTTCAGAATATGCAAACATTTGTTTTTCACAATCTACCATCCATTTTGACATTTTGACCTTCCTCGATGACTTGTGTCTTTGCGATTCACCTCCACACATAAAAACCATACATAGACCTTACACTACTTTGACCTTCCAAATACTCCAGATGGGTTAATCCTAAAAAGCTACAGTATCTTCCATAAAGCTTCGTGGATGAGGAGGGACTTAGCCACAAGTAGCAACATCTCTACAGTTCCTTCGCCACTTATCCAACACTTTATTTCCAGCAAACAAACATTGCCAAATATAAGCTGCTCAACATCCAGCTATTAACTACAAAGACTTGTACGAGGCATCACTTTTAAATCCAGAAGTTCAACCACAGACAGCTTATGCAGCATGAGAGATCATACTCTCACATAACCATATGTTTAGACCTGAGGATATAAAAGACGCTTTTTAGCATCATCTGTGACTAAGAGACTTGAAAACCAAACACTGTCTATTGTAAATCTGTCATGGTACATACCCTGTGTTCTCCTTCTGATACAGCTTCCTACAGCTAGCTCCCTCACTCAGGCCTGCAGCAAGCTCTCCAGAGGGCAGACCTCGTCAAGCCAATTTGCACCAGCTATTCCGAAAAGTCCTACCAGGGACTACAGGCAGGGCTACAGGACTTCCCCCATGAGGTGATAAACAACTTTCTCACTAAAGTGACACAGAAAGTTGCTGCACTTAATATCCAAGACAAACTGGCAATCCTTGTTTGCTGGCTCCAAGCAGCAAAGGAACTCAAATTTGCAGAAAATACCTCTGTACGATGCACTCTCAGCAGATCCTGAACAGCCCTATTAACTTGTCCTGAGACAGCACTGCCTATTTACGTTGCTCTCCATTTGCGATGCTAGAGGTGAACAACAACTTCAGGGTAAAAAGAGTCATCACTGTCTCCAAGAGGGCCTTCTAAGCTAGTTGTTCCAGGTCTAGGTTATTCCAGGTCTGTGTCAGCCCTTCCCATTTCCATTTCTAAGAAAACATTCTTGAAATATTTTTTACTGTTCCTACAGTAAGTCTCTGTCCTACAGCAGGCCCAAAAGTCACAGCTAAAGCAAGTCACTGCAGAGATGATCACTGATGAAAAAGAACATTATGTACAACTACTGCTTCTATCTACATAAATAAGAACACTTCTGTTCTTATACAATCACGTTTGTACTACAGACACACACAATGAATTGTAACTGAGGGCAAGAACTCTCCTGGATGATTACGCGCAATGTCTTTGCCATCTGAGCTCTTCCAGTTCATTAATATTTCACTTTTATATATTCCTCAGCTGCTTTTACAACATGTTCCTTTCTCTCCTTCTTAAGTATGAGCAAGGAGAATTGTTTGAAGTTAACTAGTAGACCTTGCCTCACATCCCCACCTCCGCGCCCCTCGAGAGTTTAACACTTCAAGTGCAATATAGACTAGACAGGAAAACACAGCTGGCAAAGGAAAGGATAAGAGGAGATTTTGAGTCTTCCTTCTACTTACATTCAACTATAAAGGTGTGCGACAGGAAAACAAAGTGCACTGCAGTTTCTCTCTGCACCGAAACACTTCATGCCGTCAATCCCAAAGGCAAAACAGACATGAGGCTGGGGGGGTTGTTCCCTTCTCCACGGAAAAGCAGAACTATCCCAAGACAACTCGAAGAGACATTCTTTTCCAAGCCAAACGTAAAAGGTAAAGCTCTGTCATTGAGGAGAAGCAACACAAAAACCATCCAGAGGAAACAGAGAATTTTCATGAACCTCTATCCTAACCAGCACTATCACTACCATCTGCTCCACTTTCCAAGCGTGCCACTCGGGTCTGGAAAGCACAAGCAACACCCAGCAGCTCCTGCCCCCAGCCCCACGACAGAGGCCACCAACGACCGGCAGTACCGGGCCCTGCTCGCTCACCCCGCTGCCCCGCCACCCGCACAGGGTAATGCGGGTTCCGTAACGAACCGGGCTGGGGGTAGGGCACGGCCGGAACCAAACACCTCCGAACACTCGACACCCGCCAGGCCAGAGCCCAGCAAGGTGCAGCCCCCACCGCAGCCCGGGCCCGGCGGCCCCGCACCGGCACTCGGGGCCTCTCCCGCAGTACCGGTGACACCTGCGGGCACCGATCCGCCCCACCGCACCGCTGCCCGCGCTCCCCCT